>JAKJMR010000339.1:349121-363717 GCA_024449315.1 Daboia siamensis
ATACATATACATATACATATACATATACATATACATATACATATACAAGCAACCTAGAACTAAGGAGAAATTTCCTGAGAGAACAATTAATCAGTGGAACAACCTGCCTCCAGAAGTTGTGAATCCTCCAACACTGGAGGCTTTCAAGAAGAGACTGGACAGTCACATTTCTGAAATGGTATATGAAGTGGCTACAGACCACTCCGAGACAGCAGGCTAACGATAACAGGTTTATTCAGAGACGGAACACAAGGGTACAGACAGCTAGGTCTTTTATAGCTGGCCGCCGGTTGGCTCGACCAATCAGCAGCCTGTCTTCTCCCGCCGCGATTCCTGCGCCAATCAGCGCCGCGTCTTCTTGACAGCTTCGCTTCCTCGTGGTTTGCGGCTCTGTGTTGTTTTGACAGCCGCGAGCTGTCAATGGCTTGCGCCTGCGCTTTGCCGAGGGAATTTTGACAGCTGTCAAAATTCCCGCGTGTTCGGCTGTTACTGCTTTTTACCTCATAAACTAATACACATAACCATTTACATATATTACACCCCTTACCCCTCCCCTGGATTGTTTCCCCCCCTTTTTTCCCGGTTGCCTTCCCACAGGTAGTCTTGGAGGTAGGCCGGGGCTTTCCTGGTTCGGTGAGAGCGTCAGGGGGTGTGTGTGGTTGACCGGCTCCTCTTCCTCCTGCGGCAGCGGTTGAAGGATGTCGTCCGGAGGTGGGGTCTGTTCGTGTAGTACGGGGTTGGGTGGTGGGACGAGTTGTTGTTCTTCTGATGCTGAGGGTACATTTTCTGGGCTCCGAGTTCTCAGCTGATCGACATGCCGTCGTAGCTGTCCTTCGGAGTTTGTCCGTACCAAATAGGAAAGGGGCCCCGTTTGTTGCATTATGACCCCCTGGATCCATTTCTGTTTCCCCACATAGCTTCTGGCCCACACACATTGTCCCTGAATGAAGCTTCTTGGTGGGGCGGTTGGTTCTGGTTCTGTTGCCGCTTTGTCGGGGTGCAGTCTGTCTAGTCTAGTTATCAGTCTCCTGCCCCACCTCAGTTCCGCCGGTGATTTGCCGGTCGATGTGCATGGGGTGGAGTGCTGGGCCAGGAGGAATTGGCTGAGGCGACGGTGCCAATTTCCCCCCGTGAATTTTTTTAATGCTTCTTTCGTTGAACGCACCATAATTTCTGCCAATCCGTTTGTCGCCGGCCTGAATGGTGCCGATGTTACCAGCCTAATAGAGTTGCTCAAAGCGAACATCTGAAATTCACGAGAAGTGAATTGTGGGCCGTTATCGGAAACTATGACGTCTGGGAGGCCGTGTGTGGCGAAAACCCTTCTAAGCGCTTCTATGGTGGAGGCCGATGTCGTTTTATTAAGGGGAATAACTTCGAGCCACTTTGAGTAACTATCTACTATTATTAAGAAGCTTTGCCCCCGGATTGGTCCCGCAAAATCTAAGTGGATGCGAGACCATGGGTTTCTGGTGGTTTCCCATCTATGAACAGGTGCGTGGGGCGGGTCTCCTCTAGTTAATTGGCATGGGTAACATCCCCCTATGTGCGTTTCAATGTCCCTGTCGATGCCCGGCCACCAGACGTAGCTTCTGGCGAGGGCCTTCATTTTTACCATGCCCGGGTGACCTTCGTGTAAGGTTTTAAGGGTTTGGTGCGTATTCCTGCTTGGAATAACTACCCTGTTCCCCCATAGGAGGCAGCCCAAATGGGATGTCAATTCATGTTGTCTAGCAAAAAAGGGTCGGAAGTCCGCTTCTGGGCATTTCGCTGGCCATCCCGCTGTGACCCATCTCAAGACTCTGCTTAGAATTTTATCTTTAGCCGTGTTGGCAGCAATCGTTTTGGACGAGAGTGGGCATTCCGGTAGCTCCGAAATAGCCAGTATGTTTCCTGCAGGGGCTGGGTCTGTGTCCCTGGATTGTATGGGCAATCTGCTTAGGCAGTCTGCGTGACCTAACTCTTTGCCTGGCTTGTGGACCAGCTGGAAGGAATAAGCCGATAGGAAGGTCGACCAGCGTAGGATCCTTGGGGATAATATCTGGGGAGTCGCCCTGTTCCACGTAAATATGCCTAATAAGGGCTTATGGTCGGTAAATATTATAAAGGGCCTTCCATACAAGTAATCGTGGAACTTTTTTACACCTGCAACGATAGCCAGAGCCTCCCTGTCTATTTGCGCGTAGTTCCTTTCAGGTTTGGATAGCGTACGGGAGTAAAAAGCTATGGGTCTTTGGTTGCCGTCCTTGTCGAGGTGGCTTAGGACGGCTCCTATCCCATACGGGGATGCATCGCACGCGATGCAAATGGGAGCGTCTTCTCGGAATAGGGTAACTGTGGAACTCTTACAAATGATGCTTTTAAGTGACTGGAAGCTGTTTTCGTGTGTCCTGGTCCAGGACCATGGTGTGCCGTTATCCAATAGTCTATGGAGAGGCTCTGCAATGATCGCTTTGTGGGGGAGGAACGCATGGTAGAAGTTTAGTAATCCCAAGAACGCTTGGAGTTCTTGTTTGTTTTTGGGGCTAGGTGCTGTTTGGATGGCTTTAAGCTTTTCGTTAGTGGGGTGGATGCCCTGGGCATCTATTCTGTACCCCAGGAATTCCGTTGAAGGAACTCCGATGGAGCACTTCTCTTTTTTTAACTTAAGACCGGCTGCCCTGAGTCGCTCTAAGACCGTTGACAGCCTGTCAGCTAGGTTGGCTTCGTTTTCGCCTGCGATGAGCACGTCGTCAAAATAGGGGCAGACCCCGGGAATCCCTTTTAAGGTTTTTTCCATGATGCCTTGGAATATTCCCGGGGCTGCTGAAATACCAAATTGGAGTCTTTTTACTTTAAATGCCCCGCGGTGCGTGACGATCGTCTGCGCATCTGCGGTCTCCTTGGTTACAGGCAATTGCAAGTACGCCTGCGTGAGATCCAGTTTTGCGAAAATGGCGCCGGAGCGGATGGAGGCGAGGACGTCTCTCACCGCTGGAACAGGGTAAGCGTGGGCACTTAGTGCTAAGTTTACTGTGGCTTTATAGTCCACGCAGAGTCTTATCTGCCCGTTAGACTTAATGGGGGTCACTATGGGGGTTTCCCAGCTTCCCCCTTCGGTAGGTTCTAATACCCCTAGTTCCACGAGCCGTTCCAGTTCGTCCTCAATTCTTTTTTTGAGGGCGAAGGGGACTCTCCTGGCTCTTATTCTAATCGGCTGAATGTTAGGGTCTAGCTTTAGGGAGACGGGTGGGCCGGTATACTTCCCTAGTGAGCCGTCGAAGACGTCTGCATATTTGTTGCAGACGGCTTCGAGGCTTGAGGCCTGTACGGCATTGACGCCCGTGAGTGCGATGCCTAGGGGGCTAAACCAGTTTAGCCCTATCAAATTGGAGCAGTTTGCTGGTGTTACTAAGACTTCTAGGGGCCCCTTGAAGTGTTTATACTCCACCCAAACTCGGCCTTTCCCTTTAAGCGGTATGGGGGTTTTTTGGTAGTCTGCTAATTGGACGTGTGGGGATTCTAAAGGAATGGTCTTTTTGCTCCATCGGCAGATTTCCCTGTAAGTTTTTAACGAAATGAGGGATACTGCCGACCCAGAGTCGACCTCCATCTCGCAGGCGACTCCCTGGATTCTAGGCTTAACTTTTACCTTTGGATTTAATATGGGACCCTTTTCTACTGTCTGCACTAAACTTCCCCGGGTCTTCCCCCACTTGGCTCGGTTGGGGCTCGTACCTGGGGGGTTGGCCTCCACTTCATGTAAGTTTCCGCTGGGACGGCTACGGCAGACGGCTTTGATGTGCCCCGTCTTCCCGCAGTTGTGGCATTTTGCGTTGCGGAATCGGCAGCTGGCCCGGCCGTGGTTGCCCCCGCAGCTGGCGCAGTTGGTGCGTTGGTTCCTTCTCGGTGGCATAGGGTCTCTCGGCTTCCGACTGTCAATGGTGTCTCCCCGCCGGTTCCGTCGCCTTGCGTTCAGCCGTTGGAGGGCGTTGATATCTGTCGGGTCTGCTGTTTCGTTGTCCTCGCTGTCGCTAAGGGTCGCTTCCTCCTGGTGCACGCTCCCTCGGTTTTCTGCCTGGGACTGTGTGGGCTCTTTCGGATGGCTGTCTTCATATGCCAAGATTTCCCGGGAGACCTCGGCTAGGTTCATCATCGGCTTGGCGATGATTTTTTTCTGGAGCCGTTCGTCTCTCAGGCCGATGACTATTTGGTCCCGGATTCGGTCTTCCAAATCCGGGAAGTTGCAGCTTCTCGCGGCGTGCCGGACGCCTGCGATAAAGTCATTCGCCGCCTCCTCCGGCCGCTGTCGTCGCTGGGCGAATTGTACCCGCCAGTACAGCTCTGAACGAGCGGGCATGTAGTGTTTGTTGAGCCGGTCGATGAGCTCGGCATACGGCACCTCAGCGATCGGCGTCGGGCTGAACAGACCTACGGCGGCATCATAGACCGGTGGTCCGCTTATGTAGAGGAGCGCGGCAGCCTTCGCTCGGTCGTCAGTGATTTTGCTGACTAAGAGGAAGCCCTCGACCTGCCCCAGATGCGACTCCCAACGCTCTGGGTGCCGAGTGTCAAATTCTCTGACGCGTCCGAAATTGGCTATGCTGTCCGGGTCCGGTGGTCCGCTCCGCTGAGGGAGTTATAACTCCCAGTGACTTGCTCTATTGGTCGGGAACTCTCTTCCCTGGCCGTGACTTCAGCTCTGGAGGCTCGTTCAGCTAGCCGGGAACTCTCTTCCCTGGCCGTGACTTCAGCTCTGGGAGCGGATCCCACCTTCGTCGCCAGTGAAGTGGCTACAGACCACTCCGAGACAGCAGGCTAACGATAACAGGTTTATTCAGAGACGGAACACAAGGGTACAGACAGCTAGGTCTTTTATAGCTGGCCGCCGGTTGGCTCGACCAATCAGCAGCCTGTCTTCTCCCGCCGCGATTCCTGCGCCAATCAGCGCCGCGTCTTCTTGACAGCTTAGCTTCCTCGTGGTTTGCGGCTCTGTGTTGTTTTGACAGCCGCGAGCTGTCAATGGCTTGCGCCTGCGCTTTGCCGAGGGAATTTTGACAGCTGTCAAAATTCCCGCGTGTTCGGCTGTCACTGCTTTTTACCTCATAAACTAATACACATAACCATTTACATATATTACAGTATAGGGCCGTGGTGGCGAATCTATGGCATGCGTGCCACAGGTGGCACGCAGAACCCTCTCTGTGAGCATGCGTGCCGTCGCCCCATCCTAGGCCTTCAGCTGGGCTTTATAAAACCTTTTCGCTTTAGGCCTCTGCCGCCGTGTGCAAAAAAAAAAAAGGTTCAATCAATCAATTTCAACTTCTTGCGGGAAAATAAAATGTCTCGCAAAGTTGGAATTGATTGATTGAACTTTTTAGTCCCATCCAGTCTGCTGTTACCACCACAGCCACGCCCACCCAATGGGCCACGCCCACCCGGCACCTGCCGATACATAAGTGGGTTTGGGGTTGCAGTGTGGGCACTCGGTCTCTGAAAGGTTTGCCATTGCTGGTATAGGGTTTCCTGCCTGAGCAGGGGGTTGGACTAGAAGATCTCCAAGGTCCCTTCCAACTCTATTGTTGTTGTTGTTGTTGTTGTTGTTGTTAGGCAACCTGTGGGTTTCTGTGAAATATTGTCAGAAGTCATGGTGATGGTGAAGCAGTCACAACATTGCCAATTTCAATGCCACAGGAGTCATGGGCTCCAGATTTGGGCTGCATTCTGTAACTTAGCCCATTTGAGTTTAGCCCATTGATGTTATATGATACACTGTTTTGCCCAATTGAATGTTATAAAGAGTTAAACATATACTGCACATATACTATATATTACATATACCTACACCTACACCTACACATATACAGATACATGGCTGGTCAATGTTTCAAATGCAGACTCACATTTTCAGTCGTTTTGAATCAATTCAGTGTGGTACTAAGAAGCATTTCATACTCCTGGGATTCTGGAAGCATCCATTCAAAAAGTGGGCTATCAGAACAAAGAAACTGGAAGGCCAAGATGAAAACTGGTTTTAATTCTGCCTAAGTAAACATTAATAAAATCATACTGAATCAGATTTTAGAGGCAAGAACGAAGACATATTTTTTTTCAGACCACAGATTGCAATATATCCCTCCCCTGTGAGGTTGTGATGGAAAATAGATTAAATGAAAACGCCACTTCATGTTTTGAAGCTTTAAGGAAGCTTTGAAATGTGCTTCCATTGTAGGTAAAAACAATAGTTTCAAAGAAATCTCAGCTGGAAAGAAAAGAAGATTAAATTTGAGAAACTCTTCAAACACTGAGCTAATCTTTATATATATTCAACATGGTTTTACTTGCCTCTTTCCCCCAAATGGCCTGTTTAAGCCAAATAAAGTGGAATACAATGGCAGCCCATTGGCTTTGATATTTACAAGCTTTCAAGTCCATTTCTGCAGACTGACGCCCTTTTCCTAAATCCTGCTATCCAGGGGTTAACTGACCACACGCTCAGAAATGTACGATCTTAATCTCTTCCCGATGCAGAGAAGGAAGCATCTCCTACCAGAAGCACGAGTTGGTTTATCTTTAAAATAAACTCTCAGCCATTCATTGACATCTGTGGCAGTAAACATTTTATAATAATACACTTAAGGTTTTCCTAAGCCTTGGTAACGTAATCAGTTTGAGAAAAGTTTTCAAGGGTGTTTTTTTTAAAAAAAAAAAAAAAAAGAGGGGAAAAAAATAAATATGGTTGTATTTCCAGGCTTTGTTATCTCAGCTACAAAAAAAAAAAGTGATTCATATTTCTCCGGGAACTCAGCTGGCTGCCCCTCCTGCAAAGAAAGATTTAGTATATGTCGATCGGAAAGGACGGTGTTTATAAAATACTGCAGATTTTTAAAAACATTTCTAAGTTTTCCAGCAAGTTGAGATTTAAAAAAACACAGTTGTGCTATAAGGATAAACTGATTTAATTTTTCCAGTTCTCAAGAAATTTTGGCCTTTGTCACTGCCCTACGTAGAGAGGACAAACTTCTGATCTACCACCAGTCTTATATTACATCAGCCCTGGAATTGTCTGCTACATCTCCAGGCCTGGATCCTTGGAGATCCAACATTAACGGGAGAACCATTAGTTTGTTTCTCCCATAGTGAAAGCCAAGCAACTTTATCAATGAATTTTTAAACAATCAATGCCCTGGATTCTTCGTAGTGTGATATAAAATAGCGGCAGATCAGATGTGTATTTGTATCATAGGTATGAAAACTCTAGGATTCAATTTCACTTTTCTTGATAGCCAAATTCTTTGCTGAATTTATCTCCATTCAATAGGTAAGGGGATTTGGTTGCTAGAGTAAGCCAATCCTTGGTGGTGCGTAATGACAAGACTATAAAGCCCTCCATGAAGTTTGGGTAGAGCAGAATTATTCCTCGTGTTAGTAAAGAGTGCTCAATGGGCAAAGGCGAGGGATCCACAGTTCTGAAAGCCTTCGTTAAAACATTGCAAGAAGCATCATTCTTGTTAAGTCGTGGGCTCTTGGGTGCAGGAATGACGACAAGAAGCTGAGTACAGGATAATTCATACTTTATTCTTGTTAGAACTGTACTGAAACTTGGGCTGCAACCAGCCACAATATATAGTCTAACCCCTAGGAGGCAGCCAATAGGTTTGAACCCACTCTTGCCGCCTAGGGCTAGCCAATTGCAGGACAGGAGACAGCTAGTCTGGGTTGCTGGAGAGCCGTTAGCTGTTCCAGCAACGCACGTGGTGTATCACCACAAGCCCAGTACATAACAGTTCTATCACAATGTAAGTGCCCTGGCCTACAATGTCATGGCACACATATAAAAGGGGCAGACATTATATCACAACAGTGCAGTGTTACTTTTATCATTTCCTCTTGTCCCCAGGCTCTGCCAACAGCCAGAGGGAGACAAGAATTAAAAGATGTCCAGTTAAGCCCATAATCTTTCATTTACCTCTGTCATCCCGAAGTGGCTGGGTTCCCATCTTATTAGAATACTCAACCAACAGTTATCCCATATCCAGATTGAACTTCAGCTTGTTCCCTTTTTGCCCTTCTAAAACAATCCCAGACCTTGGTTTCAGAACTTCATACTGCTTCCTTGCCTCTGTTACCTGCTGAGTTTTGTACACTAAACAATTTTTAAAAGGCACAAGACAGAAGCAAAATATGCTGGCAACGTTTAAACCGTTCCACTGACGCAGGGGTCTTCAAATTTGGTCCTCTTATGACTTGCGGACTTCAACTCCCGGAATTCCTCAGCCAGCGTGCCTGGCTGAGGAATTCTGGGAGTTGAAGTCCGCAAGTCATAACAGGGACAAGTTTGAAGACCCCTGCACTTGTGTGTCTCTCCCCCCCCCCCCTCTAGTTAGAATTCTGTTCCGGTCTCTGTGCGCGCTGCAAAAGTTTTGTGTTTGTTTGTTATTCTATTTCAAGGGCCTGTCGGTTGAGTCCCCTCTCTCACACACAAACATTAATACATTTTGAAAAGGTGGTCATCGAGTTGAGTGTGTGTGTGTGTGTGTGTGTTGTGAATGGATCTCAGAGACACCAGATGTTGACAGTATAAAATGAGGGTCAACTTCACACCATTGTTTCGTCTCCTTTGTTTTCCTGCTCAGTCCTTTCCGGTCAAAGCTGGCTAGTTATGCTTGCAGCCTCGCAATGCAACTACTTAAGAAGTTTCAACTGGATCTGCACAGCACATCAGTATGAGATGGCTAACAGTTGTCCCTTTCCTGTGCAGCTGGTGTTTGCTAAGAGGGATAATTTGTATGCGGCTTTATTTATCTAACTTCTTTTCTTTTTTTAATCAGTGGACATCAACAGGCTAACTGTTCCTTGCAGATTCTGAAACAATGAATAACCTTAATTGGCACATGTGTGTAGATGGGAGGGGAGCAGGGTAAAGAATCCTTGATCTGCAGGTGTAAGTCTTGTCAATTCCTTCCCTTGTGAATGGCACGGGATGACTCATCGGTTCAGTCATTAAAGAGGCAAGAAAAATAATCCACTATTTTTCCACATTGGAAAGTTAAAAAAAAATAATAATAAGAAGAATTACCCTCTGATTTTTAGTGCTACACTATGAGAAAAGTCTGCATTAGGAGTCACTTCCTGACTTGGTTGGTCCACTGATCTAAAGATTATTTTGCTTCCAGACCCCCTCCATTCGTCTCAAGAGTTTTTACAATGAAGTCACAGAAGAGTCATTAGCTGTTTGTCTGAATATGGGGAGTCCTCAACTTATGACCACAACTGAGCCCAAAATTTATGTTACTACGTGAGACATTTGTTAAGTGAGTTTTGCCCCATTTTATGACCTTTCTTGCCAGAGTTATTAGCACTGGCAAAAAACACTTAGACTTATACTCCGCTTCGTAGTACTTTACAGCTCTCTTTAAGCGGTTTACACGGTCAGCCTCTTGCCCCCAACAATCCGGCTCCTCATTTTACCAACTTTGGAAGGATGGAAGGCTGAGTCAACCTTGAGCCGGTCAGAATCGAACCGCTGGCAGTGGGCAGAATTAGCCTGCAACACTGCATTCTAGAGATGAGGGAATGACAGAAGAGTGATAACTGCTGAGTGCTTTTCCCCATCCCACTGAATGGAAACTGCAGTGATTGGACTGTATATTCTTTCTCCCTATGTTTACAGTGGAATTTTTTGTATGCAATTACTATTCTGCTCTGTTCATTCAGGTTATAACTCTGCAAGAGAAAACCGATCATATTTGGCTAGCAGTGATATTTGGACTACGCGGTGCTCTGAATTTGAAGGAAGGAAATGCTTTAGAGTACTTGTTGCACTTACTGGCAACTCCTTAAACATATGGTATAGGACAGGTTCTCTTGCTTGAGCAGTGGGCTGGACTAGAGGACCTCCAAGGTCCCTTCCAGCTCTATTCTATTCTATTCTATTCTATTCTATTCTATTCTATTCTATTCTCTATTCTATTCTCTATTCTACTCTACTCTACTCTACTCCACTCCATTCCATTCCATTCCATTCCATTCTATTCTATTCTATTCTATTCTATTCTATTCTCTATTCTCTATTCTCTTCTCTTCTACTGTACTCTACTGTACTCTACTGTACTCTACTGTACTCTACTCTACTCTACTCTACTCCACTCCACTCCACTCCATTCCATTCCATTCTATTCTATTCTATTCTATTCTATTCTATTCTATTCTATTCTACTTTACTCTACTCTACTCTACTCTACTCTACTCTACTCTACTCTATTCTATTCTATTCTATTCTATTCTATTCTAACCATGGTGCCACCACTGCTCATATATGTTAAGTGAATTATTGCAGTTATTACATTAGTAACATAATTGTTAAGCGAATCTGGCTTCCCCATTGGCTTTGCTTCTCAGAAGGTCACAAAAGCTGATCACATGACCCCGGAATGCTGCAATTGTCAAAAATATGAACCAGTTCCCAAGTGTCTGAATTCTGACCACATGACCAGGGGGATGCTGCAACAGTCATTAAGTGTGAAAAACTGTCATAAGAGGCTTTTTCCAATGCTGTTGTAGCTTTGAAGGGTCCTTTAATGAGCTGTTGTAAGTCGAGGACTACCTGTATTATAAGAAGTGTTTTGACAATGGAAAGAGGCTTCTCCCTTTCCAGAAATCTCCTAGCAGAAACCTGAACTGCCACCAGCAGCTATAAGGCTGTAGCGCTGGACTTCCTATTTTCAGCAAAAGGGAAGGACTAACTTACATGCGAGGATCCTCCTACCTTACGACTGATCTTAGGACTCTGTGACTGCATCAGTTGAAATTCCCAGATCTAAATAGATTTAAATATTTAAAGGTAATTAACTCTGAGAAAATATTAACCGGTAAAAACGTTTAGCACACTGTGGGAAAAACAAATGTAAACCAGAACCGTAAACAGGATATATGATGAGACAACCAGACTGACTAGATAGAAAAGGAATGTTATATTGATGGGACTGTTGTTTGTAGAAATATTAGACAACTTTCATACTTAATGATCATTTATTAAAACAATAAGAATTGTACTAACTTAAGGTTGGGAAAGGTTGAGGGCAAGAGAAGAAGGGGACGACAGAGAATGAGGTGGCTGGATGGAGTCACTGAAGCAGTAGGTGTGAGCTTAAATGGACTCCAGAAGATGGTAGAGGACAGGAAGGCCTGGAGGAACGTTGTCCATGGGGTCGCGATGAATCAGACATGACTTCGCAGCTAACAACAACATATCTATATCTATATATCTATATCTACCTATATCTATATCTATATCTTATTGGCCACCTAATGAGAAGGAAGGACTCACTGGAGAAGAGCCTAATGCTGGGAAAGGTGGAGGGCAAGAGAAGAAGGGGACGACAGAGAATGAGGTGGCTGGATGGAGTCCCTGAAGCAGCAGGCGTGAACTTAAATAGACTCCAGAAGAAGGTAGAGGACAGGAAGGCCTGGAGGAATGTTGTCCATGGGGTCGCGATGAGTCGGACATGACTTCGCAGCTAACAACAACAACAACAACAACAAGGTTGGGAAAAGAGAACACTATGGGGAAAAGAGGAAATCCAGTAAAGTTACCATGTGGGTTATAGATCATAGAATTCAGTTGTTAGTGAATGTTTGTTAAATACAAATGCACTGTCTACCCAATATTTATTTACCGTATTTTTATTTATTTTAATCCCATTTATATCCTGCTCTTCTCTGAAGACTCAGGGAGGCTTACAATCTAAAGCACAAATCAATGTGCTTAGCAATAGCCTTCATTCTATGCATATGCCTGCTTATTAGGGCTTCCCCCCCCCAAAGCGGCATTATGAAGGTGATTGTGTTAAAAAATTAATAAAACATACTTTTAAAAAAAAAAGAAATTCTCAGGGTCTGCCCAGATTGTAGGGAAATTGCTGAGAATTAAAATCAGGTGCTTGGAAAATACCCAGATTGGGAGAGGCTGTATTAGCCTTGAAAGCTAAGGTTGCAGATTGTTGAATAACCTGCAGATGTTCTTTTAGCACCAATTTGTTCTGTGGCAATTGGCGGAGAACCATGTGCTGTGAAAAGCTTCACCTGCTGGCATCTGAATAGCAAAGTTTTGAAAGGTCAAGGGGATGCTTTCTTCAAGCTTTCTTTCAACAAAGTGTCT
Source organism: Daboia siamensis (assembly GCA_024449315.1). NCBI lineage: Eukaryota > Metazoa > Chordata > Lepidosauria > Squamata > Viperidae > Daboia > Daboia siamensis. The sequence goes on from JAKJMR010000339.1 coordinate 361,261, forward strand.
TTCAATGTGGAGAAAAGCAAAGTTTTACATTTAGGCAGGAAAAACCAAAGGTGCAAGTACAGATTGGGTGAGACCTGGCTTCAAAACAGCAATCGTGAGAGGGACCTTGGAGTCCTAGTGGACGATCACTTAACCATGAACCAGCAGTGTGCAGCAGCAGCCAAAAAAAGCTAATGCAATCCTGGGTTGTATAAACAGAGGCATAGAATCAAGATCACGCAAAGTATTAGTACCGCTTTATAAAACCCTAGTAAGACCACACTTGGAATCCTGCAGCCAATTCTGGTCACCGTATCACAAAAAAGATGTTGAGAGTTTGGATGATCCAAGGCCTGGAGACTAAAACATATGAAGAACGGCTGCGGGACTTGGGTTTGGCTAGTCTAAAGAAAAGAAGAAATAGGGGAGACATGATAGCAGTGTTCCAGTATTTGAGGGGCTGCCACCAAGAAGAGGGGGCCACATTATTCTCCAAAACACCAGAGAGCAGGGCAAGAAACAATGGTTGGAAATTGATCAAAGAGAAAAGCAACCTGCAATTAAGGAGAAACTTCCTGACAGTGAGGACAATTAACCAGTGGAACCGCTCACCTCCAGATATCGTGGGTGCTCCATCTCTGGAGATTTTAAAGAAGAGGCTGGACGGTCACTTGTCTGAGATGGTATAGGTCCTCCTGCTTGAGCAGGGGGCTGGACTAGAAGACCTCCAAGGTTCCTTCCAGCTCTGTTCAATTCCAAACTGTTAAAAATAACAACAACAACAACAACAACAACAAAACCTTCTTGTGGGTCACCAGAGAGTGCCGTTGCTTTTCTCTTTGATCAATTTCCAACCATTTCTCCCAATTCTCTCCTTTTTCTGATGAGGGGGCAGAGGAAAGACATGAGATAAGAAATGCGCGTTGTATTGGGAAGAGTTTTCCCATTGTGAGATTTAAAAACCCCAAATTGGATACTCACAACTCAAAGACAAGTCTGGTTAACAAAAACAAAGATTTATTGAAAAGAAATTGAAAATAATAAAGAAAGAAAGCGTTTGCAATCGCGGCCTCTTAGACCCTTCCCAAATTGGATTGGGTTCAAAGAACGCACTGGGCAAGTTTCAAACTGGGCATTTATACTTTCTTTTCTCGATACATGCCCCCCTAAGAAACTTAAGTTAGTCTTTGAAGTCATTTACATTTCTAAAAGACCTTCTTTGAAGCTTTTTACACTCAAAAGACTTATTGTAACAACTTCCTTACATCCGTCACTATCTTATCTTGTTTACTTGCAACCTTGGGATGTTCTTATCTTCTTTGAAGGTTTTTAACATTTCAAAAAAAAACTTTGTTGATTACCATTTGCGAGTCCTCTGTCTGAGCAGGAAGTAGATAGCCCCACATCTTAGTGTTACATTTGATACAATTCATTGGTGTTACATTTTACACAATTTATAAAAGAATAACCTTTATTTATTTATTCGCCTAGTGCGTCAGTTGCGGCCCTATCTGGACTGGGATGCCTTGCGTACAGTCATTCATGCGCTCGTGACCTCTTGTTTAGACTACTGCAATGCTCTCTACATGTGGCTACCGTTGAGGACCACGCGGAGGCTTCAGCTGGTGCAGAATGCAGCCGCGCGAGTGGTGTTGGGGGCAGTGGCGTAGCGTGGGGGGTGCAGAGGAGGCCGGCCGCACCGGGCGCAACATCTGGGGGGGCGCGCTCGCACTCGCAGCTCTCTGCCCCTGCCTGGCTCACTCACTCTCTCTCACTGCAGTGCTGGCTGTGCGAATCCGATCCGAGCCGCCGGGTCGCCGCCCACTGTGGAGGGGGGGGTGCCAGGCGTGCGGGCTTGCCCCGGGTGCTGACAACCCACGCTACGCCACTGGTTGGGGGTCTCCCGATACTCCCATGTAACACCTCTACTCCGCGAGATGCATTGGCTTCCGGTTGCCCTCCAGGTGAGATTTAAGGTGCTGGTGCTTAGTGATAAAGCCCTAAATGGCTTGGGTCCAGTTTACTTACGGGAGCACCTGCTGCCAGCATCAACTTCCCTTCGTCCAGTGCGCTCCCACAGAGAGGGCCTCCTCAGGGTGCCATCGGTCAGAGAGTGTCGACTGGCAACCCCCAGGGGGAGGGCGTTCTCTGTGGGCATGCCAGACCTTTGGAACCGTTTACCGGTTGAGCTCCGGATGGCTCCTGACCTTCGCTCCTTCCGCCGTGACCTAAAAACTTATTTATTTGAACTAGCTGGCCTGGTCTGATGGGTTTGGGGAATTTTAATATTAATTTTAATTAATTTTATTGTAATTGGGCTTAATATTTAATTCTATCTTAACTTTTGTGTACTGTATTTTTATTGTATCTATTGCCCTGTACACTGCCCTGAGTCCTTCGGGAGAAGGGCGGTATAGAAATTAAATTGTTGTTGTTGTTGTTGTTGTTGTTGTTGTTGTTGTTGTTGTTGTTGTTGTT
>JAKJMR010000339.1:367274-385958 GCA_024449315.1 Daboia siamensis
AAGATAAGATAAGATAAGATAAGATAAGATAAGATAAGATAAGATAAGATAAGATAAGCCTTTGTTGTTTTTTTACTGTGGGCACAACAGCACACATCAAAAATGAAATTTAGTTGCCCACTCTCAAAGTGAACACATACATGACACACACCTAAACATACTATATACAACATATATATAGACCCACACCCCGACACATACATAACAAATAAATATTAAACACTGTCCATCTTGAATATATAATGGAAAGAGGAAGCTTGAGAGTTCACGAGTTTAATGCTGTATGGAATGAAACTACTGTAAGTCTGAATCTGGATGTTCTGCTTCGGATGCCACGAAGCCTCCTCCTAAAAGGTAACATAGAAAACAAGTCGTGAAGAGTATGTGTAGTGTCCCAGGTAATCTTACGGACCCTGTTCAAACAACACTTCTGTGCTATGTCCTGGATGACATCAAGAATGGTCAACATTTTGGGGATGGTGGACAGAGCTTGAGTTTTGGAAAGCACATTCATTATGTCTACTATAATGAGTAAGCACATTCAGAGGGGATGTGGCAAGCCTTGAAACTTCCATCTACACAACCAACACTACTCAATGGATCTTGAATATTTGTTTTCCTATTATTGACCATGCCATTCTCCCAGACCTATTACATTTTCCAAAATTTCTTGGAAAGCCATCATGGAACAAATGAAGGATAAAGATAGAAGGCAGGGTGTTCTCTTGGCCAAGCTTTGGCTCAATTTATCTTAAAATCTTCATATTTGGGGGAGGACAATCAAAAGCCAGTGTGAATCAGTTCCCCTAAAACCTGGAGAGTGAAAACAAAAGCGATGTCAAAGTGACAGTAGCACAGTTTCATTACTCGTTGGGGTTTTTTTCAGGAGAAAGAAATTAGTTCAATATTTATTGCAAGCTACTAGAGTTACCACAGCAAAACACTGGAAAATTAAAATGTATCTTTAGGGCAATGGCTTTTCAAAGAATGCGAAACAGCCTGGACAGAACAAGTAATAGATTAGCAGAAAATTCAGACAACTTTCAATTTAAAATATATTTTACTCGCATTTTTGTGGGTTATCTCAATCAGCACAAATGTCTTTCTGGATGAAAATATTGACTATCGGCGTTTAAACATTTCAGCCTTTCGTTAATGTTACAAAGCCACCTTGTGTGCCTCTGCCTTTTGTTCTTGTTCTGTTTTGGCTCTGTGTACTTCTGCTTTATTTTATTTGGTTTCTTCACTTTCAATATGTTGATCATTATTTTTTTTTAAAAAAAATAACAGGAACAAGAAGTGTCCAACTTCATTTCCTGAGATCACCCACTCAAGTAAAATTCAACATGCCTTTTAAAGTCCAGGGTATCCAGAAAGTTAACCTGGACACAGTCACTAGTGGCCTCATTAGACACTGAGAACTAAGAAGGTTGTATTTTTGTTTCCTGGCTTAAGTTATTCATCACTGGTAACCCAAAAGTCAATTTTGCCTGAATTGAAGCAGATCCAGATAATACTACCACAGGATCCAATCTGAGTCGGTCACCGGGACCAGAACTTTAGTTTTCTGAGCTTTTGGATTTCTGTTGGACCCCATCCTCAGGAAACTTCTTTCTCACCAGAAAGTAGTGAGATTCGCTGGTGGGAGAAGTTAAATCCAATCCATCTTTGGGCATTCAAGAAATATAGGCATCCTTCCAAGTGTCCAGCAGAAGAGTCCCCTGCAGAACAGAATTGATTAAGTCCTTCACCAATGACCAACCCAGTTTGGATCCTGCAACATTATCCTGGGTTAGGTATATCTTCCTTCATTCGCCATTATCAACCCTCCAAGTAATAATGAAATCAGACTCTTTCTGTTTATTGGCTCAAAGAATGTATTAATAGCGGTGATGTAAGAAATCTGAAAACGGAAAACGACTAGCACGCGTGTGCGGGGGAATCTTTACCTTTACCTTTACCTTTAGTCATCTATGCTTATTATATGAATTTTTTTCCCTTTTAGTTTTTCTTTTCTCACATTTAGTTTATTTTAATCACTATAATATATCTTGGTCTTTTATCTTCACTGACCATTTTTATTCTTGGAGTGCTTGGCTATGAGTTGTCTACGAATAACCAGAATATATATTAATAAGCTTGGTTACAGAAAAGTCTTACTGAAAAGAAATAGAAAAACAATCACAGGGAAATACAGATAGTCCTCAACTTACAACAGTTCATTTGGTGACCGTTCAAAGTTACAACGGCACTGAAAAAAGTGACTTATGAACATTTTTCACACTTACGACCATTGCAGCTTCCCCGGGGTCACATGATCAAAATTCAGGCACTTGGCAACTGACTCATAGTTATGACAGTTGCAGTGTTCCGGGGTCATGTGATCCCCTTTTGTGAACTTCTGACCAGCAAAGTCAACGGGGAAGCCATTGTGTGACTAAGTTAACAACTGCAGTGATTCACTTAACAACTGTGGCAAGAAAAGTTGTAAATTGGGGCCAAATTTATTTAAAAAAGGTCTTGCTTAGCAATGGAAATTTGGGGGTCAGTTTTGGTCTTAACCCTATTATGAAAATGAGATTTAGATTGGGAGGGGTGAAAATTGGCAACTTTGGGGTCCGTTATACTTCCTACTGAATCTTAAAATCAATATAATTCACCTAATTTTTAGGGGGGGGCAGGTTAGATGATGATTTGGAAATAATCAGGTAAATGTTTCCATATATTACATATTTTTCTATAGCTAAGATTCCCTTTGACCATAAGAAAGGCCTGGTGCGAAAGAATTGAGGCCTTTGAACTATGGTGCTGGAGAAGACTCCTGCGAGTCCCTTGGACTGCAAGGCGATCAAACCGGTCAGTCCTAGAGGAGATCAACCCTGATTGCTCTTTAGAAGGCCAGATCCTGAAGCGGAAACTCAAATCCTTTGGCCACCTAATGAGAAAGAAGGACTCACTGGAGAAGAGCCTCATGCTGGGAAAGGTTGAGGGCAAGAGAAGAAGGGGACGACAGAGAAGGAGGTGGCTGGATGGAGTCACTGAAGCAGTAGGCGTGAGCTTAAGTGGACTCCAGAAGATGGAAGAGGACAGGAAGGCCTGGAGGAACATTGTCCATGGGGTCGCGATGGGTCTGACATGACTTCAAACTAACAACAACAACAAAATTCCCTTTATTTCCCCAATGGGAAAGCAATCTTTTTTAACTGAATGCAAAATAACCTTTGGGTCTTACCTCCTTGCAGCCTTCTATGGCATTCTGTTTCTTTCTAGCAATCTTTTAAGCTTCCATAGGGATGCAGTGGCTCAGTGGGTTAAGACGCTGAGCTTGTTGACCAGAAGGTTGGCAGTTTGGCGGGTCAAATCCCGAGTGCTGCGTAACAGAGTGAGCGCCTGTTACTCGTCCCAGCTTCTGCCAACCTAGCAGTTCGAAAGCACATAAAAAATGCAAGTAGAAAAATAGGGACCACTACGGTGGGAAGGTAACAGCGTTCCGTACGCCTTTGGCGTCTAGTCATGCCGGCCACATGACCACGGAGACATCCTCGGACAAGCGCTGGCTCTTTGGCTTTGAAACGGAGATGAGCACCGGCCCCTAGAGTTGGAAACGACTAGCACGCAAGTGCGGGGGAACCTTTACCTTTTTAACATGCTCTTTTAAAAAAGGCATGCTTGTAGAAATCCCATCAGGATCTGAACTGACGGGTCAGCAGGTTAATTAATATTTATTTCTTGTGATATTTTAAGATTACTTTTCAGGATTAAGTCTCCCCCGGCAGTCCGAGCTTATTAACAGATAAAACGTGATAATAACCAACAATCCACAATCTTAAAAAATGAGAGAGGCAGTTCGACATTTCCAGCAGCAGAAAGTGAAGCAAAAGCCAATGCAAAATATATTTTAAAAAATTGAAAACGGGAGCAGATCTTTTACCGCACCAACTAAACAGCGGTTTGAAATATTATTTTTCAAGGCCCATTGAAAAGTAATTATCAACACAAGTGTCATTTACATCTGTCCAATAAGAAATGTGCATGAATGTAGGCCAGCTTTTCTTGGCAAATGATGCCAGTATGTATGAATGGTAAATTCTCCAGTAGGAGCACAGTATGGATTTTCTTGCAGATTATGATTAGATTAGAAGAAGCTATCATTTCTACATATTTAAGAAATAATTCCTAGATACGGCAGACTAGCAGACCTATAGCAATAGCTATAGTTACAGCACTTAGACTTGTACAGATAGTCCTTGATTTACAACAGTTCATTTAGTGACCGTTCAAACTTAACAACATCACTGAAAAAAAAGTGACTTATGACCATTTTTCACACTTCCGACCATTGCTGCATCCCCATGGTCACATGATCATAATTCAGACACTTGGCAACTGACTCATATTTATGACGGTTGCAGTGTCCTGGGATGATATAATCTCCTTTTGTGACCTTTTGATAAGTAAAATCAATGGGGTAGCCAGCTTCACTTAACAACCGTGTCACTAACACAGTTAAAGGACAGCCTGAAAACACAGAAGGATGTGGTTATTTCTCTTCTTGCCTCTGGAAAAATGTCTAAATGAGGGATGTTTTCACAGGTTCCCTCAAGCCTCCCAAAACAATTTCCTGGAAATAAGACTCAGTTAAATGGAATTTAATTTCGGGGAACTTCCCCAGGATTGGGTTGTTAGAATGTTGATTTGCTTATGACAGTTGCACAGCCTGATAGCGTCAGCCTGGCAAATGTAGATATAAATATCAAAGACAGATTAGAGACATTTGGGTAAACAAACGTATGGAATCTGTTTTAATTTTAACAGAAATTTCTCATTGATGTAGGGTGTTGTTGTTGTTTTTCCCCTGCAACAAGTGAACTTTTGTGCCCTTTGTTTTCAGCCTGGTAGAGACTGCCTTCTTGTGGCAGAATCTTCCGGAAAACATGTATCACCATCAACATGTGCTTTCTACATTTCTTTTGATCGTGACTGAATCAAGATTTATGAAACAATTATAGATCTGAGGGCAAAATTCACAATGGCAATATTTTTCATTAGTTGGTCTCAATTAAAAATATCCACTATGGATTTTTTTTTAAAATGGACTAAATACTGCTAGGATTGCTTTTTTATTATTATTATTATTATCCGAAAACCTGTTTCTTTATCGTAACAGATTAATGCAGATCTAGGGGAAAGTGAGAGGTACAGTGATTAAGGCGGCAAGATAGAAACCGGGAGGCTGTGAGTTCTAATCCCACTTTAGACACAAAGCCAGTTGGATGACATTGGGGCAGTCACACCCACTCTCTCTCAGCCTAATTTACCTCACAGGGTTGAAAAAAAAGATGAGGAAGGAATATTAGATACATCCATTGTCTTGAGCTTTTTCTAAAATTAGTAAAGGCAGATTTAAACATCATCATCATCATCATCATCATCATCATAACAACAACAACAACAATAATAATAATAATATAAAGTTGGAAGGGACCTTGGAGGTCATCTAGTCCAACCCCATGCTCAGGCAGGAAACCCTATACCATTTCGGGCAAATGGCTGTCCAGTCTTTTCTTAAAAACTTACAGTGTTGGAGCATTTGCAGCTTCTGGAGGCAGGTTATTCCAATGGTTAATTGTTCTAACTGTTATGAAGTTTCTCCTTAGTTGTAAGTTGCTTCTTTCCTTAATTAGTTTCCATCCATTGCTTCTTGTCCTGCCTTTGGGCACTCTGGAGAATAACTTGGCTCCTTCTTCTTTGGGGCAACCCCTGCCTGAGATATTAGTTGTCCCAAAGTCATGTGATCCCCTCTGGTGACCTCCTGACAAGCAAAGTCAATGGGGAATCCAGGTTTGCTTAACAACCATGTTAGCTAACTTAACAATTGTTGACATTGATCACGTGATCAATATTCAAATGCTTGACAGCTGGTTCTTATTTATGACGGTTGCAGCGTCCCGGGATTAACGTGCATGATTGGGCATAAATACAATGTTTCCCTTGTCAGTGCTGCTGATTAATATCGGAGACCTTTTAAAACTCACAGATTTTTTAAAAAAAATTCAAACAGAGCACAGAACCATAGAGCTTTCATAATAACAACCTTTCTTTTTCCTGGAATATTTTTCTAGCTTCTTAATCTAGTTTAATGCCCTGAAATTCTACAGTAGTTTGCCAGCCAAGGATTAGCTACACTTATTCTAACAGAGTTGGAAGGGACCTTGTAGGTCATCTCGTCCAACCCACCACCACCACCCAAGCAGGAGACTCTTCACCATTTCTGATGGCAGTCCATTCTCTTCTTCTTTTTATTTTTTTAATACAAGTTTTTTATTTTTTTTAATACAAGTTTTATTAATTTTTTTTAATTTTACATCCAGATCTTTATGAAGTGATATGGTGATTGGGTAGTTAAAAGTAAACAATATCAAATAACAAAATCATTTGTAAATAGCTCAAATTACATCAACAAAAATTCCCTCTCCAATTCCCTTAGTTATAATAACATAGTCAAATTAATCAAATTAATACATTTCTAGTTGTAATAGAATCAATTAAAACAATTTTCAAAGTATTTTCACTTATACATATCCATGTCCTGTTTTTGAGTTTTACCTAATTGCAATAAGATGTTCCAAAATAGCCTATAATATATAAATGAAAACTTAGTTTTTGGGTAGCCCACATTTCCCCATTTCAATATATAGTAACTATCCTGTCCAAAACGGATACATTGTTCATTTCAATACATTCTTATTTTATACCGGTTTGTTCTAACATCTTAATAGTATAAATCAGTTCTAATAAGTAGCTTTCTTTTCCCTTAGAAGTCTAAAAATTAAGTATAAATCAGTGTATATCTTTTAAAAATTCCCCTTAAGCCATAAAAAAGAGAAAGAAAAAAAAGTTAAACTCTATCATTGCAACAAGTATATTCCATTTATCCTCTTAGTATTTCATTAATTGTTAAAATAATATCTTTTATTATGTCATTGCAAAATCTATAATATAATTCAAAGTTATATTCTAATAACTAATCTATTTCATTATATAATAGTTTCCCTATCTAAAATGCATACATATTCTATTTATCATCCTTACAGTTGATTTATAATTGACAAAGTATGTTTTATTGTTTGTGGCTAATTTTCATTCTCTTAAAAATCTAAATCCTAAATATAAAATCAGTTTACTTCTTGTAAAATTCTTTTGAGGCTTTAAAGTTATACATCCCCATGTAGGCAGCCGCTGAATTTTCAAAAAGGGGGCATAATTTTCCAAGAAAGTCCCACAGGAAACAGATTAGGGAAGTAAGATGGGTAAGGTCTCACCCAAATCCTCCAGGTTGCTTCGTTGTGCTTAGATGGTGCTGTGGCTTTTGGCAGGGAACGACTTAGTGAACAGCCATGTTAACAGCCAATCTCTTCTTTTTCAGGCCAGAGGAGTACTCTGGATCAAATGGAGGGATGCCGCCCTCCCATGGAGCTGGTCTCCTCACGGTGGTCGCCCACGAGGGCAACTTTTAACCCTTTGCAGGGTCCTCCGAAGGAGTAAGACCGGACAGCAGTGGGGGAGATTCTCCCAGAACGTCCACCAACGTCACCTGCACAAACCGGAAGCCGGCAGTCCAGTCTCTTTTTGAAAGCCTCCAGTGATGAAGCTCCCACAACCTCTGAAGGCAATTGGTTGATTGTTCTCAGTGTCAGAAACTTTCTCCTTATTTCTAGGTTGAATCTCTGCTTGATCAGTTTCCATTCATTGTTCCTTGTCTGGCCTTCAGGTGCTTTGGAAAATAGTTTGTCCCCCCTCTTCTCTATGACAGCCCTCAAATATTGGAACACTGCTATAATGTCACTCCTAGGTCTTCTCTTCACTAGACTAACCATGCCCAGTTCCTGTAACCCTTCTTCCTATGTTTTAGCCTGCAAAGAGCATCTTTGTTGCTCTTCTCTCCACTCTTTCAAGAGTCTCAACATCTTTTTTATAGAGTGGAGACCAAAACTGGATGCAGTATTCTAGGTGTGATCTTACTAAGGCTTTAGTAAGGGGTCTTCAAACCTGGCCCTTTTATGACTTGTGGACTTCAACTCCCAGAATTCCTCAGCCAGCATGCCTGGCTGAGGAATTCTGGGAGTTGAAGTCCACAAATCATCAAAGGGCCAAGTTTGAAGATCCTTGCTTTATAGAATGGTATGAGTACCTCATGTGATCTTCATTGAATCCCTCTGTTAATGCAACTTAGAATTGCATTGGCTTTTTTGGCTGCCGCCGCACACTGTTGGCTCATATTTAATTGATTGTCCACTAAGACTCCAAGATCCCTCTTATAGTTACTGCTATTAAGCCTGGTTTCACCCAGTCTATATATGTACTTTTGGTGTTTCTTGCCTAAGTGTAAGAGTTTACTTTTCTCTACATTGAATTTCATTTTGTTACATAGGGCCTAGTGTTCAAGTTTGTCAAGATCCATGTGGATCTTGAGCCTATCATCTAGGCTGTTGGCTATTCCTGCAGCTTAATATCATCTGCAAATTTGATGAGTTCCCCTTCCATTCCCTCATCTAAGTCATTTATGAAGATATTGAAGAATACTGGGCCTAAGACGGAACCTTGTAGCACCCCACTGCTTACTTCCCTCCATATAAATGTAGTACCATTAAGGACTACTCGTTGACAGCTAGTTACAAATCCATCTAGTGGTGATGCTATATGTTGTGTGGTGAGTTCTTTGGAGGCAGTAAGTGAGACAAGAGGTTGCAAACAGGAACATTGCTTTATTGAGGCAAACAGGAACAGAACTGAAACAGAGGTTTCTGTGCAGCTGCTTATATGATTGGCCACTAGATGGTGGCCAATAGGTTTAAAGGAACCCATTCCCACCCCGAATCAACCAATGATCTTCTTGGAGACAGCAAGTCTGGCTTAGTCAGTGATCGTTACACAGACACCCCAATTGAGCAACCTTAGCAGCATTCAAAAGACACGTGAAACAGTTCAAGTAAAATCCCAATACATTACACTATCTATCCCACTTTTTTCTAGCTTACTAAACAGTAAGTTGGGATCTACTCTGCCGAATGCTTTTCTGAAATCTAGGTATACTATGTCCACAGCATTTCTCTGGTCTTACTAATTTAGTCACTTTGTCAAAGAATGAAATAAAATTGGTTTGACACGGTCTGTTTTTAACAAACCCATACTAACTTTAAGTTGTTACTTTAGTCATTTCTAGATGTTCGCAGATCTGGGTGTGTTTTTTTTCCTCTCTTTATTTTCCAGTATCTTCCTGGGTATTGATCTGTAGTTTCCTGGGTCTGTTTTTTTTTTTTTTTTCCTTTTTTAAAGATGGGAACCACATCAGGTCTTTTCCAGTCCTCTGGTAATTTCCTGGTGCTCCAGGTTTTCTGAAGATATGATACTGTGGGAAGAATCCAGAGAAAGAAATATTTTGGGAAATATTAAAAAGGCAGATTATATTTCCCCAAAGGAATAATGGAGAAGATCTTTAAAAAGACAGAAACTTCTTCCCCCGTCCCCCGCCCCAGCCAGACAACTCAGCAGAAGCCAGCGTTTAGAAATGCAGATGTAATAATCCATTCAGGAAAGTTGGAGCCTTCCAGCTAGAAACTGAAGAGATTAGGAAGACAAACACTCTTAAAATCTACATATCCCACCCAAACTCTAAGGACAGGAGGCATAATAGGATTAACCCACCAATATCAAAAGGGCACACTCAGACTCAAGTCAAAGTACATGACACAGGAAATACAAAGCCTCAAACAGGAACAGGAAACAACCTCAAGAGCCCCAGAAGGTATAAAAGCCCACCACTCTGCTCCATGTGGTCAGTTTTTCCAGAGTCATCTTTCTGTCTGGCTCTCCTCTTCAATAAACTACAACCTTCTTTCTAAAGCAGTCTCCATGTTTGTTTATTCCCAGCTTGGACTGGACCCTGATGAAGATTTTTTTCTTTCAACAGTACTTAATCCTGCTAAATATTTTTAAAGAATGGATAGTGTTGTTAGGTGTTCCTACCTTCTGTAACTTGCAAATTAAATCTAAAAAGTAGTAGAGGAGTCTTAGTTTGGAGAAGTTCTTTCGTGCTTGCTAGATTTGATCAAATTGGTTACACTCTTGTTTCCACAGGGTTACATTTGCATGGTAAAATGAAATTCAAGAGGCAAAGCCATTCTGGCTTTGAGATGCAATACAGGGTTTTTAGCAACTAACTTCAAATTGTTCTTCCGCTACCAGTATCACTGCCCATTAAAATGTACAACCTAATAGCATAGTAGAGTTGGCACAACTTCTAAGCCATTCGCTAATATTCCCCCGGAGAAAATTAAAGGGAATAGCAGGAATAAAAATAGCTATAATTATATGCATATGCATTTGGAGCTAAAGATTTGATAAAAACAACAACACTGTGCAATTCCACTTCATAATGACTTTAATTAGCTAATTGGTGATGTAATCATGGATGTTCCTCCTTCCTCGGCTTCTCGCATTGTGCTTAATTTCTAATATAAAAATTGGCTCAAGCGTGCTTAGAAATCCATCATCAAAGGCAGTGAAGTAGTTTTTGTTAATTAATGAAAAGGCACTTGTGTTAATGTTTGGGCATTCTTTGTTATGTTCAGATGCCCTAACAATAAAATGGTTGCCAACAGTATCAAAAATTATCCCAAATAACGTTCGTTCAAAATTTACTTGTTCATTCATTAAATAACAGAATAACGGAGTTGGATGGGACTTTGGAGATCATCTAGTCCAACCCTCTACTCAGGCAGGAGACTGTCTACCATTTCAGGCAAATAGCTGTCCAGTCTCTTCTTAAAAACCTCCAATGTTGGAGCACCCACAACCTCTGGAGGCAAGTCGTTCCACTGGTTAATTATTCTCACTATCAGGAAATTTCTCCTTAGTTCTAGGTTGCTCCTCTCGTTGATTAGTTTCCATCCATTGTTTCTTGTTCTTCCTTCGGGTGTTTTGGAGAATAGCTTGACTCCCTCTTCTTTGGGGCAGCCCCTGAGATACTGAAACACTGCTATCATGTCACCCCTAGTCCTTCTTTTCATTAAAGTAGACATCCCCAATTTCAGCAACCATTATTTATATGTTTTAGCCTCCAGTCCCCTAATCATCTTGGTTGCTCTTCTTTATACTCTTTCTAGAGTCTCAACATCTTTCTACATCTTGTCAACCAGAAGTGGATGCAGTATTCCCAGTGTAGTCTTACCAAGGCATTATAATGCAGTATTAACACTTCACATGATTTTATCCCTGTTAATGCAGGCTAGCACTGTGTTGGCTTTTACAGCAGCTGCAACACATGGCTGGCTCATAATTTAAGTGACTGTCCACTAGGATTCCAGGTTCCCTCTCACAATTACTACTGTTTTTTTTTTAAAAAAAATATACTTTATTAAACAAGTTTTAAATAAAAACAACAAAAACATTATTACAAAGTACTGAAAAGTGCATCAAATAGAAAAACACCAAAACATCCTATACACCAAACAACAAAAACAATATTGACCAGGGAGTGTAATACAACCCCTAATTTTCTTTTTCTCATACATCCCAGGCTAAGTAGCCTTTAATTACCAAATATTAGAAATCTATAATTATATATATCTCCAGATTCTATACCTCAAATAATAATACACAATCATCTGCTATTTCCCCCGTTGAAATTAAATATTCTATTTTGTAACCATGAATACCAGGAGTCCCAACTTTTATTAAAAAGTGATTCACTTTTCCCTTTAAGAATATATGACATTCGAACTGACTCTGCGCATAGTAATACTTTATTATTTGATAGTCCGTTGGGATTTCCTTCGTCTTCCAATATTGCGCATAAGTCATATGCGCCGCTGTTGTAATATGTATTACTAGATACCAAACATTTTTTGATACTTCTTGTGGCTTCATCCCCAAGAAGAAAATAGCTGGGTCCAATTGAAAATCATCAGTGGTGTAGCGTGGGGGGTGCAGGGGGGGCCGACTGCACCGGGCGCAACATCTGGGGGGGGCGCGCTCGCACTCACAGCTCTCTGCCCCTGCCTGGCTCACTCACTCTCTCACACTGCAGTGCTGGCTGTGCGAATCCGATCCGAGCCGCCGGGTCGCCGCCCACTGTGGAGGGGGGGGTGCCAGGCATGCGGTGCGGTGCGGGCTTGCCCCGGGTGCTGACAACCCACGCTACGCCACTGAAAATCATATCCTGTTATTTGAAATAACCATTTTTTTATATTGGTCCAGTAACACCTAACCTTTGGACAAGTCCACCATTGATGGTAGAAAGTGCCCCTGGCAGAATCACATTTCCAACATTTGTCATTTGCATTGGGAAACATTTTTGAAATTCGTGCGGGAGCTAAGTACCATCTATACAACATTTTGTACATATTTTCTTTAAATGCCTTTGCTAATGTTAATTTTATATTTTTCTTCCAAATTTGTTCCCACTCCTCTAAATCTATAGTGCGACCAATATTTCTCCCCCAGGCACTCATTACGTCATTTATTGTTCCCCCTTCCATCCCATGGAACAAAAGTAGATTATAGGTCTTAGATAAAAAATTAGCATCACTTCCCCATAAAATCTTGTCTAATTCTTGTGGGATTATATTGATTCCAAATTCCTGCTTATCCCTATTAAACCTTGAGTTCATTTGAGAATATGACCACCAATCCGACTCTATACCCCCAGAATGTAACTCCTCCCTGGATTTAAGATTGCCTCTCAGATCTATGAGATCTTTATACCTATAATTTCTGTCTGGATTGTGTAACGTCGAATAAGTTACAGCTTCTAAAAGAGTAAACCAGCCAGGTATCTTTGTATAGATTCAATTACTACTGTTGAGCCAGGTCCCAGCTATCCCGTACTATATATTTCCCACCTTTCTTCCCAAAATAAAATGTAATGTTTCTGTGGCATCCATAGATGAAGGACATAGAGCATATTCAATGTAGGGACTTACTTACTTATAGGGATTATGGGGAAAATATTTATTTGGAATAAATCCTGTCTAGTTTCTAATGCAACTGTATAAAATGGCTGTGGTAATACATGGTGAGACCAAAGGCAACTGCAGTGGATCAAAAAGAGTCAAGATGGCAGGCAGGATTATGCAATCAAAGCTCTGCTTCTTTTACTACTACTACTACTACTACTACTACTACTACTACTACTACTACTACTACAATAACAATAACAATAATGTTGGAAAGGACCTTGTCAGTCATCTAGTCCATCCCTCTGCTCAGGCAGGAAACCCTATACCATTTCAGACAAATGGTCTGATTAATTGTTCTAACTGTGAGGAAATTCCTCCTTAGTTCCAGGTTGCTTCTCTCTTTGATTAGTTTCCATCCGTTGCTTCTTGTCCTGCCTTCAGGCACTTTGGAGAATAGCTTGACTCCCTCTTCTTTGGGGCAGCCGCTGAGATATTGGAACGCTGCTATGAATGTTTTGCATAATCCAGGCAGGGGAAAACAATTTTAGACTCTTTTTTTTTTTTTCAACACAGGAACAACACAGCCTTGGATGAGGATGAGAAAAGTTCTCCATAAAGTTAAAAATGTGTTTAATTCAGAACAAGGTGAGATTCTAATGAATGGGTGAACCTTGTTTGCTATAATCTCTAGAGCTTGTTTGGTCCAATGGGTTAAGACGCAGGCTATTAACCAGAAGATTGTGAGCACTAGTCCCACTCTGGGCACAAAACCGGCTAGGTTACCTTGGGCCAGTCACCCGCTCTCAGCCCAACCAACCTTGCAGGGTGGTGGTTGTGAGTAAAATAAAAATATAGCAAATAGAAGGAGTAAGGAATAATAGGTATGTTTACTGCCTTGAGTTATTTATACAAATAATAAAGAAGGAATAAATAAAATGGATGGGTGTTGTTTCTCTTCATATGTATCAGTTGCTGATTCTGAAAATCAAGAATTCTGTTTCTCAATAGTTGATCTGTTCTTACACTGTTTTTTTTTTTTAAGTCTAGAGTCTAGACCCGTGGTGGCGAAACTATGGCATGCATGCTCCTTGCAAGCAGCTGGTCATTTGCATTCTTTCTGAGAGTCCCTGAGGCCACTTGGAGGTTTGTCTGGGTCCTCGGGATCACCTGAGTTGTGCCTTACTGTTGAACACTGTTGAACACAGGCGCAGGCTGTTGGGGATGAGTCTGTGTTGCCTGCATCTCAAACTCAACAGTGAAGGGACACAGGGCAGAAAACATCCTGCAAAAAGCATAGCTCCACAACACAATGCTTTCAGCAGTTCCAAGAAGGCTCCACACCCATTTGCACTGCTCAGATGACCCTGAGGACACAGACCAATTTCCAAGTGGCCTCAACGACTCTCTGAAACAATGCAAACGACCAGCTGTCTGCAAGGAATACAAGTCCTTCCATTCCCCACCAATCCAGTCAGAGCTGAAGAAGCTTCTTGGATGAGAAGTGAAACGTCTTCAAACAAAAACAAGAAAGTCCAGTTGCCTCTTGGGAAAAAAAAAAAAAAAGCAACTTTGGGACAACCACGACCTGGCTGACTGAGAATCTCCATAGACATAAACCCTATCATTAAATGTTACAGCTCAGTTGCAATTAATGTGAGTTTGAATCATGTGATAGTCAGGTTAATGTGCATAATGATAGCAGCGGATTACATTTAATGCAAATCAAAGTTCAGTTAATGCAAGGCTTGCCCACACACAGTTGTGATTACCAGGTTATTGTTGCGGGTTTTAGATGCTGCTTCTTCAGTGCACAGTGGGTTGATTTTTGCATATGCAAAGTGGACCAATGGAAGATTCCTTCGGGCAAAAGGATACAAGAGCAAAAAAAAGAAGGCTGCTATTATTAAATGAGAGCAAAAATTTAATGTGGATTGAACAACACGAATGCAGTCATAGCATTCTAAATGAAGTGGTCAGAATGCCTGATTTTTTTTTCTTTTTTCTTTTTTGCTTTGTATAATTACTCTGACTGAAATTTAGGATTAAACTGTATGGATATATTTTTACTCTTCGCTGTAGTATTTTGCTAATATAAAAATATGACTTTTCATTGCCTATTTCCATCGAGCTGGATCCAATTAATGTATTTTGCATGTAATTATAACTTCAAATAATTCAAATTTGAATAATGCAGCTACTTCACGGTTTTCAAATCTAGACCTAGCTATTAAATCAAAACATGTTGTGACGCCTTTGCAGAAAGTGTTCTGTCAGAAGAGAATTTGGCTTCAAATTCTTCAAAACCAAAATCCCTTAACAAAGCAGCATAGAACAAACATAATTTGGGGAGAAACTAGAATAAAAATATTGCAGAAAGAAGTAGTATAACTATAACCTCAGCTGGAACTCCCAGTTTATTGGATAAGCAGGCAGATATTTATTTCAATGCTAGGCAGAGCTTCTCTTTCTATCTCTAGATTGATTAAATTAGGAGGACCAAGATCACTAAAATAAATATATGCAAATTCTGCCTTTATAATATGACAGAAACATTATTATATTATATAAACTTTAGAAACAATTCCACCTTCTCCTTTTTCTGATTACAAAAATGGAATTATATATGTTTATTCTTCCATGACTAAGTCATCTTTACTTCTCCGAGAAAAAGGTTCTTTAAAAAAAAAATAAGCATTTTAAGTCTTTAAGCATCTTACTTGAATGCTACATGTTGTTCAACTTGGCACAATGTAATATGATCTCAGCTGCATAGTATTCTTCCCTGCAGCTATTGCAAATGACGAGTGGTAGTAATTTCCCCTATTTAAGTAGTCTCTACTACTAAAGTTGAAATTTAGTCATGATGCTGCTTCTTCCAAAATCCTTCTCTATCTGGTGCTAGATATCACTGATTTTTTTCCCCAAGGATGTTAAAAAGGCATACAAAGTAGACAAGCCAAATTTGCATCCATATTAATGAAATCATATTAACAAGGGTTTCAGTGGAAACTTTCTTTCATTTCTGTATTTTCCAGCAGAAAATACAGCCTTGCAGAAAATACAGCCTTGCAGAAAATACAGCCTTGCAGAAAATACAGCTAGCCTTGCACATCTTTTTAACATATCAAATACAGGTCTACGAGGCTTTTTAAAAAACCAATGAGTTTCTTGAATGGAAGCATAACCCAATCTATTTTTAATAAGCACAGGAAAAGCTTTGATTTTTTAAAAAAATTAATGTGTGAAACATGCCTGAAAAATTTAAAAGGATTGCTACAGAAGAAGTCAACATTTCAGCGTTGAATATTGATGTCTGTACAGGTAGTTCTTGACATACAACAGTTCATTTAGTGACCGTTCAAAGTTATAACAGAAAAAAGTGACTAATGATTGTTTTTTCACATGACCGTGGCCACATCCCCTTGGTCATGTGATCAAAATTCACTCACCTTTATGATGGTGGAAGTGTCCCGGGGTCATGTGATCCCTTTTCGCGACCTTCTGACAAGCAAAGTCAATGGGAAAACCAGATTCACTTAACAAACATGTTATTAATCTAACAACTGCTCTGATTCACTTAACAAATGTGAGAGAGCAAGAGAGGTCATAAAATGGGGCAAAAGTCACTTAGCAAACGCCCCACTTAGCGACAAAAACAATGAGTACCAAACCATTTTTTTCCCCAGTTAGGAATAATGTAGTGAGTCACAAGGCAGCCGACAACAAGTTCTAGCTTGTGTGTGGTGTACCAAACAAACAATGATTGGCAGGCCAACATTTTCACATCAAAATGCATTGAGTACCAAGTTCAATGATTTTCAAAACAGTTGAATACAAGAGACCACTTGCATTAGCAATGAGAAAAATTCACACAAAAAAGTTCACCGTGTTTACTCAAACACTAGATGTCTCTATAATCTCAAGAATTGGTTCTCGCAGCTTCAGCTTCAGTTCTTATACTAGTAGAATGTGTACTACTGCTATTTACTACTACTTTCCTTGAACCTTTCTTTGGAAACAGGAAATTATGAAACTGCGCCTTACTTCTTCTTATCAAATCATGCATTGAGTCCAATTTTTTTTTTATTTGTTAGCCGCCTAGAGTTGCTGTGAGCAAGTAGGCGGCTATATAAATGATCTAAAAATAAATATAAATAAATAAATAAATTGGCCTCTTAAAGTTACCTCTGAATGTGTTATAAGTTGGCAGTTTCCTATTTCTCTAACCCAAGCCAGTATTTTTAAAAATGCCATCTCTCCCGCTGCTTTCTCAGCTTGCGTCTTTCCAGGGTTCATCCATTGTGTCCTATCTTTTTCTCTTTTACTGTGTCATCCATCTTTACTTGATGGGCTTACAGAATTTGGGCAAATTCAAATTTGCCCACTCAAATTTTCACAGCTTCCAGGAATTGCGATGCCATAATTCAGTGGCTAATTGAATTGAAGAACGTTTTTCTGGAATTGAGTATGTCTAGTCTAGTGAAAGGGGCGCGGTGGCTCAGTGGGTTAGGACACTGAGCTTGTTGATCAGAAGGTCGGCAATTTGGTGGGTCGAATCCCGAGTGCCGCGTAACAGAGTGAGCGCCTGTTACGCGTCCCAGCTTCTGCCAACCTAGCAGTTTGAAAGCATGTAAAAATGCAAGTAGAAAAATAGGGACCACTATGGTGGGAAGGTAGCAGTGTTCCGTGCGCCTTTGGCATCTAGTCATGCCGGCCACATGACCACGGAGACGTCCTCGGACAAGTGCTGGCTCTTCGGCTTTGAAACAGAGATGAGCACTGGCCCCTAGAGTTGGAAACAACTAACACTCATGTTCGGGGGAACCTTTACCTTTTACTAGTCTAGTGAAAAGAAGGACTAGGGGAGGCATGATAGCTGTGTTCTAATATTTGAGGGTCTACCTAACTTATTCTCCAAAGCACCAGAAGGCAAGACAAGAAGCAATGGGTGGAAACTAATCAAGGAGAGAAGCAGCCTGGAATTAAGGAGAAATTTCCTAACAGTGAGAACAATCAATCTGTAGAATGGTTTGCCTTCAGAAGTTATAGGTGCTCCATCACTGGAGGTTTTAAAGAAAAGATTGGATAACCATTTGTCTGAGATGGTATAGGGTCTCCTGTTCGAGCAGAGGTTTGGACAAGATGACCTCCAAGATCCCTTCCAACTTTGTTATTCTATGTTCTAGGCCATACAACAAGGATATGACACCTTTGCCCAATGAGCTCTCAGCCATGCCCTCCCCCTCCCGTAAATGTCAAAGGAACACGTGAGATACCACGTGGTCTTTATTTTTTAATACCTTCTCATTTTTTTGACATCTGTTCAGTTACAAATAATGAAGAAAGGGCAATTAAGATTTTATTTGTTGGCTTGTGTCCTGTTTTCCAAATGTCCAAGAGTGTCTAGATTGCCATAGAGCCCTACACAAAGGCACAGTGGCCTTTTTTTTTGCAAGATGCGGGACAGCATAATTGGGAGATCTCAGGCCATTCCTGGAGAGGTTTAACATTAGTATCTGAATAGTGCATTGTCCCTATGAATATATGGAATAATGGTTTAAGGAAGAGCACAATTGTCTTTGCTTATGACACTTGCCTCCTTGGCAGAGCTGGTACAAAACGGTATTCCAACCCAATTTTAGTGAACTTTAGTCAACAATTTGAAAGAAAAGAAAGATAGAAAGAAAGAAAGAAAGAAAGAAAGAAAGAAAGAAAGAAAGAAAGA
>JAKJMR010000339.1:385968-396113 GCA_024449315.1 Daboia siamensis
AAGAAAGAAAGAAAGAAAGAAAGAAAGAAAGAAAGAAAGAAAGAAAGTTGAAGAAATGGTTGTGCTGGTTTGGCAAAGATGTTTCTACAGTTCAGGAGCAAATCCTATTGAGCTAAATATTATTGATACTAATTCAAAAGAAGACAAAGATCAGTGCAATCAATTGGACCTGTGAGTAGAGATCTGCTCACTAAGCATCACCATCCAGTCCACTGTACTAAGGGCCCATCCATCTAAATCCAGATAGGATGGTAAACAGAAAAAAATCAAATATCATAAACTCTGACTCTGGGTGGAAATGTAAAAGGTTAAGAACAAGGAACAGCTTATTTCCTGAGTATGAAGGAAGGAAAAGAGGGGGAGGGAGGGAGGGAGGGAGGGAGGGAGGGAGGGAAGGAAGGAGGGAAGGAAGGAAGGAAGGAAGGAAGGAAGGAAGGAAGGAAGGAAGGAAGGAAGGAAGGAAGGAAGGAAGGAAGGAGAGGGGGAGGCGGAAGGGGAAGGAGGGGAGGGGGAGAGGGAGAGGGAGAGGAAGGAGAAGGAGAGAGAGGGAGAGGGAGAGGGAGAGGGAGAGAAGGAAGGAAGGAAGGAAGGAAGGAAGGAAGGAAGGAAGGAAGGAAGGAAGGAAGGAAGGAAGGAAGGAAGGAAGGAAGGAAGGAAGGAAGGAAGTGGTCCCTTTCTTGAAAAGCCTTGCTGGGAATCTTAACATAAATATTTTTCAGCAGGAGCCCCAAATAGCTTTAACCTGCATTGATCCTGGCTTTTATTTCTCATCAGTCATGGTTACTTGCTTCTCATGACTGAATGGGGAAATATTCCAGTTATGATACATGTAATTAATTACTGTCAGAAGCTCTGCCCAGGCAGAACTGCTTTCTGCTTTCCTTCAACTACCTCTTACAGTTAAGTAGGAGAAATTTAATTAAAAAAAAAAAGGCTTTGATGCTGTGCATCAGAGGGAGATGGAATGGAAGAATGCATTTACAGCAGGCGCTTATGACAAAGAGAAAGGCAGGTGGGGGAGGGGGCCTGTACGGCTTATAGTATAAAGAGAGGGGGGTTAGGGAAGGGGATGCATCTCAAATACCTAAAGAATTGATTGATGGAGGATGGCAAACTTACAGCCAGATACCGCTTGGACAAAACACCGATTCACCTTACGTCTAGAATTCTCCCCTGAGATTTTGTACTTAGTTAAGCAACTGCTATATTGGCAGTGATGCTATTGGGAAGGGGATGCATGCATTACAAACAGAGATCCCTTCCCATGTGGAATGGCCAGACCTCGTGAGTGACCCACTTCTTAAGGGACCGTTGCTCTCCTTGTCTGCTGTAAAGTCCCAAGGAACTGAGGAAGTTGAGGAAGCATCATCTGGAAATTAATTACCCGTAAAGATGGAGGTGGCTCAGTGTGTTAGGACGCTGAGCTTGTCGATCAGAAGGTCAGCAGTTTGGCGGGTCGAATCCCGAGTGCCGCGTAACAGAGTGAGCGCCTGTTACTCGTCCCAGCTTCTGTCAACCTAGCAGTTCGAAAGCACGTAAAAAAATGCAAGTAGAAAAATAGGGACCACAACGGTGGGAAGGTAACAGC
The DNA here is from genome assembly GCA_024449315.1 of Daboia siamensis. NCBI lineage: Eukaryota > Metazoa > Chordata > Lepidosauria > Squamata > Viperidae > Daboia > Daboia siamensis. The sequence goes on from JAKJMR010000339.1 coordinate 387,557, forward strand.
GTTCCGTGTGCCTTTGGCGTCTAGTCATGCTGGCCACATGACTACGGAGACGTCCTCGGACAAGCGCTGGTTCTTCGGCTTTGAAACAGAGATGAGCACCGGCCCCTAGAGTTGGAAACAGCTAGCACGCATGTGCGGGGGAACCTTTACCTTTAAAGATGGAGGGCATGCTTCTTGTCTCCTAGCACCCTTGCTATCCGTATAGCAGAGTTGAAATAATGGGCACTCCATATGGCAGTGCCTCCAGTGATATCATTCCTCCGACCACTGCAACTTCCAGTGAGTGGAAGAGTTAGCAGCTATCAGAGCTCTGATCCTTCTCTCGGTGTTTTGGACACTGTTGGCTGCACGGGTCCTTATTTGTGTCCAGTGGTGTTGTTATGTATTGAGCTTTGGGGAATACCTTATCACGTGTACACTGGAAAGCTAACGGTTCTCCAGCAAAACAGATAGGACTTTCCCAGTTCAGGCTGCAGTTAACTTGCCGGGAATGATGGGTTCAATCTGATTGGTTGTTAAGACTATGAGAGACTATATAAAGACTGCATGGATACCCCTAACCCTCAGTACAGTTATAGTTATGAATAAAGCAAGTATTCTTCTGTACTCATCTGCCTGGCGTCTTTCCTGCTCGTCTGAACTCGAAACATAACAGGTGGGATCCAAACATGTGAACAACCGGTTCTCTGTGTGGATGACACTTCCGGAAGTCCATTCTGGGCCTGGGCAACAAAAAAATAGCTACCGTTTTTGCCGAAGTGGTGCGAACCGGCTGAATCCCACCACTGGTTGTGTCCCAATGCAATGTACTAGACCAGGCTCCCCAGTCTTGGCCACTTTATGACTTGTGGACTTCAACTCCCAGAATTCCCCAGCCAGCATGGCTGGCTGAGGAATTCTGGAAGTTGGAGTCCACAAGTCATAAAGTGGCCAAAGTTGGGGAGCCCTGTATTAGACACAGAGTGTTTAGGAGGCTCCCAGCTGCATAGAAAGCCTATCTGAATGCTATTTGCCCCAACAGTTATCTCACCTGGCTTTCAAGTGCAACTTGTTAGGCCCAAAGCGCAATCTACAGCTCTGTTCTCTTACATGAGCATCCTTGAGACAGAAATAGTAGGGACAAAGGATGTTGCAAGAGTTAGCACAGTATTACACCCACCTGTGGCATTGCTAGGATGACTTCATAACATCCGGAGCCCTATACAGAATACAGAATAAGAGAGATGGAAGGGACCTTGGAGATCTTCAGACATGTCAAACTGCCGGCCCGTGGGCCGGATGTGTCACACCGAAACCACACCCACCCCATTGCCAGCAATGGGGGAAAAGTCGTGATACGTCGCACGACGTCATGTGATGTTGTGAGATTGACATGCCTGTAGTCCAATCTCTCTCTCTCTTTTTCTCTCTGTCTATCATCTCTCTTTCTCTATCTATATCTATCTATCTCTATCATCTCCATCTTTACCTCTATCTCTCATTTCTAGCTCTCTCTCTTTATCTAGCTGTATCTCTATCTCCATCACCATCTCATCTCTGTTTCTCTATATCTCCTATCTTTATCTCTCTCTCTCTCTTTCTCTCAATCTCTATCTCTATCTCCTATCTCTACCTCTATCTATCTATCTATGTCTCTGTCTCTGTCACTCTCTCACTCTCTCTCCAATCTCTATCTCTATCTCTCTGTCTCTCTAAAGCTCTCTCTCTCTCTGCCTCTCTTTATAGTTCTCTATCTCTATCTGCTATCTCTATATTTATCTCCGTCTCTCTATCTCCATCTCTCCATCTCTCCATCTCTGTTTCTCTGTGTCTATCTATCTATCTATCTATCTATCTATCTATCTATCTATCTATCTATCTATCTATCTATCTATCTATCTATCGCTATCTCTATCTATCACTCTCCCTCTATATATGATATGACCAATCAGGAAAAAACTCCCTTTTGCTTATTCTTCAACTATACAAGGGTATATTTTCATTATTCTGCTTCTACTTTTCTTGATACACAGGTGCTTGATTATCTTAATACACTCTTATTTAGAAAACTAAAGTCATTACTTAATGTTTAAAAACATTATACCAGTTTCTACAGTGGCTTGAAGAACTCAACTCTTAAGAGTTTTCTTGTTTTATAAGAGATTACAAGGTTAGGGTAATAATGCATGAAATCAATTGCTATGGCCCTGCCCGTTCAGTTTAGACAAACACCGGCTAAAGGGATTTATAAGTTAGCTGTGTTTACCTACAGAAAGATGATCTTTCAAGTAACTTTAGTAAGAGCAGTACAACTCTAAAGGCAAACAACAGTCTCCTTTTAAAAGGATCTGTCAACAAGTTGAGGATAAAGGGGCCTGATCTTGAAAAGTTTGTAGCTTAATTTTGGAGGACAATCGTTTGTCATTGCCATGAATTCAGCTTTTTCAGAGTCAAAATATTTTCTGAAAAAACATTATTAGAAACTCAAGCTGATGTCAGAAGAATACAATATGTTGTTTGTCTTAAAGGTGTGCACTGCGGTTATGGTGTAACTATCTCTGCACTACCCTGTTTGCTTTTAAAGCTCTGGACATGAAAGGCTAAACTTAAGCCATGTTCCATCCAACTTAAAGAGATGGATTGCTGGAGAAAAAACAGGAAACAAAGAAAAGGAAAAAAAAGCAATGGATCTGAAGTGGCTAGAAAGGCTAGAAAGGAAAGAGATATAATTAAGCAGATTTTTTTTCCCCAACATGGAAACCTCTGAATTAGAGAAAGCTGAATTGTTGACTTGCTGACTGTGAAATGGAAGTTAGCAGGGTACAGAAAAGTGTTCCACCCGTGTCAGCTGGGTGTGGTGACATTATTGCATAAATGAGGCACTGATTCCAGTTCATCGTTTGATTCACCTGTGAAAATTCAGAATCAGAATCAAAATAGAATTGCAATGGACCATGGAGGTCTTCTAGTCCAACCCTGTGTTCAAGCAGGAGACCTTATACTAGGGGTCTTCAACTGCCAGCCCTCACGGCATCACACGGAATCCAAGCCCACCCCATTGCCGGCAATGGCAAAACAGTCCTGATACATTGCGCGATGTCACGTGACGTTGCGAGTTTGACATGTCTGCCTTACACCATTCCAGACAAGTGGGTGTCCAGTCCCTTCTTGAACGCCTCCAGTGACGGATCATCCACAACTTCTGCTGGCAAGATGTTCCACTGGTTAATTGTGCTCATTGTTAGGAAGTTTCTCCTTAGTTCTAGGTTGCTTCTCTCCTTGATTAGTTTCCATCCATTGTTTCTTGTCTTCCGTTCGGGTGCTTTGGAAAATAAGTTGATCCTTTTTGTGGCAGTCCCTTAAAAATATTGGAACACTGGTATCATGTCACCCGCAGTCCTTCTTTTCACCAAACTGGAAATACCTAATTCTAATTGCAATTGGTTGGCTGTAATATATTTTCTTAAACTGGTTTCCATTCAGTACCAAAGGGTCTTTTGAAAATGATAGTAACTGGAAAGGATAATGTTAATCAGTTTATCTACCTCAACCACCAAGCTGTTGGGAGAAGAATTGAAATGATGTAGTTGTTCAGTCCCTATAGTACAAGGGTGTCAAACTGCAGGCCTGTGGGCCGGACGCGTCATGAAGAAACCGCACCCAGCCCATTGCCGGCAATGGCGGAAAAGCTCCGATACGTCGTGCGACGTCACGTGACATCACGAGTTTGACCTGTCTGCTATAGTAGGTAGCAACATCCGGTCACCCTTGACTGATCTTGAAATGCTTGAGATTGGAACGAAAATGAAAAAAAAAATGATAAGAAGGACTAGAGGTGACATGATAGCAGTGTTCCAATATTTGAGGGGCTGCCACAGAAAAGAGGGTGTCAATCTATTCTCCAAAGCACCTGAAGGCAGGACAAGAAGCAACAGATGGAAAATAATCAAGGAGAGAAGCAATCTAGAACTAAGGAGACATTTCCTGACAGTGAGAACAATTAAATCAGTGGAACAACCTGCCTCCAGAAGTGGTGAATGCTCCAACACTGGAAGTTTTTAAGCAGAGACTGGACAGCCGTTTGTCTGAAATGGATTCCTAACTGAGCAGGGGGTTGGACTAGAAGACCTCTAAGGTCACTTCCAAGTCTCTTATTCTGGATGAGAGACCACTAATAAACCCCCAGCTGGAGGCTTGATCGGGATGTTTTCTTTAAAAAAAATTACATCCAGAAGAAGCCAGCAGGCAAAGTGCTTCCTTAATGTCCTCATGTGGCTGTCCTGCCCATAAAGTCACAAGAAGTTCAACACACCTGGAGGGAGATGTTACCTTTTGGGACAGAGTTTAGCCTCACTTAGCCAATGAAGTGTTAATCTCACTTGGCAGGCAGATATATATATACAGAAAGGGGGAGAAAAGATAAGCTGTGAGGTGGGAAAAAAAAGGAATGAAATGCAAACATAACTGTGATAGTTAACTTAAAGCTGAATTGCGTAAGATAAAGTATATTGACCCACAAGGGATAGCACAAGCGCCAGCCATTTGTGAGCTTGTAACACTTATAGGGGGATTAAAGCCTGGTATTTTGATTTGGGTCGTGGATGATAGAATTAAACAATAAAAGTTTAATCCTCATCCATTTGTTGGCATGCCATAACGCAGAGGGAAATAAGAGCAGAAGCAGGCAGTCTGGATCAAACTTTTGCCTCGAGAAAAAGCATAAAATTCAAAATAAAGAAGTGTTTGTCTGTATAAGTGTGTTGTGATGAGTGATTGGCTGCATGTGAGGAAAAAAAGATGCGAAACAGCACAAAAAGTGTACACTTTATATTAGGTAAAGGTTCCCCCGCATGTGCGTGCTAGTCGTTTCCAACTCTAGGGGCCGGTGCTCATCTCCCTTTCAAAGCCAAAGAGCCAGCGCTTGTCCGAGGACGTCTCCGTGGTCATGTGGCCGGCATGACTAGACGCCAAAGGCGCACGGAACGCTGTTACCTTCCCACCGTAGTGGTCCCTATTTTTCTATTTGCATTTTTACGTGCTTTCGAACTGCTAGGTTGGCAGAAGCTGGGACGAGTAACAGGCGCTCACTCTGCTATGCGGCACTCGGGATTCAACCCGCCAAACTGCCGACCTTCTGATCGACAAGCTCAGCGTCCTAACCCACTGAGCCACCGCGTCCTCCTACACTTTATATTACAAAGTCTTAAATTGAAGGTGGTATTTTCCTGCATAAATCCATAGTGGCTGTACAGAACGTTGAGACTTTCTGTTTGGGTTCAAATTCAGTTGTATAAAACAGAAAATTATCCTCAGCACGACAGAACTTTGGTTAGCCAGTGTAGGATGCAGGTTCTTAGAAAAAGGACTCTGAAGGACTGTACAAACTAAATTCCTCCCTATTACAAGAGCGGATTTGCACTGAAAAAGAGATTCTACTTGGCTATTCTGCTTCCTTCCAATATGGCAGATGGCAAGAGGCTAAAGTGATCCAGTGTTGTGTGCTGAAGTTACCCTTTCAAGGCAAAGCAGACTATGAAACCAAAGTCAATAACAATAACAATAATAGAGTTGGAAGGGACCTTTGAAGTCTTCTAGTCCAACCCCCTGCTCAGGAAAGAAACCCTACACCATTTCAGACAAATGGTTCTCCAGTCTCTTCTTAAAAAACTTCAAATGATCACTCAGTGTTGTTTGTAAGTCAATGACAGGGGGTCTTCAAACTTGGCCCTTTTAGGACTTGTGGATTTCCAACTCCCAGAATTCCTCAGACAGTGTGCCTCACTGAGGAATTCTGGGAGTTGAAGTCCACAAGTCCTAAAAGGGCCAAGTTTGAAGACCCCTGGTCAAGGACTACCTACAAGAGATTTGCTGGCATGAAGAATGTCCTGTCTATATCCTGCCTTTATTGTTTAGCATCACTCTGATTTATTTACGGAACTTCTAGATAGAACTGTCCCCCTAGGTCATGGAGACCAATGGATATGAAAGTACCTAACATAGATTAGTCTACATTTTTTTCCAGGAGGAAGAAAATTCAGGGTTCTGACAGGTAGGAAATCTCTGGAAAGATGAAGCTTAACCCCAAAATACAGCCACCATTAGGATTTGTCCTTTTTTTCCAAATAGCATGGAGATACACCTCCATCACCCAGCCAGCCATTTTTACCTGCAAAAGGCAAAATTACAGGGAGACAGTTGGTAGCCCATGTCTTCCCCAGCAGTGGGAAGTGGTTCAGGGCACCAGCATCTGGAGAAGCCCATCAAATGCATTTAAAGATGACCTCAATTAACACCAGCCAGCTTGTTCCTTTGGGCTATAATATCAAGTGACTGTGTGATCCACAGCTCTGTTCTTTAGAGAGCTTTCCTGGCGGTTTTGTTTTCAAAACAAACAGTTGGAGGGCACGATTCAAGATTCCAGCCAAAAATCAGGTCTCTTGAGGATTTTTCCACGACTGAGGCTGAAATCCTACAAATAAACCAAAGAGTTACTGAAAAAGATCTACCTATTTCAGAAGAGGGCAATTGTTGTCAAGCTCAAAATACTATTTCAGGCAGGAACAAAATCTGCAAGATGGAGGATAGACAAATCTTTTTAAGAATCATTTCACCAGCTTTTTTTTTTAAGAGTCTTTTCATCATTTCCTTTGACACAACAAAGCCTAGTGCTTTTTGCAGCAAGAGGTTTTATAAGTTCGGGGTTATTTTAATGACCCAAATGTTTACGTTTTATAAACCAAATGGTGATATTTTTGTGTTGATGTTCTACGACAGCGGATCCAGTACCAGGCCATGGCCCAGGTGTTGGGGATCCCTGTTCTATGAAACATTAATATTTCTGTTCCCTGTCCCCCTTAGAACTGAAGAGGCAAACTGTTTAACATTGTATGATCAGAACTATACCTAACTCAACAATATTGCAGAAGACAATAGCATATTATTTCCATGTTGTTGCCAATAAAACTGTGCAGTTGTGTTCAGGAAATCACCAAGAATTGTGCATAATTCAAAGGAATCAAACTGTTGATTTTGGACACTTTTGTGTGTGTGTGTGTTTAGTGCTGTTGACTAGGAGCACTAAAAAAACTGTTCCATTGAATTTCAGTATAGAAAAAGCTACTATATGTGAAGTCCTGGAATTAAAGAATTGTAGAGATGGATGATATCAGAAGAATCATCCAATCCGGCCTTCTTCAATCTGCAGAAAACCAGTTAAATCACACTTGAAAGGTAGCTTTCCAACTTCTTTAAAACTCCAGGGACAATGAAGCCAGATGTCAGATTCTTTATTCACTTCAATCTATATTATTTACTCTGACTGGACACAGCTTTCCTAAGATGGTGGCCAAGATCTTTCCCTTCTTTGATAATAGAATTACCTATGATCCTTTGAATGAGAGATGCTACAATGAAGTTTCCTATATTCAAGTCACCATTTGGTGTTCCAGTCATTAACTTGTGAATATGGCCAAGACCATGTGCATCTGTGCATATGTGAGAAGTGATTCTTGGCAACTTCCTGAAACTTAGCCCTTGCAGATCTCTTAAGAAGTGGTTTGCCATTACCTCACAATCACAATCTCCTAGTTTCTAGCCTGTTACTTTAATCCCTACTCTAAACTATTTCAGACCTAAGGAACTTATCTATGTAAGATAGTACGTGATGTGTATGTTTGTGTGTATCAATTTGTGTGCTAATTTGAAGCAAATTTTATTCTGTTTGCCTTGTAACTATTGAAATCTAAAATGTGACATGGCTGTCAAATGGAGATAACCAGCAAACAGGAATAAGAAGGCTCCCTCTATGTATTTGACTGATGGTATTGTCCCTAACTCTTTGTTTACTTTAGAATAAGAGAATCATAAAATGTTAGATGTTCAGAAGACCATGGAGATCATCTCAGGGGTTGCCACAAAGAAGAGGGAGCCAAACTATTCTCCAAAGCCCCTGAGGGCAGGACAAGAAGCAACGGATGGAAACTAATCAAAGAAAAAAGCAACCTAGAACTGAGCAGGAATTTCCTGACAGTGAGAACAATTAATCAGTGGAACGACCTGCCTCCAGAAGCTGTGCATGCTCCAACATTGGAATTTTTTAAGAAGAGACTGGATAGCTATTTGTCTGAAATGGTATAGGGCCATGGTGGCAAAGCTGTGGCACACGTGCCATAGATGGCATGCAGAGCCCTTTCTGTGGGCACGCGTGCCGTTGCCCCAGTCCTCAGCCTTCAGCTGGGTTTTATAAAACCTTTTCACTTTAGGCCTCAGCCGCAGTGTGCAAAAAAAAAAAAAAAAGGTTCAATCAATCAATTTCAACTTCTTGGGGGGAAAAAACGATCTCGCCAAGTTGGAATTGATTGATTGAACTTTTTAGTCCCCTCCAGTCTGCTGTTACCACCATAGCCACGCCCACCCAATGGGCCATGCCCACCCAGCACCGGATGATACATAAGCGGGTTTTGGGTTGCAGTGGTATAGGGTTTTCTGCCAGAACAGGTGGTTGGATTAGATGACCTTCAAGGTCGCGGCTAACTACTTCTTCTTCTTCTTCTTCTTCTTCTTCTTCTTCTTCTTCTTC
>JAKJMR010000339.1:396123-423189 GCA_024449315.1 Daboia siamensis
TCTTCTTCTTCTTCTTCTTCTTCTTCTTCTTCTTCTTCTTCTTCTTCTTCTTCTTCTTCTTCTTCTTCTTCTTCTTCTTCTTCTTCTTCTTCTTCTTCTTCTTCTTCTTCCTGCTTAGAACTGGATCAAGGTATGTAGTGATGGAGATGTGTGGACCATTTTATAGCCCTATGAAAACTTCACATAAATACTAACTCTAATATTAATTGAGTGAAGTGAAGATTTTTTTTAAAAAATGTTTATGTCCATGCACAAGTGTCAGAGCATTTACTTCATTTGGGGGGGAAAAAATTGTTTTACAAAAGCAATGTACATTTCCTGCCAGCAGGAATACCCATGCCACAAAGGGATGTGTTGATATTTCTTCTATCTAAAATTTACAAATAAACAGGATAAATAACAGTGCAATTTCTCTACAGACTCCATTCAATAATTTTGAGGGTTTTTTTTCCCTCTTCCTTTCCCTCTTAAGAATAGATAACATTAGCATGACAATAGATATGAACAGGATATCTATACTTAGAATGATTGCTTTTTTTCTCATCTTGTTGAGAATGCATGGGAAACTTATTTAGCCGGTTCCTAAATCCTTTTACATCAATCATTGGAGATTGCTGGAGTCCCAATTCCTTCCTTGCCTCTTTTGAAATATTAACACTGAACTATTTATTAACAATTCAAATGCAGAACAGGTAGTTCTCAATTTACAACCATTCATTTAGTGACTGTTTGAAATTATAACAGCACTAAAAAGGTGAGGATTGGTCCACACACTTATTACCATTGCAGCATCCCTCTACTCACGGGATCAAAATTTGGGCACTTGGCAACCAATATATACAGGAAGTGCTTGACTTACAACAGTTCATTTAGTGACCATTCAAAGTTACAACAGCTTGGAAAAAAAGTGACTTATTACCATTTTTTCACAATTAGGACCATTGCAGCATCCCCAGGGTCACCTGAACAAAATTCAAATGCTTGGGAACGGGTTTATATTTATAACGGTTGCAGTGTCCTGGGATCATGTGATCCCTTTTGCGACCTTCTGACAAGCAAAGTCCATGGGCAGGCCAAAATCCACTTAACAACCGTGTTGCTAATTGAACAACTGCAGCAATTCACTTAACAAATACAGCAAGAAAAGTTGTCAAGTGGGGCAAAACTCACTTGAACAAATTTCTCACTTAGCCACATAAATTCTGGGCTCAGTTGCGGGCAGGACTGTCTGTATTTACAGTGACTGAAGCATTTTGAGGTCACCTAATCACCCTTTGTGATCTTCCCAACCAGATTTTGACAAGCCAAGCCCATCGGGGAAGCCAGACTGCTTAATAACCGTGGCAAAAAAAAAAAAAAAAGGTCACAAAATTGGCCAGAATTCACATAACAATCATCTTCCTTAGCAATGGAAATTCTGGTCCCTTGTGGTTATAAGTTGAGAGAACCTGTGGTCATGGTTGACTTGCTACGCAAGAATGGGAAAGGTGTCTGCAGATCAGTGGAATATCGTTGATACTCTGGAAGGCAAAAATTGGTGGTGGACTTAAACGGTAAATGTTACCCTCCAAATGTTGAAGAAGCCTTACAAAAATGGGAACATGCCCGCTTGTCTTTTTCTTTTCTTGTGGTGCTTTATTGCTCTTCAATATTATACTGATTGACATGAGCTACAATACAGTATAGGAAAAGTTGCACTGCAAAAAATGCTACACTGAGATAACAGAGGAAAGAAATGTATTTGGAACATTATGATTTATAATTGAATATTCAATTTGGAGAGAATGCGTCTCTCTGTCTCTTTGTCTGTCTGTCTGTCTATTCTATCTATCATATATCTACTGTGTCTCCCTAAAAATAAGACCCAACCAGAAATAAGCCCTAGCGTGATTTTTCAGGATACTCGTAATATAAGCCCTACCCCCAGAAAATAAGCCCAAGTTAATATCAGCAGCCAGATGGACACATTTACTACTGTATTTCCCCCAAAAAATAAGACCTACCCAGAAAATAAGCCCTAATGCATCTTTTGGAGTAAAAATTAATATAAGACTGGTCTTATTTGGGGGAAAACATGGTACCTATCATAGCCAAGAAATTAAAAGACGCTTGCTCCTGGGGAGGAAAGCCATGGCAAATCTAGACGGCACACTAAAAAGCAGAGACATCACCCTGTCAACAAAAGTGCGTATAGTCAAGGCTATGGTCTTCCCAGTTGCAACGTATGGCTGTGAAAGTTGGACCATAAGAAAGGCTAAGCACCAAAGAATTGAGGCCTTTGAACTATGGTGCTGGAGAAGACTCCTGCGAGTCCCTTGGACTGCAAAGCGATCAAACCGGTCAGTCCTAGAGGAGATCAACCCTGACTGTTCCTTAGAAGTTCAGATCCTGAAGCTAAAACTCTAATGCCGCTTGGGGGGGGGGAGAGACGAAAGCCCTAATAAGCAGGCATATACATAGAATGAAGGCTACTGCTAAGCTTGTAAGCTGCCCTGAGTCTTCGGAGAAGGGCAGGATATAAATGGAATTAAAATAAAAATAAATAAATAATACTTTGGCCACCTCATGAGAAGGAAGGATTCACTGGAGAAGAGCCTAATGCTGGGAAAGATTGAGGGCAATAGAAGAAGGGGACGACAAAGAATGAGGTGGCTGGATAGAGTCACTGAAACAGTAGGCATGAGCTTAAATGGACTCCAGAAGATGGTAGAGGACAGGAAGGCCTGGAGGAATGTTGTCCATGGGGTCGCGATGGGTCAGACACAACTTTGCAAGTAACAACAAAATGGTACCTATCTAATAGGTAGATAGGAAATGGGTAGATGGATAGATGTTCCCATTTTTGAAGGCTTCTTCAACATTTGGAGGGTAACATTCACCATTTAATTCCACCACCAATTTTTGCCTTCCAGAGTATCAATGATATTTCATTAATCTGCAGCCAACTTTCCCATTCTGGGAGCTTTCAGGCATGAAGGACCACAATTCTCATCATTCCCAGCCAGAGTAAATGAAGGGAGCTATAATCTAACATACTTGAATGCACAAGATGGGGAAGATTGATCTATATATTAAAAGCAGGTTATATTTATTGTGGAAAAAACCAACCTTATTATACTATAGTGCTATCTGCAGCTGCCATAAACTTAATGCGAATGGCAAATTGCTAATTAAACCTAATTATCTTCATCAAGAAAACAGTCAAATTATTGGGAGAACATAGTTGAAAAGGCCATTTATGTAATAATATGTCTGGTCTTTGTGTTGATAATTGCATTTGCTTTATCTGCTTATGGCATGCTGGTTTAGTATTTAACCAAGCTGTGACACTTAACAGCCCCTGGCACTTTAATAGTTTTATCAGCAAAGGTAAAGAGGTCTTGGGAACTGTAATTTAAAACTCAACGTTTAAATGCATTCCAAGAGCTGATATTGTAAAATTATCTCCCGAAGACTCACATGTAAGCTTGCATTTTACACCATGAAACAAAAGTTCATTAGATAATCTCCTACAAATTAAAGGCTGTATTTCTCCATTCCATTTGTGCCTCCCAGTTTGAATGGACATACAGGGGGAATTTATTGAAAAGAACAAGCATTAAGGTAGATTTTGTAGGAATCATCCTGACTTTGTATGTAGGGAGAGAGCCTTCTGCCATTTTCCCAACAGAACTGACAGGGAAGAAATGAATGTCTCCCCTTCCAGTTTAAATGGCCAGTCCTCCCAGTAGGTTAGTCTCAGCAAATAACAGCACCTGGCTGAATCTTGCTCGGTGTGGAAGCATCAAGATCAAGATAACCTTTATTGTTTTGTTTTGTTTTTTATTGTGGGCACACTGTCACATGTTAACAATGACATTTTGCTGGCTGCTCTCAAAGGTGGCTGTTAAAGGTAAAGGTAAAGGTTCCCCCACACATGCGTGCTAGTTGTTTCCAACTCTAGGGGCCGGTGCTCATCTCCGTTTCAAAGCCAAAGAGCCAGCACTTGTCCGAGGACATCTCCATGGTCATGTGGCTGGCATGACTAGACGCCAAAGGCGCACAGAACGCTGTTACCTTCCCACCGTAGTAGTCCCTATTTTTCTACTTGCATTTTTATGTGCTTTCGAACTGCTAGGTTGGCAGAAGCTGGGACGAGTAACAGACACTCACTCTGTTATGCGGCACTTGGGATTTGACCCGCCAAATTGCCGACCTTCTGATTGACAAGCTCAGCGTCCTAACCCACTGAGCCACATACATTACACGTATATAAACATACTGCATACAACATATGTATAGACCAGGGTTAGGCAACTTTGGCTCTTTTATGACTCATGGACTTCAATTCCCAGAATTCCTGAGCCAGCCATGCTGAGCTATGCTGGCTCAGGAATTCTGGGAGTTGAAGTCCATCAGTCATAAAAAAAAAGCCAAGGTTGCCTACCCCTGATATAGACCTACACCCTTACATATAAATACACATAAATATTAATTACTGTCCATCGTTAATACATAGAGCCTTGGTGGAGCAGTGGGCTAATGCCTCCTTAAGTAACACCAGCTGCCTGCAATTAGTGCAGGTTCGAGTCCCACCAGGCTCAAGGTTGACTCAGCCTTCCATCCTTCTGAGGTAGGTAAAATGAGGACCCAGATTGTTGGGGGCAATTAAGCTGACTTTGTAATAATGCCGCTTGGGGTGTGTGTGAAAGCCCTAATAAGCAGGCATATACTTAGAATGAAGGCTACTGCTAAGCTCGTAAGCCGCCCCGAGTCTTCGGAGAAGGGCGGGATATAAATGGAATTAAAATAAATAAATAAAATAAAATAGTGGAAAGAGGAAGCTTGAGAGTTCGCAAGGTTGATGCTGAATGGAACAAAGCTGTGACTGAATCTGGATGTTCTGCTTCGGATACCACGGAGCCCTCTCCTCTCAGAAGGTAACAAGGAAAACAGGTCGTGAAGATGATGTATATTGTCCCAGACAATCCTGCAGACCTTGTTCAAGCTATGCTTACATGCTACATCCTGGATGGGAGGGAGGGAACTGCCAACGATCTTTTCGGCCATCCTCACCACTCTGTGTGTTTTTAGAATAGTGACTCATAGGAGCTAGGGTGCTAAATTTACTTTCAGCTTAAATTTCACCCTTACAATTAAGCTGACTTTGTAATAATGCCGCTTGGGGTGTGTGTGAAAGCCCTAACAAGCAGGCATATACATAGAATGAAGGCTACTGCTAAGCTTGTAAGCCGCCCTGAGTCTTCGGAGAAGGGCGGGATATAAATGGAATTAAATAAATAAATAAATTAAATAAATAGTTAATTAAAGATCTTTTGATTCTGGCATTTGAGGAAGTTGTCAGAAGTTATATACAGGGCAGCAGCCAACAAAAGCTGTCGACTTAATACTCAAAATTATTGTGCATAGTCCGCAGTTTATGTTTTAGCTCCTGGTGAGCTCAAGAAGGTTAACAGCTAATTACATCTGAGGATTAGGCTTTACAGTCCCACTTTAACAAAAGTTAACAAAGGACAAGTTTCCCAAATCCCATTAAACAACTTCTTCTCTTAGAGACTTATCAGCAGCATAAATTAAAGAGCTCCTACTTTTCCCCCAAATGAGGCCTAAATGATGTTTTCCAGGATCTAATCAGTCTGAAAAACTGGAGAGGGTGGGATTTAAATCACATTTAGTAGAAAAACGTAGCCTAAACCTCAGCATCCTTTGGGGACTTGAATAATGTTAGCTTTACCCAGTTAGATATGTCAGTCAACAGACAGCCCTTCACCTTTTTAAAGGTCTTCCTCAATCATTGCTCTAGGTAGTATCTAGTTTCCAGAAACTCCAGATATTATTTTGATAGCTTGAGAGGATTCTGCTTGGTCTCCGAGAGCCATAAATTCCACCCCTGATATGAATATAGCAATTTTTCATTCATTTTCTTGGCCAAATCCAGTGCATTCCCTTATTTGTTCAGTAGGGAAATGTTGGGGAGTTGGAATCTAAAGTGTGAATCTAATAAGATAGAGAATCTTCTACAATCCCTAACTTTCAGAATATTGGCTTGTGGACAATCATGCAGTTACTGTGCAGGAGGGAAAAAAAATCAACAAAATTCTGAGTTGGATCCAGAAGCCATTAAATATTTTTCCCCTTTTAAGTTTCTTTTTACTGCTTTATTCTTTTGCAAAGAACATATGCATTGACCATGTCTGCAATAAGTAAGGTAAAGGTAAAGCTTCCCCCGCACATGCGTGCTAGTCATTTCCGACTCTAGGAGCCGGTGCTCATCTCCGTTTCAAAGCCAAAGAGCCAGCGCTTGTCCGAGGATGTCTCCATGGTCATATGGCCAGCATGACGAGACGCCAAAGGCGCACGGAACGCTGTTACCTTCCCACCGTAGTGGTCCCTATTTTTCTACTTGCATTTTTACGTGCTTTCGAACTGCTAGGTGGGCAGAAGCTGGGACAAGTAACAGGCACTCACTCTGCTACGCGGCACTCGGGATTCGACCCGCCAAACTGCCGACCTTCTGATCGACAAGCTCAGCGTCTTAACCCACTGAGCCACCGCGTCCCTTCTGCAATAAGTAGTCTCTTAATAACTAAAATTGCCATTGCCTGCATTAAGTTAGACAGGAGTTATGTTACAAAACACACTTAATTGACCTTGTTTCCAAGCAGACTTGTTCAGAGCTGTAAATGACAATACACATTTCCTGGAACAAACTCAACATCCGACTCCCCAAAGGTAAAGACATAGATTAAGCACTGGGTGTACATGTGTGCAGGTGCAAAAAAACAAAAGAAAACCATCTTCATTTACAATGTCATCATTAAAATATTGTGCAGTCTGACATCTGCCAAAACAGATGTGACCCAGCTGGCCTTTTGCCAAGAATGCTGAGACTATATATATATATAAGGACTAATAGAGCGACAAAGATGTTTCTGGATGTTAAAAAATAAAAAAAAGTAGAAACAAACAAGGTCAGGAGATTTCCCCCCCCCCAAAAAAAAAAAAAAAAAAACAGGTGTGGGATTGTTCTTTTGCTGATCTGAATTTTTTTGCAGGAAAAAAAATTCTAATAAAAATGTAAGCATATTGACTATTTGAAATGACACAGAACTGATTTACTTGGTCCATTGGATATAAATGTTGGAATACTGACCTGGCAGATGAGATACCTTGATCGTATAAATGCTGGAGAACGAAAATGTAACGTGTGGAAGACTATAAGAAACTGCTTTCAGATTGTTGTGAAGTGATGAGTTCACACATCAACGACTGTAGAAAATTGCCCGCATTCAAAAATGTTCAGCTGAGAACTGGACGCTCGGGTCAGCCTCGTTTTTAATTGTGAGCTGAATATCCAGCGAACTCAAGAATACAGTAAGTTCCACTTAGCTTTCATTACACAATATAGTTATTTATTTATTTCCGTAATATATTACAAACCTTTCTACATATCCAGACTATAAATACTGCATTGTGCCTTTTACATTTTTGTTAATTCATGGATTTGTTAGGCTTGAAATATTAAAACCAAATACAAAACCATGAGGGAAAGATACAAAAGTAACCAAAACGACGCGAGTCAAAATAGCTTCATGATATTTTTCTCTAAAGAAAAGTCAGTGTACATCACACTGACTGTTAGAGCTCTAGGTGACCATGAAAAGCCCATCAGAACATTCTGAGCAGCTAGTAAATGGTATAGGGCAGAGGTCCCCAACCTTGGTAACTTTAAGACTTGTGGGCTTCAACTCCCAGAATTCCTCAGCCATCCAAGCTGGCTCAGGAATTCTGGGAGTTGAAGCCCACAAGTCTTAAAGTTGCCAAGGTTGGAAACCCCCAACCTTTTAGGCACCTGGGACTGGTTCTGTGGGGAGTTTTGGTTATTTTTTTGCAGACCAGAAGGGGTGTGGTTTTGTGTGCTGCCTGCATCCCATGGATGGGGCTTCGCTTGTTTGCGCAGCCCAGTTTGTGGCATGCCAGGGCCAGGTACCGGTCCACAAACCAGGGGGTTGGGGACCTCTGGACTAGGTGACCTGCAAGATCCCTTCCAACTCTGTTATTCTGTTATCTCAGTGATAAAACTGGCTTTTATGGACAATTTCCTTGGCTGCCTGACAAGGAGGCTGTTTCCCCCCAAAAAGTAATAACAGCCGACATCTTAAGAACCATACAATTCTAATCGAGTAAAGAAAAGTTCGCCACCATTCCTTGGTGAATAATGGTTCAACTCTGGGACGACTTGTTCGTTTTTAAGCATTTCTCAAGCCTGCAGGAGTCATTCCAGTAGGAAGGCCTTCTTTGAAAGACTCAAAAGTACATCAAGGCCCCCGTACTAAAGCAAAGCTTTTCACAAAGACAGTTGCCTTGCCTTCAGCAGCACTTCATGGCTTATTTTCAACTGCAAGGTTTTAGACAGAAGGGTCCTTCAATGGAAGAGATAAAAGAGGATTTAGGAAAGGCAGGAGCTGTACTGTCAAGCACTGTCTTGGACTCCACCAGCCACACTTCTGAAACCTCACTGCCGACCGACCCAAAAGTCAAAGGATTCTGACTGAGCCCATTTCCATCGTCACATAAGAGCACCGAGAGATGGCCTCCTGATCAGATTTTACCATGTTCTTGTCTTCAAACTGATGACGAAACAATTGTGACTTTCCGTAATGTCTAATATATCTTCAAGCTCTCTCAAAGTCTTGCATTGCCTCCAGGATTCCTTATTGCAATTTTTCTTCTTCTTATCATAAAACCTTTTTGGGGGTGGGGGTGGGGAATTCGTATTTTTCTCCCCTCCTGTATTCTGGGTATGAATACAACGGCTTTGGGGAAAAGGCAATGTTTGGCACATGTTCCAGTTGTTCCCCCCCCCCCCTTACTTATTTTTTTTGAGAAGTCCTTATACAGACTGTGAAGTCAGAGAGATAGCGGGGCCGTAGGCAACGTAGCAGGTCTGAGAAGCATCATCCCTGAGCGTTAAAAGTTCCGTTTCTTCACTAGGATAAATGGTAGTGTCCATGTCATCTGAATGATAGCCTGACTGGTAGCCACTGGTGGGATTTGAAGCTTCAGACATAACCGATTCGTTGCTTTTACTGGAAATCAGCCCACTGAAAAACAAAAAATGGAAATGGCTCATTTTGCACTAGGGTTCAGAGTATGTCTAATGGTGTCTGAGAGTGACCTAGGGAGACAGGAGGAAGAGACCAAGAATGGACCACCAGCATATCAAAGATGTGCCAGCCCACAGAAGGAGACGAGTTAGTACACAAAGCTTTGCTGCTTTTCTGAACTACCTCAAAGGGCTATCAATATGGGATTTTTTTGCCTTGGCCAATAAGTATGGAGAACCTTCTGTCTGGTTTGATATAGCACAGGTACAGATTTCAACAGATAAGTTTGTTGTCGTTGTTGTTAGCTGCAAAGTCATGTCCGACCCATCGCGACCCCATGGACAATGTTCCTCCAGGCCTTTCTGACCTCTACCATCTTCTGGAGTCCATTTAAGCTCACGCCTACTGCTTCAGTGACTCCATCCAGCCACCTCATTCTCTGTCATCCCTTTCTTCTATTGCCCTCAATCTTTCCCTGCATTAGGCTCTTCTCCAGTGAGTCCTTCCTTCTCATTAGGTAGCCAAAGTATTTGAGTTTCAACTTTAGTATCTGGCCTTCTAAAGAGCAGTCAGGGTTGATCTCCTCTAGGACTGACCGGTTTGATCGCCTTGCAGTCCAAGGGACTCACAGGAGTCTTCTCCAGCACCATAGTTCAAAGGCCTCAATCCTTTGGCGCTCAGCCTTTCTTATGGTCCAACTTTCACAGCCCTACATTGCAACTGGGAAGACCATAGCCTTGACTATACATACACACTTTTGTTGACAGGGTGATGTCTCTGCTTTTTAGTGTGCTGTCTAGATTTGCCATGGCTTTCCTCCCCAGGAGCAAGCATCTTTTAATTTCTTGGCTAACAGATAGTTAGGACTGCAGAAAAAACAATTGCCACCAGTCTAGTGTGAAGATTCCAGATAAAGATCCCAATAAGGTAAAGCACACCTGAGATATTCCAATCTTTGATGCAAAACTTTATTGAGTACAGCACACTGGCACTAAAGAGTTGAAAACCAGCTCTGGCAATATGTGGGGAAAAGATAATCAAAAGAATAAAACCTTCCCTCCCCTTTCTGACAGTTCAGATCACATTGTCCAATTAGTTAGTCTTCAGGCAGTTGTTACGAGAATAAAGTGTCTGCTCAGCATAATATCTCTTCGGCAACCTTGCCTCCCATATGAATTGAAACCACCTGTGCAGTCCCCCCACTATGTAACTGTTGGCAAGCTAGAAGCAGCATGGCTATCCTAACATAAGCAATCTTCATAGCTGGACACCTGCCTTCCATTGAGGACTGGTATATTCCAAGGGTCAGAAAGAGGGCTGAGAAAATATCTACAGACCCTCTCACATCCTGGACATAAACTGTTTCAACTCCTCCCTTTAGGATGGCGCTATAGGGCATTGCATGCAAAAACAACTAGACACATGGACAGTTTTTTCTCTCGGGCCATCGCTCTGCCGAACCCCTAATTCTCACAGTACTGCTATATGTCTAAGTATATTTATCCATGTTATCCATGCTATAATATTATTGTTATTATCATTCCCATCTTATTTACTACCCTTTCTTATTGGTATCATCATTATGATTATTATTACTCTGTTCCTTTGCACGTACACTGAGAGCTTCTGCACCGGAGACAAATTCTTGTGTGTCCAATCAGACTTGGTCAACAAAATATTCGATTATGTATTCTGTTCAAGGGATGTCAAACTGCCAGCCCGCAGGCTGGATGCGTCATGCCAAAACTGCACCCACTCCATTGCCGGCAATGGAAAAAAAGTCGCAATACAGAGCAACATGTCAGATGACGTTGCGAGTTTGACACCCCTGTTCTATTCTGTTCCATGTGGATGAAACCCAGGGAGAGATGGAGAAGCATCTTCATCTATCAGCGACGTCTCTCCCTACACTAACTGCCATCTAGCAGCAAATATTCTATCCAACTGCAATGGAGGGGAAAAGGGAAATAGTGCCAGAATAAATAAGCATGGGATATAATCGGACCAGTGATTCCCAAAGCGACATTGGAACCCCAGGAAGTCAAAATGCTGGTGGACAGTTTAAGCCTTTAGCTTGCGGTATTGTGCATTGTACTGTATAGTGCTGGAGAAGACTCCTGCAAGTCCCTTGGACTGCAAGGCGATCAAACCGGTCAATCC
Organism: Daboia siamensis; assembly: GCA_024449315.1. Lineage (NCBI taxonomy): Eukaryota > Metazoa > Chordata > Lepidosauria > Squamata > Viperidae > Daboia > Daboia siamensis. The sequence continues at coordinate 407,391 of JAKJMR010000339.1, forward strand.
TAGAAGAGATCAACCCTGACTGCTCTTTAGAAGGCCAGATCTTGAAGTTGAAACTCAAATACTTTGGCCACCTAATGAGAATGAAGGACTCACTGGAGAAGAGCCTAATGCTGGGCAAGAGAAGAAGGGGACGACAGAGAATGAGGTGGCTGGATGGAGTCACTGAAGCAGTAGGTGTGAGCCTAACTCCAGAAGATGGTAGAGGACAGGAAGGCCTGGAGGAACGTCATCCATGGGGTCACGATGGGTCGGACACAACTTCGCAACTAACAACAACAACAAATTGTGCATTGATATGCTCTTTTCTCCCATTTCCCAAGAGGGTGGCATCACTGATGAAACATTACTGGGTAAGAAGAATAAATCTGTCCAAAAGAGAGGTAGATAACTCTTGAATATTTCCAATCAAGTAGACAATTTTATTTATTTATGTATTTATTTATATATAAAATTTATTGGCCACCCATTTTACCCTAGGGTAATTCTGGGTGGCTTTAGAGGCAAAATTAAAATGTCTATACAGACATAATTAAAACATAAATAATTAAAACCAAACATTAAAACCTAAGGGCACATGGGGAGGGCAGGGACAGAGTGAGTGGGTGGATGGGTGGGATGTGTTGTGACCACTTCTACTGGGCTGTTTCCCCACTGGGGCACTTTGGTTTTTTAATTCAGAACCACCTTGATTTATTTATTTATTTTTTTAATAAAATGATGATTGTTTCTCCAGATTTACCTGAAGGGCAACACCAGTTCTTTAGCTTTCTCTTCTAACGCCTTTAGTTCTTCAGATGCGAGAATCATCCCACTATCTGTCTGATTTTCCTGAAAGAGTCCAAAAAAGAAAAAAAAAGAAAAAGGCTGTATGGACAATCAATGGAAAAACAGACAGATGGACAGACGGAGGGACCAAAAGTTCAAAAAAAGAAGAACCAATAAAACGGACTTACATCTTGAACCACTTTTATGGCTGGTTCTATGGGCACAGATTCAAACGTCTTGACGCTCACACGGCGACTGTTCCTTTTACTTCCTGGGCAATGCTGGCTGAAAAAGAAACAGACCTCTTGTTAGTGTGCCAAAGCTAGTAAAACTGGACAGTCAAATCTTGTACCGCTAGCATCCCTCCGAGCGGTGATCGTCATCAATTTTTGGCCCCAGGTATTTTTCAGGTATCACTGAAAAATTGCCAGAATCTCATTATGATTTGAACGATTACAATTTTATCCAGAAGAAAAAAGTACTTCCTGTGGATTCAGCCAACCCTTTGATGCATCTAGGTCAGTGATGGCGAACCTTTTAGAGACCGAGGGCCCACACTGCAACCCAAAACCCACTTATGTATCATCGAGTGCTGGGTGGGTGTGGCCCATTGGTTGGATGTAGCCAATTGGGTGGGCATGGCTCAATGGGTGGGCGTGGCTGTGGTGGTAACGGCAGAGTGAGTGGGACTAAAAAGTTCAATCAATCAATTCCTACTTTGCAACATCTTTTCTTTTCCCGTGAAAAGTTGAAATTGATTGATTAATTGATTGAACCTTTTTTTTTTTTTTTGCACATGGCGGTGGAGGCCTAAAGCAAAAAGGTTTTATAAAACCCAGCTGAAAGCCTAGGACTGGGGCAACAGCACACGTGCCCACAGAGAGGGCTCTGCATGCCACCTGTGGCATGCGTGCCATAGGTTTGCCACCACGGATCTAGGTGCTATAAGAATTCTGCAACCTGTATTGGATGCCGGTGTGTGTTTGTGTGCATATGTGAACATGTGCATATTTAGTGTCCTAGATAATCCACCCTTCCAGTTGTTTGACCAAACAGCTTCTTTCTCCCAGGGACTGTCCTAAACTCATTTCCATTTAGATCAGGGGTGTCAAACTCAATTTCATTGAGGGCCGCATCAGCATTGCGGTTGCCCTCAGGGGGCCGGGTGGGTATGGCCAGGGTGGGTGTGGCCTACTGGGTGGGCATGGCTAGAGTGCGTATGGCCGACTGGGTGGGCGTGGCCAGCTCTACATCGTTGGCATCAAGGGTGCCTATGGGGGCCTGGGCAGGAGTGGGACAGATCTGGGGGTCTCTGGCAGGAGGAGGGTCTCTGGGCCAGGGCCAAGGCAGCGGGGGCCATTCCCTCACTGTTTCCAGGATGGCTTCGCGGGCCGCATGAAACCACTTCACGGGCCGGATCCGGCCCCCGGGCCTTGTGTTTGACATGTCTGATTTAGATCCCCAACCTTTGGGGCATCAAGGACCAGATCCATGGACCAGGAGGGAGGGGCAGGCATGGTTTTACACGCTACCTAGAACTCACGAATGTGCAAATGAAGCTTCACTTGCTTATGCACCCCGGTTCCTAATGGGCTGTGGACTGGCACCAGTCTGCAGTCCAGGGGTTGGGGACCCCTGCTTTAGATAGCCTCCCTACATGCTGTCCCGCTCCCTCATGCAAACATGTGACTGTGGTTGGTGGGTTTATTAATATTCCCCAGCAACTCCCTTCACAAAAGACCCAGAACTGTCCCAATTAAACCCAGCCACAAGCTAGTCCAATGCTGGTCCACAGAGCAATGGCACTTGAAAGTTTCCCAAACAACATAAACCCACCAGGCAAAATTAAATCCACAATACAAGAGGGTTCGTGAGGCAAGAAAAGTCCAAAGTTCACAAGGCAAGATCCACGTCAAGGCACAGGGGTGTCATTCCAAAGCAAGACAAGAATCACAATGACCAGAAAACACACAGCTAGGAAATGAACACATTGCTCCCAGCATCGCCTCCATCCATCTGCTCTGCTAAATAGCCAGCTTCTGGTGCAGCATATCAAGAAGGGCAAGGCTGCCTCCTCATGTGTAATCTGGCTGACCTTCTCTGCTCCTGCCTTTCTCTGCCCTATGTGTTCTTGGATCAGGTGCAGCAGGCAGTTCCTCTTCCTCATCGCTGACTGGTTCCAGCTGCCCCACCTGAAGCCTCAGGGCTGTCCTGCTGCAGCTGTGCTTCAGCCAAATCCCCTCAGATGGCTGCTTGAAGCCATTAACCAACTCCCTTCCAGACACGCTTGGAACTGGCTCATCCTCGTACGAGGTGACATCTAGAGAGGTATCTGAGAAAGGATCCAGGGCACTACGGATGAGTGTAGAATGGATGAAATGAATTGAGCCCAAAGGTTACATTGCTAAGTGAAACCCTTGTTAAGTGAGTTTGCCCCATTTTATGACTTTTCTTGCCACAGATGTTAAGCGAATTGTTGCAGTCGCCAAGTTAGCAACACGGTTGTTAAAAAAATGGATCTGGATTTCCCACTGATTTTGCCTGTCAGAAGGTCACAAAAACAGATTGCATGACCCCGGGACACTGCAACCATCATACAAACACGAACCAGTTGCCAAGCATCTGAATTTCAATCACGTGACCATGGGGATGCTGCAACAGCCGTAAGTGTGGAAAAATGGTCGTAAGTCACTTTTCCAGTGCCGTTGTAACTTTCAAGGTCAAGGTCAAGGTTCCCCCGCACACATGTGCTAGTCGTTTCCGATTCTAGGGGCCAGTGCTCATCTCTGTTTCAAAGCCAAAGAGCCAGCGCTTGTCCGAGGACGTCTCCGTGATCATGTGGCCGGCATGACTAGACGCCAAAGGCGCATGGAACGCTGTTACCTTCCCACCGTAGTGGTCCCTATTTTTCTACTTGCATTTTTTATGTGCTTTCAAACTGCTAGGTTGGCAGAAGCTGGGACGAGTAACAGGCGCTCACTCTGCTACGCGGCACTCGGGATTTGACCCGCCAAACTGCCGACCTTCTGATCGACAAGCTCAGCATCCTAACCCACTGAGCCACCGCGTTGCTCTGTTGTAACTTTAAGGCTCATTAAATTAACTGTTGTACGTCGAGGACAACCTGTAATGCAATGGATCCTTGTGATAATGTGAAGATGGGGTGCACCTGGCTGCAAGTTCATCAACTTCCCCCACCCTCAGTGTGTGGAAACGACATGGCCCTTTTAGCAGCCACGTGTCTCTGTTACATGGACAGCATTTCTGGGAAGTTAAATGAGATTGCACACATTCATTCATCTATTGTGTATTTGTACATTAGTCACCTGGTCTCTTGGGTGGGACGCAAACAGTTTATCATTTAGTGTGACAGATTGCATTGAATAATGAGTGACATAAATGCCTTTCTCATCTTTGCTAGGATTACCACGTCAACTATCAACCTTGGGAAGGGGTTGTTGAAGACTCCCAATGGAATATGCTCCGACTATTACAAACCTTGTTTGCGACGTGCTGTCATAATGGAACTGAGAATCACATACTTCCTTCTCTTCCTTGCAGGAAACAGGTGACGTTGGCAAGGAGAGTCCAGAATCTTCTTCAGTATGAAGCAACGGAACTTGGGGAAGGACAATATAATCTTTACCATCCTGATGTGAAAGACGAGACAAAAATAGCTTTACTTTTTATTATTAATGAATGGAGCGGATAAAAACGAAACAAGAAAAAAATCAGGGAGTTGGTGGCAGCCTGTAGAACAGAGGTAAGGAACGATGCCCCCCCTTATGACTTTTGGACTTCAACTCCCAGAATTCCTGAGCCAGCATGGCTGACTTAGAAACTCCGCAAGTTGAAGTCCACAAGTCATGAAAGGGGTCATCCTTCCCCATCCCTGTTGTAAAACATTTCTGTACCTTGTGAACATTTGCTTGCAGTAAATTCCCTAAGTGTTCCACCAGATCTGAGAAGGTTGGCCTTTGTTTCGGTTCACCATGCCAGCAATCCAGCATTGTTTGATACCTGGAAAATTAAACCTACTATAAATAAATATGTCCCAGACTTAAACCCATTCAGCTAGTTATTAACGGTTATTTTATTTTATTTTTATTTTTATTACATTTATATCCCGCCCTTCTCCGAAGACTCAGGGGCCAGGGCGGCTTACAAGCTTAGCAGTAGCCTTCATTCTATGTATATGCCTGCTTGTTAGGGCTTTCACCCCGCCCCCAAGCGGCATTATTACAAAGTCAGCTTATTGCCCCCAACAATCTGGGTCCTCATTTTACCTACCTCGGAAGGATGGAAGGCTGAGTCAACCTTGAGCCTGGTGGGACTCGAACCTGCACTAATTGCAGGCAGCTGGTGTTACTTAAGAAGGCATTAGCCCACTGCTCCACCAAGTTTATGGTGCCAAGGAATAAAGGAAGAACAGGAAAAATAGATTTGATTTGTTTGACTTTGCTCTTCTATCCCATTAACATCAAAGCTGTGTTGGCCGACTAACGGATGTGTTTTATTGTTACACCGGAGCTTTCCTCAATGAAATGGAAGGGAACGGAATGAACGTATGATCAACGTCTGCCACAAAACGTGCTTTCAACAGCAAAACGTTCTTACATTTCAGGCGTTGTGTAATCTGGTGGCCTCATCCTTGTTCCTTCTTTTAGTCTTCTACAGAAATCTTCATCAATTTTCACACCTGGATACGGTGAGGCCCCTAAAAGAGTAGATTTTCTTTTAAACATTCCCTAAAAATTCTGGTCTCATTGTACTGCTTACTTAAACCAATATGAAAAACAGCTACAAATTTAACAGGTACTTCACTTCAACCAAAGATGGGCGGAAGATAGATCAGGATTAGCAGGTGAACCGATCTTTTGGAGAAGATCAGAAAAATGTCAAGACTGCTAAAGCAGTTGACTTAAAACTGGTCATTTAAAAACTGGTTTTTGAGTTATGATGGCCTTGCAAAAGATGCGTTAAAGCCCCTAAAACATATGTGGTCATCATAAGATGTTGTGCCACCCTCTTCAGCCAGATGGTCAGATTTCACCTGGCCACTAGTTTACATTTATGACTGATTGCAATACTCCATGGTCATATAACTATGATTTCTGACATTTTTTTGCCAGTATCTGCCAAAAATAAGCATTGAAAAATTGAAACATTTGGAACGTAAGAGCTTGTTTGAATCCCAGAGTGGACTTGATATCCAAGTTTTTCCCAATGTTGAAAGTTTACTACCACGTCAAAAAAAACCCCAAAACCGCACATTCGGGAGAATAGGTTCTTACATACGACTGCATGATTCGGACTTATAAATGCGTGATTTGCTTAACAACCACCAGACAAATGTTGAGCAATCAGGTCCAAACACACGGGCATCTTGACTTCTATGATTGTCAAAATGTACGGCCAAAATTGCAGACCCAATTGTGGCAGTAAATCAAGGACTAACTGTAGCTTAATAATGGAAACCACAGATTGATTCCACCTCAAACATTTGGAAGGACCTGGAGATCAAGGCCAATCTAGGATTCAAGCAAACTCTTATATTCTGAATTTCTCTTATTTTGAAATGCATGTTTTGCTTTTTTTACAGATAATTCTATTAGATCTCCGGTGAGGTCAAATTTCTGGCTGAAAACCATATGGGTACCGCATGACTGAAATACGCTATCGCCAGCGTAGAAAGAATCCATAATAAATCAAATGTGATAACATTAATTATTTTTTTAAAAAAAGTATTTGGATATTGTTTTGCTAGACATGTTCTAACCAAAGTATGGGAATCCTGCAACAGCACATAAAAAGTGCAATAATTTATTTATCATCATGGTCCAATATATTTATTTCCTAAGATTTGGACTGAGGGAAAGATTTCTTGATCTAACAAAACAGACCCCTTCACTCCCTCATCTTTTGAAACACCTTCCTGGGTACCAGAGCACCCAGAAAAATGGGGTACGATGTTTTAAGGGGAACCCTCCAAAATTAGATGGCAAGAAGTTCCGAATCCATGACAATCCATGGAGCTCTAGAATGAGCGCAGAGAAGAGCAACAAAGATGATCAGGGGACTGGAGGCTAAAGCGTATAAGGAATGGTTGCTGGAATTGGGTATGTCTAGTTTAATGAAGAGAAGGACTAAGGGTGACATGATAGCAGTGTTCCAGTATCTCAGGGGCTGCCACAAAGAAGAGGGAGTCAAGCTATTCTCCAAAGCACCTGAAGGCAGGACAAGAAGCAACGGATGAAAACTAACCAAAGAGAGAAGCAACCTGGAACTAAGGAGGAATTTCCTGACTATAAGAACAATTAACCAGTGGATCTACCTGCCTCCAGAAGTTGTGGGTGCTCCAACACTGGAAGTTTTTAAGAAGAGATTGGACAACCATTGGTCTGAAATGATATAGGGTTTCCTGCCTGAGCAGGGGGTTGGACTAGAAGACCTCCATGGTCCCTTCCAGCTCTGTTATTTTGATCAGTATAATAATATCAACAAGAATCAAACGCATGGACATAATTGGGTCTTAATGAAGGTTTTGGGTTTTATTAAGGAGCAACAAATAAAAATATTCCAAACATTTAAATGCCTATTAAATATTCACTTTTTTGTTCTATACTGGTGGAGAAGTAGGTATCTATAATGACACTGCATTAAAAACGTGGGTACATTTCCATAGCCTTAATGTTAAAACCTTGAGAAGAATCAGCCAGCAAAGACATTTGACTTACCTAATGAAAATATTTCCCACAATAATATACCAAAAGACCAGACATCACTTTGAATTGTGTACACACGATCAAAAATGGTTTCTGGGGCCATCCATTTAAGGGGCAATCTGGCCTAAATATTTAAGAAACAACATTATATATCGTAAATACCACCAATTAATAGCAATGACATTATTGTCATAGTAATTTACATAAAGGTGAAAGTTATAAAATAGTAAAACTTGAAAGCTTGCAGTAAACTGATTACAACACGTTTGCTAATCAGTGAAGTGAAAGTGGGGCTAGGTACTTAGGATGTCATGGTTAGCTTTAATTTTAAATAAATGTCTGAAAATTTCAGACACTGAACTTACATCTCCTTTTCTGACGTAATCTGGATCTTTGTAGATATCCCGAGCTAGTCCAAAATCACAGATCTTGACCACGTTGCTCTCCGATAAAAGGATATTGCGAGCGGCCAAATCTCGGTGTATACACTGAAACAAGGTAAATATGAGTTATGATAAAGATTAATGAGTAAACAGAAGCATATATTATTCCCGACAGCCAGGAGAAGGAGAGATGGTCAAAGAAGAGGATATATTTTACCTTGTTTCTATTTGGAAATTGCTTCTGGATTTTGTGCTTGCGGTGAAAAAAATAATAACGAAACATTGATTTTGTTTTTTTATTTTTTTATTTATTTTCTTTTAATCCCATTTATATCCCGCCCTTCTCTGAAGACTCAGGGCGGCTTACAATTTTTTAAGCACAAACCAATGTGCTTAGCAATAGCCTTCATTCTATGTATATGCCTGCTTATTAGGGCTTTCGGGGGCCCCCGAAGCGGCATTATTACAAAGTCAGCTTATTGCCCCCCACAATCTGGGTCCTCATTTTACCTACCTCGGAAGGATGGAAGGCTGAGTCAACCTTGAGCCTGGTGGGATGCGAACCTGCACTAATTGCAGGCAGCTGGTGTTACTTAAGGAGGCATTAGCCCACTGCTCCACCAAGGCTTTACCAATTTATTGTTATAGAAATGCTAATCTGTACCGTTGTGTAAAAGTAAAAAAAAGTTGAGGTTGTAACGTTGTTATCTTCTGCTGTGCTCAAGAGAGTTGGAAACTGGTACCTTTTTTTTTTCCCTTTTCCTTCTTTACACCCTGCTTCAAATAAAGGCACCCTTATATATTGATCTGAGGGTGTAGTTCTTAATAAATGCATTAACAACAGTTTTCCTTAGAGCAGTGATGGCGAATCTTTTAGAGACCCGAGTGCCCAAACTGCAACCCAAAACCCACTTATTTATCGCTGGGTGTCAGGTGGGCATGGCCTACTGGGTGGGTGTGGCTGTGGTGGTCATGGAAGATTGGGTGGGTATGGCCAAGGTGGGTGTGGTCAATGTCGCTCGTGGGGAGGGACACCTGTGGGGGGCAGCTGGTTGAAGAGGGACAGTTGCCACCTCTGAGGCATGGCACGGGTGCCCACAGGGAGGTTCACCACCACTGCCTTAGAGGGATTGTACTTCCCTCGACCTCTATATGGCTTACTCCAAGATAGGTTCATGTTCATAGGCATTCATGAAATAAATAATAAAATCTGATCGGAGGAAATGGACACGGAGCTTCCGACCCGTATGTCAGTCTTGTTGGCGAATTCACAAGGGCTGATGCTTTTATCAAAGCACTGAGAAGCATCAATAGCTTAAGCCCAAGAAGACTCCGAGGTCTTGAACGCGTTCCAGACACAAACATTACAGTTTCCTTCCCCCAAGCCTCATCCTTATTTGCGATTATTTCCTGAAGGATGTTGTCATTCTACAAGTGTCATTTCCCTACAAGAAATTCCTTACTTTCCGGGACGCCAGGAATTCCATCCCACGAGCCACCTGGAAGCTGTAGCAGATAAGGTCCTCTAGGTGCAGAGAAGCTTTGCAAGGATCTTCTGATGCTGCTGTAAAGAAAAAGAAATGAATTTATACACGATGCACACTCTACTGCACATCCTGGGCAACCTAGTTAAAACTGTAGTACACATGGCGATGATGAAATATTTTCCATGGGAACTGCTGAGGGTGGTTATCTACCCTTCACCGGTGGAATGAACAGAATGGAATATTTTCTGTAGGAAATGCCCTTGTCTAGATCACAGCTACATTTATTTGTTGTGTAACAGGATTTTAAGAAAAACCTCACTGTAGATTAATGAGATATTAACAGTGAATGACTATCCTGGGAACATCTGGCCATGGGTGGTAAAGCTAAGGAAATACCAATTTTGTTGTTAGTTGTGAAGTCGTGTCTGACCCATCGCGACCCCATGGACAACGTTCCTCCAGGCCTTCCTGTCCTCTACCATCTTCTGGAGTCCATTTAAGCTAAGGCCTACTGCTTCAGTGACTCTATCCAGCCACCTCATTCTGTCGTCCCCTTCTTCTATTGCCATCAACCTTTCCCAGCATTAGGCTCTTCTCCAGTGAGTCCTTCCTTCTGATTAGGTGGCCAAAGTATTTGAGTTTCAGCTTCAGGATCTGGTCTTCTAAAGAGCAGTCAGGGTTGATCTCCTCTAGGACTGACCAGTTTGATCGCCTTGCAGTCCAAGGGACTCGCAGGTGTCTTCTCCAACACCATAGTTCAAAGGCTTCAATTAATACCAATTAATAATATGCTAATTTGCCCTTGAAGGTTTCTTCTCACAGAAATTAATCCTTGATTTCTTCAGGTTATTTGAGTGTTTGGAGGGTTTTATTTCATATATTTTATTATTCATTTCAACTTTGGTCATAACCTTTGCTTAAAAAATTATGGCAAATCTCACTTTCTCCTTCTTCCACGTCACTGAGGGATCGCTCCTCGCCAAATCCCGAACTTGTTGAGCTCTGGCTGCTTGCAATGCTGTCCAAGCGTTTCTTTAGCTCTGCAGAGAAGTCACTGTGTCGTCGCCCAGATCTGGTACTATTGATCTGTGGCAATGAAAACAAATGAAGAGCAAAAGAGGCGATCAGATTTGCATCATTTTCTCTGAAGGCAAGAAACAAAAGGGTGTGTGTGTGTGCAAGTTTTTAGTTGCTGGTAAATAACGGAAGCTATATAACAGGAGATGCAATAAAATATGGCAAAGGAGACAGTACGATTTTGCTGGAGCTCTATGCAGTGTTTGCTTCACACATGCAAAGATTCCACATCATTGGTTAATCTACGTCACCTTCATCCTTTCTTTCACGAATGCCACTGTCGTCCCACATTTTAATGTGGTCTGCCTTTTTTAGAAGTTCAGCCCCAGAAATGCTGTTGATATAACCCTTGGTTTGACCAAAGTTGGGTGCCCTTGCCTTCAACTGTGCCCAGATGACACTCCTCCACTATCAATACTGAAGTAAGATTAGTTGCCTAGTTAAATAGATAGCTTATCTACTTGGAAAGCTACCATTTTGCTCTTTACCTCAGGTAACAAAATGCTTATGGGAGGCTCTGCTCAGAAATCAGTCCTGGGGAATTTATGTCTGAGCTTTACATGGACTAGACCAGTGATGGTGAACCTTTTAGAGACCGAGTGCCCAAACTGGAACCCAAAACCCACTTATTTATCACAAAGTGCCAACATGGCAATTTAATCTGAATACGGAGGTTTTTAGTTTAGAAAAAACAACTCATACATTAACATCTTTTGTCTTAAAAGAAAAACACAATAACAAAGCTTTCAAGGACACAAACAACTTTTTACTGAAAGGTAAAAGTTTGTATTTGGCATGTTTTCGAACAATGAATGTGATTTTTGCTGTTGTATGCATGCTGATAATTTGTCTAACCTTGGCTTATACTTTGTAAGTTTGAGAGCAACATATGCAGCACTCCAGGTCATCTGTTAGTTTGTTTCTGGTGTCAGATTTGATATAATTCAAAGCTAAAAACAGCGTGCTCACTCCGGAGGCTTGTTTTGACTAGGAAGGGGCTTGAGAAATGGCTTTTTCCTGCAAAAACGTAGCCAAAGAGTGAGGCGTGTATGCCCACAGAGGGATCCAAGTGCCCCCTTCTGGCATGCGTGCCATAGGTTCACCACCACTGGATTAGACTGTTAGTGATAACTATCGCGGATTACTTGGGACTATTGAGTAATATGAGAGACAGACTCTCAAGGAAGCAAATGCTATTGTACCTGAAGAATATTTGTGAAGGCCTCATGATTAGTCAATGGCTTCATGTTGAAATGTTAAATGTGTACTTTACTGAGAAAAGGAGTGCAGTTGCTCTCCACATCTGGACCCTTCATAATTGCAAAGTGTGAAAGGAGATTAACAAAAGTTAAAAAAAGGGAATGACTGCCCCAAAGGAAGGTCTGTGGCTGATGGCGGACAAGAACCTGTGTCGTCTATTCTTGTTCTAGTGCTTTAACCTCTACGTCACACAAAGTTCAACAAATCTCATCGCAAGCAAATCTCATCGCTCTCCGGGTTGCGAAAGCTCACCTTGCATGGAACAAAATCATTTCGCTTGCTTCTTAAGTAGACAGACAAATTTCCAAACTTGCAGTATTCCACAATCACCATGAGTGGACCTGAACAAAGTACAGCGAGAGGAAAAAAAAGGTTGGATCATGAAAACGGACCATAGCATGTTCAATATTAAAACAGAAATAGGTCAACCATCATCGGACAGAATCTTACACAAGCCTTCAGATAGGAAGACACAAGAGTATTTAAGCAGTCGTCAACCTGCCCCATTGAGTAATTCTCTCTAGGTTTTCTGTTAAATATTTCTGTTTAGTTTTGTAATTTTTTTTTCTTCATTGCTGAACTCCAAGAAAGTTCTACAAGAGGAGCTGTCACGTCAATCCATTCATGCAGTTTCTAAGATACATCAGAAATGATCTTAAGTAGCAACACTGACCTCCGGGTTTTGTGCAAGCTCCAAGTAGGTTGACTACATTGAGATGATGGCCAATATGAATAAGAATTTTGAGTTCGGACATCAGTGCTCGGTGCTCACTGTGCGTTGCACCCTCTGCAAAGAAAAGGCACACAAATAATAGCAGGAATAAACTCAATTCTATAGACTGTAGCTGCAATTTATCTGAACAGCCTCAGCTGAGCTGCCAACTTCCATTTCAAAGGTAGGGAAGAATTACAAAATCCATTGGGTCTATCTGGTTTCTTTGCACCAACATAAAATAAACAGGCACCCTTAAAAATCTGCTCTAAACCTCAAGTCACATTTACTAAAGCATCTTATAGGAATGGCCACTCTACCAGGATTTTTTTTTTTTTACTTTCCTTGGAGAAATTAACACTTTTATTTTATGGCTATTCTCTCATATTTCAGTAGGTTGAGTTACTGTAGACAAATCTAAATGGTGAAGTGGGGGCGGGTTGAGTCAAACCACAATAGAGAGCAAAATAGTATTTTATCAAGATTTGTGAGCAAGCTTAATAGAGATTTGTTGTTATTAGAAACTGCATAGATAATGTGCATAGGAACTAGGCATTCGTCCATGTGGAAGAGGCCTGCAGAATTTACATATACAAATACCACGGGTAAGGAATATGATAGCACAGCTATCATGCATAACCCCCCCCACCCAACCAGGAAAGTTTATGCAAGCTATCAGTCCTGCAACTTGTCCATTGGTTGGAAAATGGCTATATTCTTTCCATTTAGATCAGGGGTGTCAAACTCGGAATGTCCTGTGACGTGTCGCGATGTATCATGACTTTTTTTCCCCATTGCCAGCGATGGGGTGGGCGTGGTTTCACCATGACGCATCTGGCCCGTGGGCCGGCGGTTTGACCCCCCTGATTTAGATGTTACATGCTTGCTAATATTAAGAGATTTGTAATGCGTAAAACCCTTTCCAGCAACAGCTACTAATTACCCAGGGTAGATGGGAAATGCAGAAATGCACCTGTTAATGCAGTCAGATTGTACACATTACCTATCTTTTGGTAGTTAGGGACAATTGTGTGAACCAAAGAATAAAGCAGAAGGCCATTTTCCATCCCCAAAACTGCTAAAGCCATCTAAATGAGCCTTGGTGGAGCAGAGGGCTAATGCCTCCTTAAGTAACACCAGCTGCCTGCAATTAGTGTAGGTTCGAGTCCCACCAGGCTCAAGGTTGACTCAGCCTTCCATCCTTCCGAGGTAGGTAAAATGAGGACCCAGATTGTTGGGGGCAATAAGCTGACTTTGTAATAATGCCGCTTGGGGTGCTTGGGGTGTGTGTGAAAGCCCTTGGGGTGTGTGTGAAAGCCACTTGGGGTGTGTGTGAAAGCCCTAACAAGCAGGCATATACATAGAATGAAGGCTACTGCTAAGCTTGTAAGCCGCCCTGAGTCTTCGGAGAAGGGCAGGATATAAATGTAATAAAAAATAATAAATAAATAAATAAATAAATACAATTCTCCTTGTCCGAGAAGTACAACCTGCATAGCTTTTACTTTTGCTTACCATCACTTCTTGTTGGGTGAGCAGATTCTTGACTCTTACCTTTAAGCATTTTGACTGCTACAGTTCTGCAAGTAGTTGTTTTGTCAATTCCAAATGCATCAGCTTCCATAACTTGACCAAATGCTCCTCGGCCAAGTGGCTTTCCTGGATACATAAGAAACAGGAAAGAGTAATATATTCATCCTCAAATGGCAGGAAAGAAATTATTTACCCATTCCATTAAAAAAAAAAATGTGGACGAAGGAAGGAAAGGAAAACGCTATCCTAGCTGCTGATCCCTGCAAATTTGTTTCAGGACTGGCCATGAAAACTTTGTCCTCAAATCAAATGTAAGGTTGCATTAATAATAATAATAATAATAATAATAATAATAATAATAATAATAATAATAATAATAATAATAATAATAATAAGAAGAAGAAGAAGAAGAAGAAGAAGAAGAAGAAGAAGAAGAAGAAGTAGTTGGAAGGGACCTTGGAGGCCATCTAGTCCAACCCCCCTCATTGTTTTTGAGTAATATGAGATTATTTTATACTGGTCTAAGGAAGGCAGCTCAGTGCAGGAGACCCAGGCAAGAATAGAAAACCCTTAAGTAGACCGCCATTATTTAGCTACAACCAATCGATTGATCAGAATGGAGCTGGGAGGAACCTTGAAGGTCTTCTAGTCCAGCCCTCTGCTGTTCTCACTGTTAGTAAGTTTCTCCTTAGTTCCAGATTGCTTCTCTCCTTGATTACTTTCCATCGTTTCTTGTCTTGCCTTCGGGTGCTTTGGAAAATAAGTTGAGCCCGTTCTTTGTGGCAGCCCCTCAAATACTAGACCAGGGCTTTCCAACCAGTGGTACAGGTAGTACGCGACTATCCTAGAAAGGTGGTAGCAGGGGAGGGGAATGAGCTGAACTGGTGGCAGCACCACACAAGCCTTCTTCTGCTGAGCCCAGAAGAAGCGCCGATCAGCTGGAATGTTGCAGCATCTCCAGGGTCTTGTGATTTACATTCAGATGATTGGCAACTGATTCATATTTATGACAGTCACCGTGTCCCAGGGTCATGTGAAGTGACCAAAACCTGCTGCAACCACCCAGCAGACGGGGGGGGGGGGGGAGGAAAATAAAAACCAAACACCCCCCCACCCCCGCTGCCAATCCTCAACAGAAATGCTTACAACCATGAAAACCTCAGACAGGAGGAAGAGCGCCGCCAGGTGGGCAGGCAGGCGTCTTGCTCGGCTGTGGCTTGTGGGGCACTTTTTCAGTGCCATTGTAACTTCAAAGAGTCACTAAGCAAACTGTTGTAAGTCGAGGACTACCTGTACTTCATCACTTTTTTCCTTTTTTTTTTTTTTGGTCATCAAGTTTTTGACACCTTGCTAGGCGACTGGTGGTACTTGGATGTTGCCATATCCTAAAAGTGGTACAATGGGTGAAAAGGTTGAAAAGCCCTGTTCTAATGTTCCTGTGAGGTCAGCCAACAGTACTGTAGGCATTTGGGGACTGACACTGGGGTTGCGTGAGTTTGTAGCTGAAGCAAAATGGGAGCTACAAATATCCTCCTTTAGCCTAGTGTCTATGGAGATTCTCAGTCACCCAGGTCATAGTTGTCTCAAAGACAACTATGTTTACTGGTGATATGATCTTGTTCAGCCCCAATGGTTCAAAATCAGAAACTTGGTAGTCCATGAGTTGCCCACCTAATGTCATTTTAAAGGAAAGACAGATGCCAGGAAGGGCTGCCTTCCTCCAATGACAAAGCCCTGGCTGCCAGCTGCATAATTCTGGCTGTGTGTTTGGGAGACTCTGTGACAAAGGTGTGTATTCTGGTTATCTTTAGATGATGATGATGATGATGATGATGATGATGATGATGATGATGATGA
>JAKJMR010000339.1:427498-459746 GCA_024449315.1 Daboia siamensis
TTCCAAGCTGAGCCATGCTGGCTCAGGAATTCTGGGAGTTGAAGTCCGCAAGTCATAAAAGAGCCAAGGTTGCCTACCCATGGTATAACCAGATGACATTGGGCCCTGACCTTAAGAATTGAAGCTATTTAAAGAAGGATTCCTAGTCTAAGTGGCTATGTAGAGAGTGGGCTTCCTTACTAAATATCAGCAAGGATAAGGATACTCATTTCCAAGTGAGTAATGCACTACTGCAGCATTAAGGGCCCTCCTTTCTCATTTGTGCTTGGGCGTTTTGCTCTGATTGAAGGTAAAGGTTCCCCCGCACATGTGTGCTAGTCGTTTCCAACTCTAGGGACAAACAAGGACTGAATTACTTTAAGAAAGTTTTCCACGTGCTTGCCCCTGCCACACACAAATGAGAGTTTAATGGGGGGAAAAAAACATTATTATATTTTCCAGAGCGAACAGTCATTTCAAGTGCTAAGTCCACCGTTATATACCGTATGTATATTCCAGTGAGAGAGATATCAGAGATAAGAGAGAGAGAGAATAAAGCTTCAGTGGTTTCCACTAAAAAAAAAAAAAGGAAAGAAAACGCGTTAGGTTCTAAGGAAACAAATCTTATTTGTTAAATAACCGATGTTATACATTTGCGCAAAGGATTATTTACAGACATTTTGCATCCAGCAATAAGAAGTTGCTTAGCACACAACACGTCCACCTCAGGCTCCAACACTGTAAGAATAACAGGATGTAACTCTGACGTGCTTGTTTTTTTTGTTTAAAAAAAAAACACCAAAACTTGTGACATTGAAGCAGTACTTTTGAAAAACGGTACAGGGAAATAGTATATTGATATTTAAGCGTATTAACATGAAATCGCAGGGCTGTGCATTCAGTATCGGAAGAGTGTTTTGGAGCATGCAGAGGCATGAATAGTTCACCCACCTGAAACTCTTTCAAGCAGCCGTTTCTTTTCTTAAGACTGCAGAATCTTTTTGTCATCTCAAGAAAGATGCAGCTGCTTTAAAAAGCGGGGGACATGTGCCATATAATGTTTGCATTGCCATGTGCTCCAAGACCTCTTTTTTTTTTAATAGTACCCCAAATATTAAATAGCCTTGTTCAACATCATAATACAAAGAGTAAGTATTTAAGTAATTGGCACACTTGGCTTAACTTAAAAGAGCCACTCAGAAATTATCTAAATGTAGTATATGTAGGTGAAACTCAAATACTTTGGCCACCTAATGAGAAGGAAGGACTCACTGAAGAAGAGCCTAATGCTGGGAAAGGTGGAGGGCAAGAGAAGAAGGGGACGACAGAGAAGGAGGTGGCTGGATGGAGTCACTGAAGCAGTAGGCAAGATGGTAGAGGACAGGAAGGCCTGGAGGAACATTGTCCATGGGGTCGCAATGGGTCGGACATGACTTCACAACTAACAACAACAAGTATATGTAGGAGAAAGGATGGCAGAACTTACACTGCCAGCACAGAACTAAATCTAACTTCCCTTTAACTAACTTTAAGCAGGTGCCAACCGTTATTTGAGAAGAATCCCTCTGCATAAGCTTTAGCAATAAATCAGTTTAACTGAACCTTCATGTGTAAGCCTGGTCTTTCATGCCTGGCAGTATAATCCACATCACTCATAAGTTCCAAGGTTTTCCCCTTAAATTTTGCCACTTCTCCTATGGCTGCCATCCAGTTTCTGGATTTCTTGTCTGGCCTCAGATTTGGCAAGCTTGCTTCTTCTCTTCAGTTCCCTTTTAATTTCACTATCAATTGATCTAGTAGCATCTGGACTTGCATTAACAGACTTAACACAGTTCTAAGGAGTTAACCCGCAGAGGTAACCTAGTTCTAAGGAGGAATGACCCAGAAAGTAAGACTTTCCACCCTCAGCCTGGAAATGCATAGTGCCACTAACCTTCCACTTCAAAAAATGCAGCTGCTTTTGTACAACCCAGGACATTGCAGGCGTCGCACATATAAAGGCCTTCATCTTCCTTTCTCACCCTTTGTATGGTGAGACGTTGGTTCCCATCTTTCAGGACAATACCTTGTAGCAGACACAAGAAGGAGAAAGAACTTTTATTTTGCTATAACCTGGTCGACTCTGTGGTTAAAATAAATATACTGAGGTAAATAAGTATTTCTAGTTTTGGACTTTCTTCTCATCCCACATGAAAGAAAACCAAGTTGGAGCATTCTAAAACTCCACATTACATTTTCCTTTTGAATAACTGAACCTGCAGAGCTGGAGGTAGCATTTATCTGAACCTGAACTTATCTGGATGAGCAACCTGGAATTAAGGAGAAACTTCCTAACAGTGAGAACAATGAAGCAGTAAAACAGATTGTCTTCAGAAGTTGTGGGTGCTCCATCACTGGAGGTTTTTAAGAAGAGATTGGACAGCCGTTTGTCTGAAATGGTATAGGGTTTCCTGCTGGAGCAAGAGGTTGGACTAGAACAGACATGTCAAACACAAGGCCTGGGGGCCAGATCCGGCCTCTGAAGTGGTTTCATGTGGCCCGTGAAGCCATCCTGGAAACAGTGAGGGAACGGCCCCCACTGCCTTGGCCCTGGCCCAGAGACCCTCCTCCTGCCAGAGACCCTCAGATCTGTCCCACTCCTGCCCAGGCCTCCATAGGCATCCTTGATGCGAACGATGTAGAGCTGGCCACGCCCACCCAGTAGGCCATACGCATTCTAGCCATGCCCACACAGTAGGTCACGCCCACCCAGGCTACACCCACCCAGCCCCCTGAGGGCAACCGCAATGCTGATGCGGCCCTCAATGAAATTGAGTTTGACACCCCTGGACTAGAAGACCTCCAAGGTCTCTTCCAGTTCTATTCTGATTGATTGAATGGATTACTCTCTGGACTTGATTTTTATTTATATAAAGGTAAAGGTAAAGGCTCCCCTGCACATGGGTGCTAGTCGTTTCTGACTCTAGGGGCCGGTGCTCATCTCCGTTTCAAAGCCAAAGAGCCAGCGCTTGTCCGAGGACGTCTCCGTGGTCATGTGGCCGGCATGACTAGACGCCAAAGGCGCACGGAACGCTGTTACCTTCCCACCGGAGTGGTCCCTATTTTTCTACTTGCATTTTCACATGCTTTCGAACTGCTAGGTTGGCAGAAGCTGGGACGAGTAACAGGCGCTCACTCTGCTACGCGGCACTTGGGATTCGACCCGCCAAACTGCCGACCTTCTGATCGACAAGCTCAGTGTCCTAACCCACTGAGCCACCGCGTCCCTTTTATTTATTTATATATACGTATATATATTATTACTTTTTATTGGGAATAGGGTGGGGTCGGGGTTAGGGTTAGGATTTTTTAAAATAACATTCTTAATATGTAACAAACAGCATGTTGTCTGAATTCGTGTATTTAAAAAAACAATGAATAGTAATTAATTATCATAAACAATGTTAATTAATCGCTCAACAGTCTTTTTCTTACTAGTATATATTCAGTGTTACATATCACATTCCTTTCTCTCTAACTCATTTTTCTAGCCATTGATAAAAATAATCCCATGTTCTAAAATACACTGAATCTTTTTTCTCTTTTATCCTTAAAGTCAATCTATCCATTTCTAAAATGTTCTTAATTAGTTCTTCTTCAGTTAGTAAGTTTTCATTTTTCCAACCTTGGGCAAATACAATTCTTGCTGCAGACAGTACATGTAAAATTAAATATGTACAGTCTTTCTAATAATTTGCTCCTATTATTCCTAACAAAAATAATTCTGGCTTAAAGTCTATTTGTCTTTTTGGGACTTGATTTTTCTGCTGAGGTACAGCCCTGAGACATATATAGTCATGATAACGGTGATACAATATGATTGAAACCAGCTCAACACATTTCTAATCCTAGTAGAGGCTTCCAATCAAAGTGCAGGACCTCAGTACCAATCTGAAAACTGTAAATATAATTAACCAATATAGTTGGTTGGACTTTGGACATCCTGCTGGGAGTTATATATCTTGTATCATTTTTCATTTAATCAGGTTTTTTTGTTATTTTTTTTTTTGTTTAGTCATTTTGTTTAACCCCAAAAAATAAATCAACGGCAATGGTTTTCATGGTGCAACCCTTCGACATGATAAGTGAAGTGTATAATGCTCCTTGTGAATAAAATTGATGGTTTACTGGGGTTAGAATTGGGCAAGAAATTAAGGTAGCTCTTATTGAAAGATATAACCAGGGCTTTTTTTTCTCATAGAACGTTCAGAACGGAGTTCCGGCACCTTTTTTGGATGGAACCTTGTAGCGTAGGCAAGGCGGGTTGTATGACGTGTGTGAGTTCTGGCACCTTTTTCTTTTACAAAAAAAGCACTGGATATAACTGACAGGCATTGGCAGGAAAGGTAGTAGATGTCGGAAGGGGGGGGCAGAAATAGAGCCTGCCTCCCAACGGCATCACAATTTTGTTCACTGAACGATCAATAAGAACTGATAGGAGCATTTAAGAGACGTTAACAGAAAAAAAAGTATTTCTTGGATAAGCAATACATGGAGTTTTGCAATGTCAACAGACAACTGGGTAGAAGAGGACTTCCTCACCTGAATCTTCAATAAGAGAATTGTTGTTTTTAAACCAAGTGATGTGTGGGGAAGGGATCCCACTTGCTGTGCAAACAACCTCTATGGTTTCGCCAATGTTTGTGGTCTGATTCTGAGGGAGTCCTGTAATTGTGGGAGCCACCGGTTCTATTTGCAAGAAATACAGAGGTTAAGAGCGGGTCCTGGAACATGCCCCTCTAGGAAGGCAAACTTGAAAGCAGCTGATGCTTCATTGTGGTCAATGGGAGGAATACAACGGTTAGTAGCCTTGCTCTAAGTTCTTTCCTACAATTGCAGAACGAACACAAGATGTTCCAGCGCAAATGCAGGGAATTTGTTTTGTGTCAATCAAATTTCTAATTTATTTCAGATGCACAACCTAAATCCCTGGGAGATGGGAATACAGCCCCTAGGATAAATCTGATCAAATTTAATGGTTAAAGTAAAAAAACAAAAAACCAGGGAACTCATCGGGAATGTAGTCATACTAACTCAACTTGATTTCCATTCACTGTAAAATGAAATCAAATGCACTTTTTGCTCTAGCCAACACCCATTACTTTCGGAGTGCGGTCTCTTGCACATCATTCAAGTTCTATTGTGGCCTTTGGCCCCACAAAGTTGCACAACCCAACCATGGTTTACACAGTAAATAAACCTGCAAGAAAAGACATACTTTGAGAACAATCTTAAATATGTTTATTTTGGTAATGCTGCATTTTGATCTGTATTTTCTGGCTTTGCAGGATGATCGCTGCTTAAGTGTTAAATTGCTCTAGGGCGGCCTCGTTAGACAATGATTGTTGAAACTGACAGCACAATTTCCTGTTATTTGGAGCCTGGGAAACACATGAAAATTATAGGGTGATTTCCAAGCTTGCCATTGGACAAAACTTGATGGGCACTCTGTGTCCACCATATAGAGTCTTTGCCTACCAATAAAATTAACTGTCCTTGCTGTAGAGTACTTAGTGGGACACTAGAGTTAATGCTAGGAGCAAATACAGAAACAGGGGTGAACCCCCTCATCCACAATCAGTGGAACAACCTGCCTCTGAAAGTTGTGACTGCTCCAACACTGGAAGTTTTTAAGAAGAGGCTGGACAACCACTTGTCTGAAATGGTCTAGGGCAGTGATGGCGAACCTTTTAGAGATGGAGTGACCAAACTGCAACCCAAAACCCACTTACGTATCATTGGGTGTCGGGTGGGCATGGCCCATTGGGTGGGTGTGCCCAACTGGGTAGGCATGGCCCACTGGGTGGGCATGGCTGCGGTGATAAAGGCAGACTGGGTAGGACTAAAAAGTTCAATCAATCAATTCCAACTTTGCAAGATCTTTTTTTCCCCACGAGAAGTTGAAATGGATTGACTGAACAAACCTTTTTTTTTCTTTGCACAGGGAGGCAGAGATCTAAAGCGAAAAGCTTTTATAAAACCCAGCTGAAGGCCTAGGACTGGGGCGACGGCGCACGTGCCCACAGAGAAGGCCCACGCGTGCCATAGGTTTGCCACCATGGGTATAGGATTTACTACCTGAGCAGGGGGTTGGACTAGAAGACCCCCAAGGTCCCTTCCAACTCTATTGTTATTATATGATCATTGTTTTGGCCTACTGTTAAGTGGATTCAATTTGGGTGAGAAATAAATCGAATAAAACTGAATGCAACATTTCCCCCGGCTGGTCAGACAGCATTGAGCTTACCATGAATGGTGAGATGTTTGACAAGGCAGTGTTGAGTTTTACTCTTTGTGTCCAGAGCGATGCACACGTATTCCCCGCTATCTTGGAGGGTGATGTTGTGGAGGAAGAGACTCAGGGTAACGTTCTCCCTATTGACCTTTGTGGTGGTGCCGTTTAGTTTCTGGAGGGCCTCCAAATTCTTGCAAACAGGCATAGGAACTTTCTCCAAGCAAGTCCCTGAAGCGCGAGGGCTGAATTTAAACCAGGTGAGGTTTTGGAAGGTGTGCTTGTCTGCGGTGCATTGCAAGGTTACGTTGTGCTTCTTAGTAGGCTGGCCTTGAGGCTGGAGGCTGATCTCAAGGCCTCCTGGGAAGGAAAGAATGAGAATAAAAAAAAAGTCAGAGCAGTGCCCCACCCTCCCCAACCTTTGCGGCTTGGCAGCCCAGTTGAGGGAGAGAAGGAATCGGGCCACACGAGCGCTGGGCTCGTGCATGCGCACAGCTCAACTCACGTGAGTGGAAGACCGGCCTCCACACGCATGCACGCGCAGCTCGACTAGTGGAGCTGCGCACACTGCCAACCCGCCACTCGCGCATCCCGGTTCCCCTCTTCCCCCCCCCACCCCAGCCATGTGAGGTGCAGTGCGCGAGTTATAAGCGCAGCCAGCCTGCCACTCACGCGAGTCCAGCTGTGCGCGTGCATGTGTGCCACCCTGCCATTGGTGCGGCCTGGTTGTAAATAGGCCACAGCCCGATAGTGGGTTGCAGTCCAGGGATTGGGGAGCCCTGATCTAAAGGAAATTATCAGAGAGCCATTGCCTGTCGTGCCCTAAAAACAGAATAATGCTTGATGAGTCTTATATTGAAATATTCTGAGATCTCTTCAGAGGCCTCTAATAGGAAAGCATCCACAATCACTCAGGCAAAGCCTCACCCCTTTTCACATGTATGAAAAACGAAGAAAGTTTTGATCAAGAAACTGAGACCGCCACCTTAAGTTTTGTTTTGTTTTTTACTTTCCTGGAAAGGTTCATTGAGAAAATGAGTGGACTGTATTCCTACTGGCTACTTCAGGGATGGTCTACAGGCTGGAAAGAACGTTCTTTCAACCAGAGTGGATAGAACTTAAACTTCTGAGAAAACCTCTCCCTTGAGGAAAGGTTTAAGGAAGGATGCCATAAGCCTGACCTTTGACACCAGGCGTCCCATTTCAATTTCTGAAACATCCCCCCCAAAATCTGGAAGGTTTTTTGAACCCACCAAAACAGATTTGATCCCAAAAAAAACCCTGGCCTTCCCGCCATGATCTTTGACATTCATCTGGGAAGTATTTCTACGCACACTTAAATCAACAGGAGGGCATGCTTAAAAAAATGCGGTAGGTGTGTTCAGAAAGCAAGACTTACTAGTTACATGAAAAGAGATGACTCTTTCACCCTCTCCGGCTTTATTATTTGCTACACACCTGTACAAGGTGGACACATTTGCTGCTTGAACGGTGAGGCTGCTAACAGTCTACAAGAGAAAAAGCCAAGCGGGCTCTATGATTAAACAATAAATTTACTTTAAAAAGAAAAAGTCAAGAGGTTTAAGGCTAAAATGATGAGCTGGTCTTTTGCAAAATGAGTCAATGGAACATGGCATCCTATTAGTTTATCCTTGGCTATTCCTTCTATCGCGACACAAATCCACCCTTGCTTGACGCATCCTATTGGCATCTGAAATTTAGATGATCAGTTGGCTACCCTCTGGGGTAAATAGAAGTAAAACTGTTGATCATTCCTCGACTCTCTTGCAACAATGGTCAAGAGACAAGTTTATTGTGGCCCATAAAAATCCAGAGATGAAGTGAAGCTGAAAAACCAGCACACATCTTTCCGTACTCCACTGATCAGAATTAACCCTGACTCATATAAAACTTAGACCCAATGAGTTCAGAATGAATTTCCTGCTAAGAATCGAATCATTGACCTAAGAATTGTCACATAAATAGAGAAAGATATTAAATAATGTTGCTTAAAATTGCAGCTTGAAGCTATAAAGCAGTGGTCTTCAAACTTGGCAACTTTAAGACTTATGGACTTCAACTCCCAGAAGTCCTCAGCTGGCTGATGAATTCTGGGAGTTGAAGTCCACAAGTCTTAAAGTTGCCAAGTTTAAACTGCATAGTTACTAGAGAAAAACCATTATCTTATGGGGCTTGACTCCAAATAAACACATACTGTATAGGACTGTCATCATCATAATTTCTATATTGCTTCTCATGTCATATTAAAAATCTTATTGATGCACAGCAAGAATTGCAATGTAGCAACTTAAGGTCTGCTACCAAACTTTCCAACAGCTTTGCAAACAGCAAATAAGAAAATCAATATCTCACCTTCATTTTCCCAGCAACAGCAACAAACTGATCTTTTAAGATCTCAATCTGATTTCCACCCCTTCGGTCTGCTATGGTTTTCCATTTCTTACACGCATAGGGATTATTCCCGATTCCAGCTCGGCTGAGAAAAATATAAGAAATGTCATCTTATACATCTATGCTCTGCTAACAAAATTATCACAACAAAAGTATCACAATTGTTAACAGCAGGTGGCAAACTACCTGCAATGTTCATTGTGGAACATTGTGGAACATTCTCTCTATAGGTGCTTTATGAATAGATTGAGTCCATGAGAATATCTGATCGTGCAAACAACCTTGGTCACCACAATACAAAAAGGATGTTGAGACTCTAGAAAGAGTGCAGAGAAAAGCAACAAAGATGATTAGGAGACTGGAAGCTAAAACATATGAAGAACAGTTACAGAAAGTGGGCATGGTAGTCTAGTGAAGAGAAGAACCATGATAGCAGTGTTCTAATATTTGAGGGGGCATCCACGGAGAGGAGGGGGTCAACCTATCCTCCAAAGCACTTGAAGGCAGGACAAGAAGCAACGGATGGAAACTAAGAAGAGAATCAACCTAGAACTAGGGAGAAACATCCTGACAGTGAGAACAATTAATCAGTAAAACAACTTGCCTCTAGAAATTGTGGATGCTTCCAACACTGGAGGTGTTTAAGAAGCAATTGGGCAACCATTTTCTGAAAGGATACAGGCTTTCCTGCTTGAGCAGGGGGTTGGACTAGAAGACCTCCAAGGTCACTTCAAACTTTGTTATTCCGCTATTCTTTTCTCAACTTCTGTGGCCTGCAGCTGTGCAACATTCACTTCCAAGAATGCTGAGTAAAGCATTCTTCAGAAAAGCCGTAGCAAGCAGAGACAAGTATTCAAGGCACTACTGAACAGCATCCTCAACTGGCTGGGTATAACACTGAAGGGCAAAAATGTCTTATCTGCTGCAATATTTTTTGGCATCTGCTATTTTGGGATCATAAAAAGGTAAAGGTAAAGTTTCCCCCACACATGCGTGCTAGTCATTTCCGACTCTAGGAGCCGGTGCTCATCTCCGTTTCAAAGCCAAAGAGCCAGCGCTTGTCCGAGGACGTCTCCGTGGTCATATGGCCGGCATGACTAGACGCCAAAGGCACACGGAACGCTGTTACCTTCCCACCGTAGTGGTCCCTACTTTTCTACTTGCATTTTTACGTGCTTTCAAACTGCTAGGTTGGCAGAAGCTGGGATGAGCAACAGGCGCTCACTCTGCTATGCGGCACTCGGGATTCGACCCGCCAAACTGCCGACCTTCTGATCAACAAGCTCAGCGTCCTAACCCACTGAGCCACCGCATCCCTTTGGGATCATACATAAACTCTTATCCGATGCTTAAAAGCCCTTGCTCCCGTGCGCGAAGGCCCTCAAGGTACATTTTCCTCCTTTTGGCCAGCTCAGCCCAGTTAGATATTAAAGGTAAGAAACAGTGCTTTTGCAAATAAACCTCCATTCCTAAAATCAACAGTCGGAGCTAATTTTGTTAAAAGAAAGGCAAAGATTAACACAGGAATCAATATTTCTCTGGACCTTACATAGGAAATAGTTAAGACACCAAAGGAAGAAGACAGAAAGGAAGCTATTTTCAAAACAACAACAGGAAAACAGATTCCTTTTTCTTTTCTTTTCTTTATTCTGAAAGGAAGTCTGTTCTTGTGCAAAATTCAGATAAGGGAGGCGAAGTGGCCCTTTGTCAGACGTGCACTCTATCACTCCTACCATCAATCAAGGGGCTTCCCCTGACATTCACTTCACAAAGATAAGACATCCAGCCAAAAGAAGAGAAAACTGGGGTGGGGGGGGGCAGGGGGGAGAAACACTACAGACCTGTCATATGTATGGACAAGAATAAAACCTTCCAAAGTGGAAAGTTAGCAGTCATCTATAGCCAAAATCTGGCACACAATAAAGCTGGAAGGAATCTTAAGTAGTTTTGACTTGTGGCATAACTGGACGGTAGTTGAAAATTAGTTTATTTATTTACATTTCACACTTCTAAATCATCCATCTCTCTCAAAGAGGGGTTCTGGGTGGTGAACAATAAAACATTTGATATATAAAACAGTATATAAAAAAATTAAAATTGTTAAGAGTCAAATTTTTTATTTAAATTTTATCTGTCTATCTATCTATATACACACACATACATACATACATACATACATACATACATGGAGGCAAGAGCCCTTCCTTTGCCTTTGTCCACTAAATTTTAACAGGTATTATCTGTATCTATATATCTATATCTATATATCCAGGGCTTTTTTTCTCATAGAACGCTCAGAATGGAGTTCCAGCACCTTTTTTTGGATGGAACCTTGTAGGGTAGGCAAGGCGGGTTATATATGTGTGAGTTCCGGCACCTTTTTGTTTTACAAAAAAAGCACTGTATATATCTATGTCTATATCTATATCTATATCTATATCTATATCTATCTTTCTATCTATCTATAAAGAAAGGTAAAGGTTCCCCCACACATGCGTGCTAGTTGTTTCCAACTCTAGGGGCCGGTGCTCATCTCCGTTTCGAAGCCGAAGAGCCAGTGCTTGTCCGAGGACGTCTCTGTGGTCATGTGGCCGGCATGACTAGATGCCAAAGGCACATGGAACACTGTTACCTTCCCACCGTACTGGTCCCTATTTTTCTACTTGCATTTTTACATGCTTTTGAACTGCTAGGTTGGCAGGAGCTGGGACGAGTAACAGGCGCTCACTCTGTTATGCGGCACTCTGGATTCGACCCGCCAGACTGCCGACCTTCTGATCGATAAGCTCAGCGTCCTAACCCACTGAGCCACCGCGTCCCTAAGGAGAGAGAGAGAGAGAGAGAGAGAGAGAGAGAGAGAGAGAGAGAGAGATGTATAGATAGATATATAGATATAATATTTTTAAGGAGGCAAGATTAACCCGGTTAAAATTTGGTGGACAAAGGCAAAGGACGGGCTCTTGTGACACTAATCAACCCCACAACTCTTTGGGGTTCCCCACCCATGGTTAGAGAACCATGTTTTAACCCCTTTTCAGAAGTCTAGGAGAAGGGGGAGGCTGCCTCACTCACTTCCGGGGGAAGAATTTTCCCAAGGATCAGAAGAGAACAGAGTTGTGAAGAGAGATCTAAACAAGTCACCAGCGCAATATAACTGTATCAAATCGAATGTGGGGAAATTGTGTTCTACTTACTGCGGATTGAAAGTGCATTCTTCCTCCAATTGCCAGTACCACTGAATGTGGCTCACCATTGGGACCGCGTACACTGTACAGGTGAGAATTTGGGTGGAGCCATACTTGTAGGAATCCACAGAAGACAGGAGAGCATTCTCCCCAATCTGAGGTGGAACTGCCAGAGGGAAAAAGATAAATAAATGAGCAGCAGTCAGCAGGAAGCAATTCTGTGAGAAGAGATGGACATGCTTTGAAAATCAGAACGTTGAAGAACATTCATTGCTGCAATTTCAAACAGAAATCTACTTAATCAGGGCTGGCCACCGGTATTTCTCCTTTTTGCTCCTTCGCTGACTAATAAGAAACAAATGTCTAGCTTTTCCTTTCTGTTCCCTTTCATTAGAGGAAACTTTAATGTTTGCCAACCCTGCATGAGCCAAGAGATTTAGGACTTGAAAAAGGAAACTTTCTGCAAATGATGCCTTAATGAAGATCTGATGAAGACTGTTAGATATGGGATTTGACAAATTGACGGTACTGTAGGAGAAGTCATCAGTGGCTTGCATCCTCTATCTCCTAACTACCAAGTGTAGGGAATAATAACAGGACAATGAACTCAATCTTCAACTGGAATGTTAAACCAAGTTTGGTTTGCACTTCCTACTAAATGAAAAATAAGCAAGCACATTATGACTTAGGGCTGCATGCCAACCAACCCAAAGGTGGCTTTTCTCTCCCCCCCCCCCCCCCCCAATCAGCTATTTAGTCCCTTTCTTTCCTTATTCCAATCCGTGGGCTGTTAGGCTTTTGAATGAGAAATAACTTTTGTGAACTTTTGTGAATTTTATGCAGAATTGACTTGGGAGGCCGGTGTGTGGTGTAGTTGGTTCACATGGTGTAGTAAGATGGAGGGTTTGTTGTCACTGTGTGTTGGGGGGTGGGAGCACAAAGGGAGGCTCAGCTAATCTCAATGTACACATAGTTGTACTTTGACAATAAAGGTTCATTTCATTTAAGTGAAAGGTTAATTCATTTCTAGGAGAAAAGACAGAATGTTGCCCTGGAATGCATCATGGCAGAGAGAGGGAGGGAGGGAGGGAGGGAGGGAGGGAGGGAGAGAGAGAGAGAGAGAGAGAGAGAGAGAGAGAGAGAGAGAGAGAGCAATTAAAGGATCAGAAAATAATTTCAGAAAATAAAATCAGAAAATAATTCATGACATTTATATATTTGGTTCTTCTTCCTTAGGTGCAGTCACATTCTGAAAGGGACAAACTGCTCTCTGCTCCTTGTTAATCATCCTGAAGCATTTAACCGACTAACAGAAAGGGTGGGAAGGGACCTTGGAGGTCTTCTAGTCCAACCCCGTGAAGAATTAGGAGACCTTATACGATTCTGGACAAATGACTGTCCATTTCATGAACACCGGTTCAGCCAGCATCACCCCTTTCTTACTAAGTGACCAACATCACTCCATAGCAGTACTTGGGTATGGTAGTTGCTAATTGTGGGGTGCTGTTCTTCCTGAACCACCACCCTGGATATTTTTAATTTATTTATTTTTTTAAAGCAAAGGCAAGGAAGTTTCTTGAGGATGCAAAGGAAGAAGGAATGCAAAGGGTGAAGCTGAAGACGGCAGGATGGGCGAGGTAATGGGAGGTAAACAATGTAGTCCAGGAGTAAGAAGAAGCATGAAGACAGGAAAAGACCAGGACACAAAGCCCAAAGCAAAATATACAGCGAATTGAAAACGACATTCTTTCTGTAACAAAATTGGATTTTCAAAAGGCTGCCTCGTTCCTCTCCTCCTCCAAAAATAAATAAACAGAGGAGGTTCCTGAAGTGAAATAAAAACAAATGCATCTGGCCCTACATGTTGTTGTTAGCTGTGAAGTCGTGTCCGACCCATCGCAACCCCATGGACAACGTTCCTTCAGGCCTTCCTGTCCTCTACCATCTTCTGGAGTCCATCTAAGCTCATGCCTACTGCTTCAGTGACTCCATCCAGCCACCTCCTTCTCTGTCGTCCCCTTCTTCTCTTGCCCTCAACCTTTCCCAGCATTAGGCTCTTCTCCAGTGAGTCCTTCCTTCTCATTAGGTGGCCAAAGTATTTGAGTTTCAGCTTCAGGATCTGGCCTTCTAAAGAGCAGTCAGGATTGATCTCTTCTAGGACTGACCGGTTTGATCGCCTTGCAGTCCAAGGGACTCGCAGGAGTCTTCTCCAGCACCATAGTTCAGAGGCCTCAATTCTTTGGCGCTCAGCCTTTCTTATGGTCCAGCTTTCACAGCCATACATTGCAACTGGGAAGACCATAGCCTTGACTATATGCACTTTTGTTGGCAGGGTGATGTCTCTGCTTTTTAGTGTGCTGTCTAGATTTGCCATGGCTTTCCTCCCCAGGAGCAAGCGTCTTTTAATTTCTTGGCTACAGTCCCCGTCTGCGGTGATCTTGGAGCCCAGGAAAATAAAATCTGTCTCTACCTCATTTCTTCCCCATCTATTTGCCAGGCATTGAGAGGGCCGGATGCCGTGATCTTGGTTTTCTTAATGTTAAGTTTCAACCCAACTTTTGCACTCCTGGCCCTACATACATTAACCTATATTGGGTTTGGTTCGTTTTTTTTGCCCCTTGCCTCCGATTGTAAAAAAGTCCAGGTTCTATCAAAGGACTGAAAAAGAGAAAACATCCTTCCTTAGTTCTCAGGACACTTTAAGTCAGACATGTCAAACACAAGGCCCGGGGGCCAGATCCAGCCTGCGAAGTGCTTTCATGTGGCCCGCGAAGCCATCCTGGAAACAGTGAGGGAACGGCCCCCACTGCCTTGGCCCTGGCCCAGAGACCCTCCTTCTGCCAGAGACCCTCAGATCTGTCCCACTCCTGCCCAGGCCCCCATAGGCACCCTGGATGCCAACGATGTAGAGCTGGCCACGCCCACCCAGTAGGCCATACGCACTCTAGCAACACCCACCCAGTAGGCCACGCCCACCCTGGCCGCACCCACCTGGCCCCCTGAGGGCAACCGCAATGCTGATGCGGCCCTCGATGAAATTGAGTTTGACACCCCTGCTTTAAGTCAATGCAAAGCAACCTTTATATGATCAGCCAGAAACCACATTTGTTTTTTGTGACATCCAAGGACCCCTAAAGGTTATGATGGGTACGTTGGGAGAGACCATCAGAGAAGGAGGAACAAAAAAATGGGGGAGGGGGGTTAACCAGCCCTGATCATCCCAAATGAAGCCTTGGGTGAAAACACCAAACTCTCTTGACTTTTCAAAGTCCCAAAATATTAATCGGAACTTCATCTTCTTGGGTCAGAACGACATTTTACAAACTCATAAAAATTGTTAAAAGATGGGATATAGGAAGGAGCTATTTTTTTCTTCTTTTTTAAGAGAAGGCAATTAATTATTAAAAATGCTTACACTTTTCACGAAGGGGGAAATTACTTCTTTTATATATTTCTTTATTTTTTCTTTATTATATTCTTTTTTTTTCTTTTTTCCCCCCTTATTCTCATTTTCTTCACAGCCACTTCGATTTGTTTTTAAATTTATATAGGCAGTCCTCAACTTGCGAGAACTGAGCCCAAAATTTTCGGTTGCTAAGTGAGACGTTTGTTAAGTGAGTTTTGCCCCATTTTATGACCTCTCCTGCCACAGTTGTTAAGTGAATTGCTGCAGTTGTTAAGTTAGCAACACGGTTCTTAAGTGAATCTGGCACTCCCCCTTGGACTTTGCTTGTCAGAAGGTCACAAAAGGGGATCACATGATCCCGAGACCCTGCAACCGTCATAAATATGAGTCAGTTGCCAAACGCCTGAATTTTGTTCCCGTGACCATAGGGGATGCTGTAATGGCCACAAGTGTGAAAAAACGGTCATAAGTCACTTTTTTTAGTTCTGTTGTAACTTTGAACGTTCGCTAAGTAAACTGTTGCAAGTTGAGGACTACCTGCATTGGTGTTGGATTGCTGTACTTGTAGTTTTTAATAAAATGACTTTTAGAACTGATGAGCAATGAGGAAGCATGAAGGATAGATCTGGCCTAGCAGTAATCTTCCCAAAGTTTCTCACCCAACAGCTTCCCGATATCGTTGAAAGATCGTTGCATGTTAAAATTCTGTATTTTTCCCACTGAATTTCATCTCCTTCTTTCATTGCATTTGGCCACCTCAGCTATATCCAGTGCTTTTTTTGTAAAAGAAAAAGGTGCCGGAACTCACACATGTCATACAACCTGCCTTGCCTATCCTACAAGGTTCCATCCAAAAAAGGTGCCGGAACTCCGTTCTGAGCGTTCTATGAGAAAAAAAGCCCTGACTATATCTCTTAATTCTGTTTTACCCTTTCGATAACTACCAACGTACCCATTCTTGGCGCATGATGCTTTAGGAACAATCTCACTAAAATTAATAGAGGACGTGAGACCACTTCCCCCCCTCACCCCGGTTTATTAGCAATTGCAGAAAGTGTCGCTTTTTTTTTTTTATAATGGAACAAGATTTTACCATTTACCACTAGATGAAACATGTGCTTCTCACGCTGCTTGTTAATGGGATTGGTCAGCACGACGGTGTAATTCCCAGCATCCTTTTCACTCATCTCAGTAATCATTAAAGAGTAACCAAGTTTCATGGTACGATTTGCGACAATGGCTTCTCCATTTTTATACCTGCAAAACATAGTTGATTCCGGGGCTTGAAAGAGGAGGATAGAGAACTGATAATAAAACAATCTAACCACCTTCTGCTTTCTACATTCTCAGGACAAGACAATGAGAGAATCTAATTTAGATTAGGTTAGGGTTGGTGGGGGGGAAGTTATCTATTTGCAATTCTCAGCAAAGTTCAGGGCTAAATAGGGATTTTCATTTGTCTGAAAAGGTAAATTTAAAAGAAAGTGGAAGCAGTTAAACACTAAGCATGTAGTTTTACAGTAAATAACATAACAACAAAAGCACAGGGACGCGGTGGCTCAGTGGGTTAGGATGCTGAGCTTGTCGATCAGAAGGTCCGGCAGTTTGGCGGGTCGAATCCTGAGTGCCGCGTAGCAGAGTGAGCACCTGTTACTCGTCCCAGCTTCTGCCAACCTAGCAGTTCGAAAGCACGTAAAAAATGCAAGTAGAAAAATAGGGACCAGTACGGTGGGAAGGTAACAGCGCTCCATGTGCCTTTGGCATCTAGTCAGGCCGGCCACATGACCACGGAGACGTCCTCGGACAAGCGCTGGCTCTTCGGCTTTGAAACGGAGATGAGCACCGGCCCCTAGAGTCGGAAATGACTAGCATGCATGTGTGGGGGAACTTTACCTTTACCTTTACTAATAACAAAAGCATCTGCTGCCGGGAACGACTTCCCATCGCCCAGTACGCTCACACAGAGAAGGCCTCCTCAGGGTACCGTCGGCTAGACAATGTCGGCTGGCGACACCCAGGGAGAGCCTTCTCTGTGGGAGCGCCAGCCCTATGGAACCAGCTCCCCCCTGAGCTTCGGATGGCCCCAGATCTCCAGTCTTTTCACCGCGGCCTCAAAACACTCCTTTTCCACCTGACTGACCTGGACTGACAGGGATTTTAATTATGTTTTTAATTTTTAACTCTAATTTTTAATTTATTTTAATTTTATTTTTAATTTATTGTAAAGGGGCCTTTAATTTTAATTTTTATTTTAACTTCTGTATTTATTGTATGTTATTGTTGTTAGCCATCCTGAGTCCTTCGGGAGATGGGGCGGCATATAAGTCCCAATAATAAACAAATCAATAAATAAAATAAAACTTTATTACGGAGTGTGCTTTCAACAGCTGTTCACAAAGAAATCAGAAGCTCGGCATTTTCTTTTAGAACTTCAAAGTTTCTAGGTCAGGGGTGTCAAACTCAATTTCTTTGAGGGCCGCATCAGCACTGCGGTTGCCCTCAGGGGGCCGTGTGGGTGTGGCCAGGGTGGGCATGGCCTGCTGGGTGGGCGTGGCTAGAGTGCGTATGGCTTACTGGGTGGGCGTGGCCAGCTCTACATCGTTCGCATCAGGGGTGCCTATGGGGGCCTGGGCAGGAGAGGGACAGATCTGAGGGTCTCTGGCAGGAGGAGGATCTCTGGGCCAGGCCAAGGCAGTGGGGGCCGTTCCCTCACTGTTTCCAGGATGGCTTCGCGGGCCGCATGAAACCACTTCGCGGGCCAGATCCGGCCCCCGGGCCTTGTGTTTGACACGTCTGTTCTAGGTGATTGTATATAGAAAGGGGGAGAAGCTAAAAAAGAATAATATTTGCCCAGGTTCTTACCATTTTGCTTCTGGAGGTGGATATGCTTTGAATAATACAGGAACTTTAGCTGGTTGCCTGAGAATTGTCTCCACCAGAAGTGGCATTTTACCCAAAAACAGAAAAGGCTTTTCTGTCAAAGAGTTAAAAGACAATTATTTAAAACAATGGACAATATAGGTGATAATATTAATAATATAATTGATATTGCTACCCCTAGTAAGAAACACAATTTTCAAATTGCTTATTGACTTTAGAAACCAAAACCAACCTTTAACCTCTCAAAACAATCTTCTTATGATGTTTATTTCACTTACTTATGGTAAAACGAAACAAAAAAAAAAAAACCCCACTGAATTGACCAATATGGACAGGCTCAGATATCCAGTTAAGCCACGGTTTGTGCAACAAGCCACAGTAGCCTGCTTACGCACACAGTAAGCCATGTGTTGTTGGGTTTTTTTTTGCTAAACTGAGAGCCAGCAGCTTAGCTAGCACATGTTTGAACCCATTCATCAAACCACAAAGTCTCTTACTCAGGATCATCACAGTGGTGGGTGAACAACAACAGCTAACTTTGATGCTCACGAATATGGAGAAAATCAATCTTATTAATATTTAAAGTTAACTTATTTAGTCCAGCATGGCCATGATGGTTGAAGTGGATAAGAGTTTTTGTTAGGAAGTCTTAGCAGACAGGGGATTCTAGGTTGAAGTCACGTCTGATGTCTTATTTCGAACAACCTTGCTCACTTTGCAATTTTCTGCTAAGACTAGGCACTTGTGAAAGGGGAGATATTCCAGATCATATTTTCATTCCTTAATTATTTGTTAGATTTCTATTCTACCTTTGCTTCAGGAGCTCAGGGCTATGTAAATAGCATTTCCTCCTCCAATTCTTTTCCGACAACAACTATATGTTAGCTTGAAAGAGAGACGCTGGTCCTAGCTCACCAATTCAGGTTGTCTGATTAAGGGAGAATTTAACTCAAACTCTACTCCAGGGGTCTTCAAACTTGGCGACTTTTAAGACTTGTAGACTTCAACTTCCAGAATTTCTCAGCCAGCCATGGCTGGCTGAGGAATTCTGGGAGTTGAAGTCCACAAGTCTTAAAAGTCGCCAAGTTTGAAGACCCCTGCTTTACTCAAGTCTAGCCCAACCCTGTAGCCACTACACTGTATATTTAACTGGTTCTGATACTACACTGATTGAAACTGTCTTACTCTATCGTTATTGAACCTTTTTGACAACAGCTACTCAACAAAATGAAGGGAAATGCTAGAAGAGGGAAGAATTTATCCCAACAGCTGTCTTGCATTTCTAAACAGGTTCACTTGTGCTCTAGCAAGGCACTTTTCCCCTCATCTATTCAAATGTAAGTTGCTCTTATTTGTAGACTATACGTTCATTTTACTTTTGGCCATCCTCAAAACGAAGGTAGCTTATTAGCTTATAGCAGTGGTTCTCAACCTTTTCTTCACCAAGGACCCCCTTTAAATACCTGCTGTGGCCTCGGACAATGTCCCCCCCCCGCCCAAAACCTAACTGAAGATGTAAATCATAACAATTTTTTTCAAGTCTTTGCGGACCCCCTGTGATGTCATCGCAGACCCCAGGGGTCCATGGACCCCAGGTTGAGAACCACTGGCTTATAGAATTCATTTCGAAGAGGAACGAAAGTTTGGCTCAAGCTGTTTGCCTTGATTTTGTGGACAATCACATTCATGGTGTCTCCAAGGGGCTCCCATTTTAGGACTGTAAAGCCCAGGTTTCATTCCAAATCAAGCCTTACCGTGAACAATGACATTAATTTTGTGCTTCTTTGTCATCAGGCTGTTGGTGGCCGTGCAGCTATACAGACCCCCATCTCTTAAAGTCACGTGTTCAATGGTGAGGGTGCTCACAAACATCTTCATTTCACTGCCCAAGAGGGTCATCACTTCCTTGAAGGCTGCATTCGATCTCTGCAACAGAGTTCAAAGTCATTTGCTCAGCATCATCCTTCCAGCTGGAGACTGGGATGGTTCATGAGAAAGCATTACAATCAAAGATCCAAGCCTTTGCCCATGCATGCACAACGGGGCAAGTCTTATTCACAATGCTCTGTCCAAAATCTTGCAGATTTTGACTCACAACCCTGCAGATGTCCCTGCCCAATGGCCTAAAATTGGTAATTAGACCAGAAGGAAGAGTACATGGAGCATACATTTATTAGCATTAGGTCTCTGACTCCTGGGACAAACTCAGCTGATGTAGCTATCTGGAGTAGATGAACATCATCCCTCTTGCTGTCTGAAAGATGCTTTTCCAGGAGGCAGCTGGAAGGACTTTCTTGTTTTTCTTTGAAGACGTTTCGCTTCTCATCCAAGAAGCTTCTTCAGCTCTGACTGGATGGTGGGAAATGGGATGATTTATACTCCTTGCAGACAGCTGTCATTTGCATTCTTTTAGAGAGTCATTGAGGCCACTTAGAGGTTTACCTGTGTCCTCAGGGTCACCTGAGTAGTGCAAATGGAGCATTCCTGGCTGCAGGCTGTTTTCTGCCCTGGGTCCCTTCCCTGCTGAAGACAGGCACACAGGCTGTTGGGGATGAGTCTGTGCTGTCTGCATCTCAAGATGAAATGGTTCCTGTAATCTGCCATGTTTTCTGGAAATCCATTCATACTCCCGCACCATTCGAAGGGTGTTCATCCCAAAGCGTGCATAGCTAAATGTCTAGGGAGATTCTCAGTCCTCCAGGTCATGGTTGTCGCAAAGGAATATAAATCCTTCCATTTCCCCACCATCCAGTCAGAGCTGAAGAATCCTCCGGATGAGAAGCAAAACGTCTTTAAAGAAAAACGAGAAAGTCCAGTTGCCTCCTGAAAAAGCTCCTGTGGGACAACCACGACCTGGATGACTGGGAATCTCCATAGATACCCCTCTTGTTAATAAGGACACTGGGAGGGAAGTAGCCATGCAACAATTGCTCGCGAGGTTCCTGTCCCAGGAATTTCCTTTCTCTGTCAACCAAGCGGGAACTCTATGGGAAAACAAAAGATGGCTCTCTGCCTGCAATTCAGTGGTGCTACAAGGATTAAGAGGGGTCCAATCAACTTGCTCTTTGAGCATGCTCCCCAAGGCACCAACCTCTCATAGACATTTTGGGTAAAAAACAAAAAAAAAAAAATGAACGTATGATTTACAGTTTTGATAACTTGTCAGGGTAGATTACAGAAAGAAGAACTTGTAACCACTGAGTAAGAGATAAAATTGTAATTGTCCTCCTAACTTCTACAAAGTTTGGAAGTTACTTCGTTGTCTCTCTTAGCGTTCCTCTCTGCCTTTCTTTTACTTTTTTTTCCCTCTCTTGAACTTTTAGCTTTTTCTTTCATTTCTTTCTTTTTCTTCCTTAACATGAATGTTCATTAGTTTTTAACTTCTTTTTTTAAAAAAAACATTCATAAAAAATAGCTGTATAAAAAGAACATGCTCCCCAAATGTTCCACAGACAATCACATCCCAGATATTTTTCCTTGCTTAGCCTTTCCTGGGCTGGTCAGAGTAAACAACTATTTTAGGAATGAAGAACTGTCCCCTTAAGGGATAGCCTTTTGGGTAATGTAGTTTTAAGTCATTTGGTCACATCTGTGTTTCGGATAGGCCATTGGGAGGGACTTCTGATTGGCTACCTGGGATTCCTGGCTTTAATGAATTCCGCTGTTTGCTCCTTCAATGGGAAATACTGTCTCTTTTCACCTACGTGTTGGGATCAGGTTATGAAATGTGCTTCAGAAGAATCTCTCCAGTAACTGTGAGTTAATGTTTAGAGAATGCCTGATGAATTAAAGTAATTGCATGAAATCTTTTCCGTGGAGTTTTGTCTGCCTGCATCAAGCAATGGTAGCCCCCCTTGCTTGAAACAGAACACTTCCATCTTAGCATTCTCTACTTTTCCCCTTACAGAGCATTTTCTCTCTCTTCTTTCTCACGAGCCGGGCTTCACATTAAGTTTTGTGTAAACCAGTTCTCTCTAGGAAACAGAGAGGGGAGGTGGAAAAGAACCAAATCTTGGCTCTCGGTGATCCAGCTCAACCGACTTTACTACTAAAGATAATCGGATGTCAACTGATTAAGGACTAATCTGATGACTCAAATTGATTGCTTTGATCAATGCATTTGGAATATTAAAAGAAGAAGAAGCGTATAACACTCAACGTGGCCTCTTAGCAAATTCTTCGATTTGGAAGGCTCCCTGTTTCT
The DNA here is from genome assembly GCA_024449315.1 of Daboia siamensis. Taxonomy (NCBI): domain Eukaryota; kingdom Metazoa; phylum Chordata; class Lepidosauria; order Squamata; family Viperidae; genus Daboia; species Daboia siamensis. The sequence goes on from JAKJMR010000339.1 coordinate 449,836, forward strand.
GTTACCTGTTTCGAAGGGTAATCCCACTGAAACTCAATTCTCACATTCAGCTCGGTCCTTGCGGTACAATTTAAGGATAGCTTCTCTCCAGCTGCCAGCTCTACGTGGTGCAGGGGGCCCATACTAAGTTCATGAATTTTATAACCTAAATGGAGGGGGACAAATCAGAAGTGAAACTCTACCGAAAGTCATATAGAGAACATACAACTGTTTCCATCCTCAAAGTGTGAAATAAAGAAATGACACAGGGAAATGGGTGGTCAGAATCAAATTGAAAAAAACAGGATTTTTGCCCCCTAAATGTAAACAGTGCATGCCCCATTTAGTTCTGCTACTCAGGAGAAAGACATTGAGGCTCCACTGCCTGTCCAGTCAGTGATCGGCAGAAACTTCTTGATGATGAACGTTCAATTGATTTAGCTCAAAATAGCAAGTCTAAAAATAAATATTGACAACTGTAAATTGTACTGGAACATTAGAAGAGCGAAAGAGAACAAATAGCAGTCCTCAACTTACAAGAGTTCATTTAGTGACCAGTCAGTTACAACGGCACTGGAAAAAGTGAGTCGTGAACTGTTTTTCACACTTATGACCAAATGCAGCATCCCCAAAGTCACGTGATCAAAAATGGGACGCTTGGCAGCTGATTCATATTTATGACGGTTGCAGTGTCCCGGGGGGGGGAAATCACGTGATCCCCTTTTGTGATCTTCTGACAAGCAAAGTCAATGCAGAAGCCAGATTCACTTAGCAACCGTGTTGCTACCTTAACAACTTCAGTGATTCACTTAACAACTGTGGCAAGAAAGAGCAAAACTCACTTAACATCTGCCCTGGCTTAGCAATGGAAACTTTGGACTCAATTGTGGTCATAAGTTGAGGACTACCTCTAGTGAAAAAAAGCAATAAAAAATCTTTCGAGAAAAAAAATAATAATGCCAGCTACCGGGTCATTAAGTTCCATCTGAATGGGACTTTATCTCCCCATTTTGATTATCAATCTATTGTGGCCTTTGACATTCTCATTTTCCAAATAGTTGCTTTATAAACCCCCAAATAAATAAACAAAGACTATTGCTTACCCAAAACCACCACAATGTACATCACCGATTGATAGCTTTCACCATCAATCTTAGTTTTGCAGAAGACCATCCCTACATCGCTGATCAAGTTAGTGGGAATTGTGAAACCCTTTTGATTATCCCAGGTAATCGACTTTCCATCCGGAACAAATGTTTTCTCTGGATATTTCTACACGAACAACAAAACAACAATGACTTTTAATTCTGATGTTCTCTAAAATAATCTGGCAGTTAGGCGCAGAACTAAAAGGCCCCATTTGACTCTTGAATGGCATGTAGGGGAGTAAGACCAGCAAAGTCTCAATCCAATTTCAACTGAAACATAATAAAAATGAAAAGCAATTAGGTGCAAATGCATCGCAATGATTACTCTCCAGACACCGAATGAAGTGGGGGACAGAGATCTCATATTGGGCCACAGGTTATGCACCTTGAACCTAGTAAATTATGGAACTATATTTCATAACCTAATTTCCCCTTTCGATTTACATTTTTTTACCCAGTGCCATGTTATCAGACCATCTGCCTTTTATAAAAAAATAATAAAAAAAATGTAAAAAATATGGGATGTCACCATGAAAATAAAAAAGAGCTGGAATCAATTGACAAAATGAATTATGATCGTTCGCCTTACCGAATGGAGTGACACATTGAGGTTTGATGAGGATCCGAGGCATGGAATCAGCACAGTCTTGTTTCTGGTTAAATACACAGCCCCATGCTCGCTGGCTGACATCACAAATGGAGATCTGTAATCTGAAGAATAGAGAGAATCTAAATTATCATTGAACCTCAAGAATCTCTCTTACTGAAAGCAATTCATTCACAGCAATATATCTTAGGAGTTCGGAGTCCACCGACGGAACTTAATATAGGAAATTGAACACTGATGTCACCAGGGGTGAACTACGAACTGGGGCAGCTCCTCAAAACTCACAGATCAGTCAAACAAGAAAGGAAGCTAAAGAAGAACGCTGGCTGTAGTTTAAGTGTGCACTGTTTTGTAGCCCTGGTGGTGCAGGGGTTAGAATGAAATATTGCAGGCTGACTCGGCCCACAGCCTGGAGTTTGATCGTGATGGGGCTCAAAGTTTTACTCAGCCTTCCATCCTTCCGAGGTTGGTAAAGTGAGGGCCCAGATTGTTGGGGCAAGATGACCCATTCAGCACCTGTTTTAGCAATATAACAACAAGCCAGCACAAATTCCAAATGGCCTGGAAATTGACTACATATCTAATGCCAGCCCTTACACGTGTTTCCGTGCCATCATATTCTGCAGAACTATAACCATTCTGCACTCCTGCCTGAGTGCTGAGTGTTGCGGAATAACAGCAACTGGAGTCAAGTTTCTTTTTCATTTTTCTTAAGAGGTAACAGATGCGAAAAATTCCATGGGCCCTTTAATTCACTTTCTTACAGCCTGATTATCCAATTAGGAAAAAACTGCAAGCAGAGCTGCCAGGAATAATCTATAATTCAACTTCATTTGGAACACAAGTCTGTCCAGTCTGATTGCTTCATTTCAAAAGATATATATTCCGAAACAGAAGAATGTGCAGGGGGGAAAAAAAAAAGCTGTCAAAACTTCCTGTTTGGGAATAATCACAATGTTTGGGACTTGTTAAGTTTGGAAAAGGATAAAGGAGAAAATGGTATTGAAAAAAATGCACCAGAAGATTACTTTCGCTTTCTCTCATATGAGCGGAATCCAACAAATCTGAATGAAGATTCAAAACAAATAGAACATAGAACATCATCAGAGTTGGAAGGGACCTTGGAGGTCTTCTAATCCAAACCCCTGCTTAAGCAGGAGACCCTATCCCATTCCAGACAAGAGGTTGTCCAGTTTCCTTAAAAGCCTCCAGTGATGCAGCACCCACAACTTCTGAAGGCAAGCCATTCCACTGGTTAATTGCTCTCATTATTAGGAAACACCATATCTCCTTAGTTCCAGGTTGTGTTTCTCCTTGATTAGTTTCCACCCATTGTTTCTTGTCTTGTCTTCTGGTGCCTTGGAAAATAGCTTGACTCCCTCTTCTTTGTGGCAGCCCCTCAAATATTGGAACACTGCTATCATGTCACCTCTGCTCCTCCTTTTCATTAGACTAGACATACCCAATTCCTGCAGCTGTTTAGCCTCCAGCCCCCTGATCATCTTTGTTGCTCTTCTCTGCACTCTTTCCAGAGTCTCAACATGTTTTTTATATCACGTTGACCAAAACTGGATGCAGTGTTCCAAGTATGGTCTTACGAAGGCCTTACTTAGCAGTACTAATACTTCATGTGATCTTGATTCTGTCTCTCTATTAATGCTGCCTAGGATTGCGCTGATATTTTTGGCTGCTGCCACACACTGCTGGCTCATATTTAACCGATTGTCCACTAGGACTCAGAGATCCCTCTCACCGTGACTGCTACTGTAAGAAGTTTTACTCACATTTGGTTTTTCTTGCTTAAATGTAAAACCTTATTTTTCTCACCACTCTATTTCATTTTGTTAGATAGGGCCTAATGTTCAAGTCTGTTGGGCTCTTTCTGGATCTTGAGCGTATTGTTGTTATAGAACAAATATGGAACAAATAAGGAAATAAAAGAACATTCTCCTTCATGACATGAAGTAAAATATGGGCCATGCTTGTCAATGTAGTTGTAAGGCCCACCAATTTGTGTGGTTCTTAAAGCCAATTAGATCAATTAGTTTAGGTCAGGGTGTCAAACTGCCGGCCCATGGGCCGGATGCGTCATCTGGAAGCCGCACCCACCCCATTGCTGGCAATGGCAAAGCCGTCCCAAAACGTTGCGTGATGTCATATGATGTTTGACATGTCTGGTTTAGGAGAACCCATCAACAGAGCTTTGTTATAAAGTTTAGGTATACTTGAAACTTGGAGAATACTCTTTGTACCAGTTGCTGGAGAACACAAACAAGAAGGCACTGTTGTACTCATGCCCATTTTTAGATTGGCATGGTGGGATCAAGAGGATGAGTTTTTGTTGAGGTTCACGTTACATAACATTAAGCCATTTTTCTCATTAAACAGAAAAAGTTCATTATCCCAGTATGCTCCTACCTTGTACGTAAACATAAACACTTGACGAGGAATGGTTGTCTTGGTAAAAACACTTGTAGGACCCTGTGTCATTGCCTGTTACTTCCGTCAGGGTGAGCATCTTACAATAGGTATCACTGGAACACTCAGTCACCGTGACTCGGTTTTCCATGACGGTTTGATTGTTAGGCAAAAGCCAGTCCAAAGCCCTCTCACCACTGGGGAGTAAAAAGTGAAATCCATCAGCTACTTAAGAATATGTGAGTCCTATGGCATTCTCCATTAATGGTCTGCATCAACATTGTTAAAGCCATCAAAGCCTTCAAATACGGTCATGTTCAATGGGATGTATTCATTTATGTATCTGTGACCCACTGAACAAGATATACATGCATGAGAATTTAGTTTTTAACTATTTTCAAAAACAGTTCTGCTCCTTTTAAACATAGCCACTTGTCTTACAAAACTCAAACCCTGCTTTCCAAATTTAGCATGGTTTTCTATTTGTTTTGCTCCACCGTTGCCAAACTGCAACGGTTTCTGAAGCAGAGCTGTCTGCAGATTAATCTTAATGCGGGATAATTCGAGTTTTAAGAATATTGGGCACAGTATATCCTCCTGAGGGCAGATAAACTGTGTAGCTTGTGTAGTTACCTTGGAAACTTAACTTTGCTGAAACTGTTATTTAAAACTCTTGTACAACTGGAAACTGAACTTGATTTAGACTTTTTCGAGCTGCTGCAAAGAAATTTAGGCTGCCCCAAATTGCAAAATCACAGTATTGTCTAAACCAGGGGTGTCAAACCAGGGGTGTCAAATCCGGAAGCCATGCCCACCCCATTGCCAGCAATGGCAAAACCGTCCCGATACGTTGCGTGATGCCATGTGACATCACAAGTTTGACATGTCTGCTCTAAACAATTAAAACATCTCCTCAATTCATAATTCGGTATACCTGCATTAGCAACATCTAAACTTTCTGAATTATTGTTGATACTGCTATTTGTTCTGTAAGAGAGCCAGGGTGGCCTAGAGGTGAAGACCTTCACCTCCCACTTGGAAAGTTGAGAATTCAATCCAAGGCAGCAACAGATGTTTTTCTATCAGGGTTTGAAGATAAAATATCTGCTGTGACCTTCACGTAGGCATCAGGAAGGGCATCCGGTCAGGGCATCAGGAAGAGCATCCATTCAGTCACCCCCAACCCCAGCCTTAAGCAAAGGATTACAAGGTCATAAACAGATTTAACAATGGTATTTGTTTTGTCTGTTTTTAAGTCTACAGTATTATTTATAAACGAAGAGTATGCAAATGTTAACTATCTCCAAGGATTCTGGAATAAAGGGTTGGAATACTCCATATTAGCCGATCAGCGGTTATTGGTTTGAAAAATGCAAATTATATTTCCTATGATGTTTCCGATTCCTTCAACAAAAGACAGACATTCTTTTATGTGTATGGAGACTACTCAAATAAAGTTCCAAAGGGTTAGCTGTTGATCTCATTATGCTGGAAAAGTAAAATTAGCAAGGAGACGTTTACTCTGTAACTGCATGGATTACTTTCATTCTTGTTCCATTTTGATTTAACATCACCATGTTTCACATTGTATAGGTGACATTGCTCTTCAGTTACATATCAAAACTGGAATGTATCACAGTATGAAGAATTATGGATTTATTTAGCATAGGGCGCTTAAGGGATTAGTTTAGGATGTTGGGAAGATAGGGAGACTCCAGAATAAATATCTGGGGTAATTATATGTCTTCACTTTCTATTTATGACCAAGTCTTTTTCTATCTAGTGCAGGGGTAGGCAACCTTGGCTCTTTTATGTCTCATGGACTTCAACTCCCAGAATGGCTGGCTGAGGAATTCTGGGAGTTGAAGTCCATGAGTCATAAAAGAGCCAAGGTTGCCTAACCCTGATCTAGTGGAAAAGCTGATCAATATTATTCCTTGAGGCCAACTATGTTAGTTTTTTTTAAAAAAAAAAAATAGGCTGAATAATATTTTTTTCCATATGTAATATCAGGTTTCCATTTCATTTGTTGGGGGGAGGTCTTTATAAAATAATAATAATAATAATAATAATAATAATAATAATAATAATAATAATAATAATAATAATAATAATAATAATAATAATAATAATAATAATAGCGATCCCGTGGACAATGTTCCTCCAGGCCTTCCTGTCCTCTACCATCTTCTGGAGTCTCTACCTGCCCTGTTTAATTGCTGTACCAAACCAGGCGGCCATAGAAGTACAAATGACAGACTCATTAATTCCTGTGTAGAACTGTATCAACAGCTCCTGGGACAGTCTGAATTTCCTGAGTTGATGCCGGAAGAACATTCTTTGTTGTGCCTTTTTTAATGATGGTTCTAATGTCAGATGTCCGTTTCACGTCCTGGGAGATTATAGATCCCCCAAACTTGGAAGGACTCTACTGCTGACACTGTGCTGTCAAATATAGTTAAGAGATAGTAGAATAGCAGGGCTTCTCCTAAAATCTACTATCCTCTCTACCCTTTTAAGCATGTTCAGCTCCAGATTGTTCCGGCTGTGCCACAGGGCCAGTTGTTCAACTTCCCATCTATGTGCAGACTCATCACTGTCTCAAACGAGACCAATAACTGTTGTATCATCGGCAAATTTCAATTCTTTAACAGAGGGATCCCTAGACATGCAACTATTGGTATATAAAGAGAAGAGCAGTGGAGAGAACACATTAGTACGCCTGTACTAATTACTGGGGTGCTAGATGTAATTTTCCCTAGCTTCACCTGTCGCTGAGCTGAAGTCTACAAAAACAGACCCCCCTGCCTAGGGTATTCAACACGTTGCAAGATACAGTGCCATACTGACAGCGTCACCCGCTGAACTATTTGCTTGGCAGGCAAACTTCAAGGGGTCTAACAGCAGATCTGTGATGACTTTCAGGTGGGCTATCACTAACCTCTCAAAGGTCTTCATGACTATGGATGTCAGAGCAACCAGCCTACAGTCATTCAACTGGTGGTGGTGGGGTGTGTATGTTATGTTCTTAGAACCAGAATGCTTGTTCAGCGTTTGAACCAAGAAGGGACCTAACACATCTCCAGTCATTTATCAAAGATCCGGGTGAGGATGGGGTGAGTTGTGCACCACGAGCTTTCAAGCAAGGAGTTACTCCATCTGAGCCTTGTGGTTTTCCAATCTTTTGCCTATGAAACAGGCCTTGCACATCTTTTTCTAAGGCCACTAGAGGTGGAGGGCCCAAGAGGGATGGAGATAGGCATAGGAAATTCGGCTACTGTGATCTCCTCTCAAACCTACAGTAGAAGACATTCAGGTCGTCTGCCAGTTGGAGAGAAGTCTGTGTAACCAGTGATGGTTCTTCAACCTTCCGCACCAAAGTATGTCATTGGGGTTTTTTTTATGAAAAAAGCAGAAAGCGCCATTAGCATCCGTAGACGCTTCTGCCGATGTTTCCACTATTTACACAGGAAGCCCACATAAAAGGATGTGCTAAACAATATTCCAAAAATAAAAAGTGTGACTCCTCCCTTTATATATACACAGTGGGGGAAAGGCTAGCACCAGAACAAGAGATGGTAAACACAGGTATCTAAAGTTCTATCATGCCAACTTGGACATATTCAATAGTAGCAGCACTTACGCTAAACAAGAGCTACTAATCAGTCCCCAATTGGATGGTAAATTGTTACAAATTGGGGGTGAGGTTGGCAAATAAGGGACCAAATTTCCTAAATTGGCAACAAGCTGTCACTCTGATCATGCCATAACCATCGGATGCCAGAAGGAGGGAGAATTGGATGAACATGAGCAGATAACAGCAGCCAAATCCTTAGCCTAATTTATTTATCTAAATTGTAATTTCCTACAGAAAAAAAAACCCCTACTGCTTTATTTCCTTCAAATACATGGTCTGGACTAGTGTTTTTCAACTTTGGCAACTTTCAGATACGTGAACTTCAACACCCAGAATTCCCCAGCCAATTTTCTCTCTTGTATTTGTTCAGCATTATCAAAGCATCATTCCTGAATGGAATATGGGCAGGGAATTTCTATTGGATATTGAAAACATCTCAAAAGACTACAACATAACGCTTCTACAAGGTTTCTAACAAAATTACATAGTTCTTACCTATGCAGCCACAAAGAATCACGCTCCACAGTAGTGGCCAAAATTGTAGAAACCTTTTGGGAAAAGTGTATTTTTGAGGTTTGATGGCTAATAACATTACTTTTTCTTTGGAGTAGTACCATAAAATTATGTATCAATGGAAAGATAATTCAATCAAGAATGTAATGCAGCAAAGTTTGCTCAATTATCTGTACTGTATTCTATGAAAAGTTATAGCCAAATAACCAGAAAAAGGAAGCACAACTTGCTTAGGTTGATATCAGGTAGCTTTCCTTCATCTGATTGTAGCCAATGAGCGTGAGTGTTTAGAGAGCCAATCAGGTGTCATCTTCTTTTGGCAATGAGCCAATCAGATCACAGTAGGATCCGGTTATTGATGTCATGTATTGAAGCTGAGAGGAGGACATTTGTCAGTGTGCTATGTGATCGCTATTGAGTTGTTGGGGGGTTTTTTTGTGTTCTTTCATTTAGCGAGCTTGTAAAACGTAATAAAATTAAAGTAATAGTGCAAAGAGTTGACTGGTTTCCCAGAAAGCGATGTAAAATAGTGTTATTAAGTGAAGAAGGCTACAGTTATAAGGAAATTAGAAAAAAAAAATTGGTGGAAACTTAACCAAAGGTGGCATTTCTACTGTATAGGTAAAGGTAAAGGTTCCCCCGCACATGCGTGCTAGTCGTTTCCGACTCTAGGGGCCGGTGCTCATCTCCGTTTCAAAGCCGAAGAGCCAGCACTTGTCCGAGGACGTCTCGTGGTCATGTGGCTGGCATGACTAGATGCCAAAAGCGCACGGAACGCTGTTACCTTCCCACTGGAGTGGTCCCTATTTTTCTACTTGCATTTTTACGTGCTTTCAAACTGTTAGGTTGGCAGAAGCTGGGACGAGTAACAGGTGCTCACTCTGTTACGCGGCACACAGGATTTGACCCACCAAACTGCCGACCTTCTGATCCAGAAGCTCAGCGTCCTAACCCACTGAGCCACCGCGTCCCTTTTCTACTGTATACCTTCCCCAAAAGGTTTCTACAATTTTGGCCACTACTGTACTTTAGCCTTTTTAATCGCTTGAAAGAATTGAACTGAATGTATCTGCTCTGTACCTTCTAATTCTGTGTGTATAAAGGTAAATCTATTGGGAACACTCAGAAAGGGTCAATAGGGAATGATGGAATAACTGACATTTGCTCTTTAAAGGTATCAGCGAAGTCGAAGTGAATAGAATTTATAAAAGACTCAGAGAATAGGATATCTTTTCTTTTGTCCCTTTGAATGTTCAAAGCTTCAAATGCTTGAGTCAAGAAACACCTGGAAATGTTTGGGGCACAATAAAATTCTTTATTTGCATTCTTTGTTTTATGTAACTGTTTTGTGTGCGTGTTCATATCCCCAAGATAGGCATGTATCATGGGAAGAAATTAAGACAATGCATTAAATACCAATGATAATAATCATCTTTGTTCCTTACCTGCAAGTAATCTGTAATGTATCATTTGCGGCTATAGTAATCATATGTTTTTGGATACTAAGGGATGGTGGATCCAATGAACTAGATGAACCTGTAAAAATGCATATATATATATATTATATATATATATATATATATATATATATATATATATATATATATAT
>JAKJMR010000339.1:483330-515148 GCA_024449315.1 Daboia siamensis
GGGGCGGATCTCTGCCCTCCCGTCAACATGATGAACCTTTGAATATGATATTTAAGCCAGCTGTGTATCTATTTAATTGTCATTCCATCCAAGCCACACTTAATAACCTTATGAAAACCTGGACTGATGTTAAGCATTTATATCTGAAGATTTCTTTGGTTTGTTAAGAAGAGCCTATCGTCATGTGTTTTTGACATATCTATGCTACTCACTCATTGTTTATAGCATTGTTTACTGAGAAATCAAATACTGGGCTTAATTGCTGTTGTAAGTCAAGAACTTACCTGTAGGAGCTCTGACTTTTTTTGTTTTTTGTTACAACATAGCTACGCATTTTCTTTTAATTGTGCCATTTTCGCTGATTTTTATACTATTTTTTTCCCTTTTCTTCTTTAGGTAAAGGTAAAGGTTCCCCTGCACATGCGTGCTAGTCGTTTCTGACTCTAGGGGCTGGGGCTCATCTCCATTTCAAAGCCGAAGAGCCAGCGCTTGTCCGAGGACGTCTCCGTGGTTATGTGGCCAGCATGACTAGACGCCAAAGGCACACAGAACCTGTTACCTTCCCACCATAGTGGTCCCTTTTTTTCTACTTGCATTTTTACGTGCTTTCAAACTGCTAGATTGGCAGAAGCTGGGACGAGTAACAGGCGCTCACTCTGTTACACAGCACTCGGGATTCGACCCGCCAAACTGCTGACCTTTTGATCGACAAGCTCAGCGTCCTAACCCACTGAGCCACCACATCCCCTTTCTTCTTTAGATGTGTGCAAATGTGTCCAAAAATATAAATTTTATATTAAAAAAGTATTATTATCTTTAACGTCTACCACTGATCTCAGTTCGTTCTAAGGTTTGGCATTTGTGACACCAGAAATAGAATTCCAGGCTTTGTGCATGAGCTCTGCTTTCTAACCTGCCTCGCTTCCTTTTCTTCTATGTGGCCTTTTTGAGTTTTTAGATCTATATTTTTTTTTTATTTTATTTTTTTTTTATTACATTTATATCCCGCCCTTCTCCGAAGACTCAGGGCGGCTTACGAGCTTAGCAGTAGCCTTCATTCTATGTATATGCCTGCTTGTTAGGGCTTTCACACACACCCCAAGCGGCATTATTACAAAGTCAGCTTATGAAGTCCCTTCTGTGGTCACCTTGGTCTCTTCTGTTCTTCTCAATTTTCTCTCCTTATTGATATTGCTCACCATGGTGTCTTAGTAGCCTTATTCCATCTTGGGTTCACTTTCCCATTAATTTCTTCTGGCAAGGGAACTTAATAATTGCTGTTGTGAGCAGAGTGAAATCAGCTTGGTCCAAGATAAGCATTTGACTTATATTCTGGTTTCATTTTCCCTACAATCAAGAATTGCAGCATTGTCTGGAATTCCCCCTTCCCACACACGTACAGTGTTCCTGTTTCTTCCTTCACCAATCTTCTAATTTTTTTATTAAGCATATTACAAAAAAAGAGTATAAAAGAGAGTTGAAATACAAGTAAAAAACTGTGAAATACCAATGTGCACAAGAGATCTAGAATGTTTTGGAAAATACTTTTCGTGTATGGCATTAATTACTTATTAATTATAAAGTATATCACTTTTTAAAAAAAACCTAGGAATCACTATTAAGCATTTCAATTTATTTTTATTATTTACTTATTTATAGTTAAAATTGTATTCAGCCTGACTCACAACCTCAAAGCAAAGCAATTTTATATAGAACCAATTCAGCTCAGGATACATATCAGAAGCTACCCCAGACCAAGAAATTAGGAAGGTTAAAATTACTTTTATAGATATTAGTTATAATAACAGAATCTTTGCTGTCCCTCCTCCCCTTTTATTGAATTCAGCATAAACATAAAACATTTAGGGAACGGTTGCTGGAATTGGGTATGTGTAGTTTAATGAAGAGAAGGGTGAGGGGTGACATGATAGCAATGTTCCAATATCTCAGGGGCTGCCCCAAAGAAGAGGCAGTCAAGCTATTCTCCAAAGCGCCCGAAGGCAGGACAAGAAGCAACGGATGGAAACTAGTCAAGGAGAGAAGCAACCTAGAACTAAGGAGAAATTTCCTGACAGTTAGAACAACTAACCAGTGGAACAACCTGCCTTCAGAAGTGGTGAATGCTCCAACACTGGAAGTTTTTAAGAAGAGACTGGACAGCCATTTGTCTGAAATGGTATAGGGTTTCCTGCCTTAGCAGGGGGTTGGACTAGATGACCTCCAAGGTCCCTTCCAACTTCTTCTTCTTCTTCTTCTTCTTCTTCTTCTTCTTCTTATTATTATTATTATTATTATTATTATTATTATTATTATTATTATTATTATTATTATTATTATTATTATTATTATTATTATTATTATTATTATTATTATCTGAAGTGTGAAGATTGGCATCTACCTGAGCCACTTCAGAATGTTATCTTGTTTCCCAGGACTAAAAAAAAAATGCTTCATCCTTTTTGCCTAGGCAACTGCTCCTCCATATTTCTGTTAAGGTCAACTTTCTTCTTCTCTGTAGGAAAACGCAGTGTAATTAGGTCTCCTCTATTGCTTTGAATGCAAGGTAAAGATAAAGGATCCTCTTATGTCTTCCTTTAGCCATCAGAAAGAGTTATCAGCAACTTAAGTGGGGAATTGCCTGCAAGGTCTATGCTTTCACAGAGTTTGCTCACCTCAGTATGTCAGAGTCATTAAAATCTCCCATCGTGATGACATCATAGTCTGCTGATATTTAGTATTGAGTGTATGAATATCTGGTTTTTATCCGTATTGCAGTCTTCAATCAATCAGAATAGAGCTGGAAGGGACCTTGAAGTTCTTCTAGTCCAGGGCTTTTCAACCAGTAGTATGCGTACCACCTGGCAGGTGGTATGCAACCATCCTAGAAAAGTGGTAGCGGGGGAGAGGAATGAGCTGAACCGGTGGCAGCACCGCACTAGACTGAGCGAGAGATGGCTGGAGCTGCAGGGCTGTCAGGGCTCAGCAGAAGTGCCAGGATCAGTGCCAGGCTCCAGCTGGAGCTCGGCGCTGATCCTGGTGCTTCTGAGCCCAGAAGAAGCGCCGATCAGCTGGAATGTTGCAGCATCTCCAGGGTCTTGTGATTTACATTCAGATGCTTGGCAACTGATTCATATCTATGACGGTCACAGTGTCCCAGAGTCATGTGAAGTGACCAAAACCTGCTGCAATCACCCAGCAGACGGGGGGGGGGGGCATAAAAACCAAACACCCCACCTCCACCTCACCCCCGCTGCCAATCCCCAACAGAAATGCTCACAACAATGAAAATCTCAGACAGGAGGAAGAGTGCCGGCGGTCAGGAAGGCAGATTTCTTGCTTGGCTGTGGCTTGGGGGACACTTTTGTTCAGTGCCATTGTAACTTCTAACAGTCACTAAGCGATCTGTTGTAAGTCGAGGACTACCTGTACTTCATCACTTTTTCCCCCTTTTTTTTTTTGGTCATCAAGTTTTTGACACCTTGCTAGGCGACTGGTGGTACTCGGATGTTGCCATATCCTAAAAGTGGTACAATGGGTGAAAAGGTTGAAAAGCCCTGTTCTAGACCAGCCCACTGCTCAAGCAGGAGTCCCTATACCATTTCAGACAAATGGCTGTCCAGTCTCTTCTTAAAAGCTGCAAGTGATGAAGCTCCCATGATGTCTGAAGCCATGGTGTTCCACAGGTTAATTGTCCTCACTCTTAGGAAGTTTCTCCTGAATTGTTGCCTTTATTGTCATAGATCAGCGATGGCAAACCTTTTACAGACCGAGTGCCCAAACTGTAACCCAACAGCCACTTATGTATTGCTGGGTGCCGAGTGGGCATGACCCATTGAGTGGGTGTGGCCAATTGGGTGGGCGTGGCTGCAGTGGTAACGGCAGACTGGGTGGGACTAAAAAGTTCAATCAATCAATTCCAACTTTGTGAGATCTTCCCCCCCCCCCCCGCGAGAAGTTGAAATTGATTGATTAATTGAACCTTTTTTTCTTTTTTTGCACACGGCGGCAGAGGCCTAAAGCGAAAAGGGTTTATAAAACCAAGCTGAAGGCCTAGGACTGGGGCGATGGCGAGCATGCCCACAGGTTCGCTACCACGGTCATAGATAATAGCCTTGAATGTCATTCATTTAAAGAAAAGCATGATATACAGAGATAATTCAGGTATTGGAGAGCAAGGAGAATGGGCTTTAAGTAATAATAATAATAATAATAATAATTTTATTTATATACCGCCCTTCTCCCGAAGGACTCAGGGCGGTGAACAGGGCAATACATGTTAAAAAACAATAATACAAAAATTAAAAGAGATTAAACAAGATGCCCCTAAAACAGTAGAATAAAATAGAACCCACAATAAAAGCCCCAACCCATCCCCCATCAGGCCAGGCCGGCTTGTTCGAATAAGTAGGTCTTCAGTAGCCAACAACATTAGGAAAGAAGTTATAAATCAGTGCACATTTGGTGCATTAACTGGGTCAAGGTCACAGTTTCAGATTGCGGAAACCAAGAAAGCTAACGTGAATTTGGCACATGGAAGATTCCAAGATCAGAACTCATCCTTTAGTGTATGTTTCCTACAATGATTTGCCTAATATCAGGTCTAAAGCCTTAAATATGTTCTCCCTGCAATGTTGCAGCTGGTCATTCTATATCAAGTTCTTCTCTTACATGCTATGTATGCTTTAAAGGCTGGGCAGTCTCACCCACTTCTGCAATGACAATGAATCTGGTTGAATGGTGGAAGACTTGGAGATCAAGGTCATATGGCACAATTCTTAAAACTGACCCAGAATGTCTTGTAACAGACGTTTATCCCAATTAACTGGAACGTTTTTTTGGAACAGGTGTAAACTCCATAAATTGCAAGTATCAGTGATTATCAAGGCCTTTTTCTATTAACCCGAAGCACAGTTTTCCTATGTCTAGTATATGTAGTTAGGGACGTGGTGGCTCAGTGGGTTAGGACGCTGAGCTTGTCTATCAGAAGGTCAGCAGTTTGGCGGGTTGAATCCTGAGTGCTGCGTAACAGAGTGAGCTCCTGTTACTCATCCCAGCTTCTGCCAACCTAGCAGTTCGAAAGCACGTAAAAATGCAAGTAGAAAAATAGGGACCACTGCGGTGGGAAGGTAACAGCGTTCCGTGCGCCTTTGGCATCTAGTCATGCCGGCCACATGACCACGGAGACGTCCTCGGAGAAGCGCTAGCTCTTCGGCTTTGAAACGGAGATGAGCACCGGCCCCTAGAGTCGGAAACGACTAGCACGCATGTGCGGGGGAAACTTTATCTTTTTAGTATATGTAGTTAGAAGTGTCTGAATAGTCTGTTGGATGGCAGCAAGTTTTTAACAGCCTTCTAAGGTGGGATCTCATTCTTATTTGCTTTTAGCACATAGAAGAAAAGAGGGGGGGAAAGGGACCATATCCTGGGAGTCAGGCCTCATGTTCTCCTTCCCTATAGCTATATAAATCAGTATATAGATCAGGTTGTGCCCTTACACACATTCATTTAGAAATAAACGCCACTGAAATCAGTGAGTCTCCCATTTGATTAAATATACACTGGATTACACTGTCAGAATTTTGGATAGCATGAACTCTGGAAGGGACAAACGGCAGTTCAGTTTAGTGATGTAGAAACGGTGAAATTTTTATCTAAGGAAGGTCTACGTGAGTTGAGTGACCACACTGAATTTTCATCGCAGTTCCTGCCTGAAGTTCTCAATCATTTCTGGCAGTTGGTAGACAGTCGGTAATCATCCATGTCTAACAGCTCTCCACGGGAATCAAGCTTTTTGCATAGCCGCCATTTCAAATATGTCTTTTTTTCCTCTCTGCTGCATCAAGTAAATATGGATTTCTCGTCAATCATTACCTTATAATAACATGCACCAACTGGAACAATTGGAAGGGCTTCTTACCTGGTGACACATTCGATTCCACTTATGTCATTATGCGGAAGTGATTCATTTGAATCAATTGGACCAAACTCCAATTGTTGGAAAATTAATTACAGGTATTTCTCGACATAACGACCACAACTGAACCCAGAATATCTGTGGCTAAGTGAGAAATTGGCGAAGTGAGTTTTGCCCCATTTTGTAACTTTTCTTGCCACATTTAGGGGACAGCTGGCAAATTTGTGCCCATGTGCACAAACAGGGCTGCATGCACCCATACGGTGCTAGCGGCCTGATTTGTATAGGTGTGCAGGCTCTAGCATCCCCATTTGCGCATGCACACAGGTACTAACTGCTGCCACAAACAGGCCGTGAAACCCACACGGTGCTAGCGGTCTCTGTTTGTGCAGGCGCTAGCCACCACTGTGACTAGCCTCCATGCGCATATGGGCCATGCAACTCACACACACACTAGTGGCCCTGTTTATGCAGGTGTGCAGGAGCTAGCTTCCGCCGCTAGCCCTGCATACATGTGCAAAGGGGTCTGTGGGTGCTAGCATGAGTGGGGATGAGTGCATGCACATGTGTGCGCGCACTGGCCAGCTTGTCCTGCAGCCTGGTGGCCAGTAGGCCATGGACCCAGTAGTGGGCCATGGCCCATAGGTTGAGGATCCCTGTGTTAAGGGAATCACTGCAGTTGTTAGATTAGTTAACGTGGTTGTTAAGTGAATCTGGCTCCCCCATTGACTTTGCTTGTCAGAAGGTCACAAAAAGGGAACACATAACTTCAGGATGAAAAATGGTCATAAGTCACTTTTCCAGTGCCGTTGTAACAGTCATAAAATGAACTGTGGCAAGTCAAGGACGAACTATACAATCTTGTATTCTAGGCATCGTATTCAGTGGCAGTCATACGCAAGGATCTCATTCCATTCCTGTCCACTGATGGTGCAGCTTCAAGAAGCTCAGTAAAATGTACTATCAGGTAAAAATAAAAGGGTACGTAGCAACTTCCATTAAATGTATGAAATAAGAATATGGTTTTCTGGGGGGGGGGGGGGGCCATTCCAAAGTGAAATATTTTTGATGAAAGAAGAAGCTGGCATGCATCCAGTTTTGGTCACCATGACGTAAAAAAGATATTGAGACTCTAGAAAGAGTACAAAGAAGAGCAACAAAGATGATTAGGGGACTGGAGGCTAAAACATATAAGGAACGGTTGCTGGAATTGGGTATGTCTTCAACTTCCAGTGTTGAGCATTCACAGCTTCTGGATGAAGTTGTTCCACTGTTTAATCGTTCTAACTGTCAGGAACTTTTTCCTTACTTCTAGGTTGCTTCTTTCCTTGATTAGTTTCCATCCGTTGCTTCTTGTCCTGTCTAATTTACCGTATTTTCCGGTGTATAAGACGACCCGGCATATAAGACGACCCCCTACTTTTCGTGTTAAATTATAGGGTTTGGGCTAATAACTCAATATTTCACTTCCTGGCACACAATCTGAATATTAACAACTTGTTTAGCGTTAGTACCCTTTTTTTATAAGTGCCACGATGTTGCTAAAATAAAAGAGGTAAACTTTGTGACCCTCCCAGCCCGTGCATAAAACAGAAATGAAAAGGCTTAAGCCTTTCCGTTCCCAAATACCAAGGTTTCCCCCGAGTTTTGCGCGGTTAAATAAACGGCATTTCCGTATTAATGTTTCTCCACAGAGCACAAAATTCGCCTGAATTAAGGAAAGTGGGGAGCTAAAGAATCTGGTGCTACAGGGAATACCTCTGGCACGACAGGCAACCCTGGGAAACACGAGGACTGTAGTGGCACCCTCAGTTCGCACAATCCGATCCAGAAAGCGCCCGGAGGCTCCTTCGTTACTTCTAACAGAACGTCTCCACGTCCCACCCGCCTCATCTTTTAAACCCCACCCCCTTTTCCCCTGTAATGTTTCTCTGCTCCGCCTGCTCTGTGATTTGCCCAGCTTTGCTCCTTCTCCGCCAAATGGGTGCCTTGCCTTCTTTCCTCTGAGCTCTCTCGCTTGGTGCGCTGCTGCTCTCATTTCCGCACTCTGTGACCGGGCAAGCGATTCTTCTGGTCGGCGCGGGTCAGGTGGTGCCTCGTCGGGAGCAAAGGTGCTCCCTTCCTACTGTTGAGTGGCACGCCTCTGGGAACCACCTGCCCGTCCTCTCGTCGGGGACCTGACAGCCAGCATTGGAAGCGCCAGCATGACCAGTCCTAGAGAGAGCAATGGCGGCGGCTGCAGCAGCCGCCCCATGATCTGACGAGAGTTTGCCCTCCATCACCCGTTCGCTGTTGGTCGCTTAACCACGGGTCGCCATCGCCTACCTCCATTCACCCAGCGATCCCGCCATCCAGCAGAAAAGATCAGAGAGGTGAATAGTATTTTCCGGCGTATAAGACGACCCGGCGTATAAGACGACCCCCAACTTTTGAGAAGATTTTCATGGGTTAAAAAGTCATCTTATACGCCGGAAAATACAGTAATGAAGAGAAGGACGAGGGGTGACACGATAGCAGTGTTCCAATATCTCAGGGGCTGCCATAAAGAAGAGGGAACCAAGCTATTCTCCGAAGCGCCTGAAGGCAGAAGAAGTAATGGATGGAAACTAATCAAGGAGAGAAGCAACCTAGAACTAAGGAGAAACTTCCTGACAGAACAATTAATCAGTGGAACAAACTGCCTCCAGAAGTGGTGAATGCTCCAGCACTGGAAGTTTTTAAGAAGAGACTGGACAGCCATTTGTCTAAAATGGTATAGGGTTTCCTGCCTGAGCAGGGGGTTGGACTAGATGACCTCCAAGGTCCCTTCCAACTTTATGTTGTTGTTGTTGCTGTTGTTGCTGCTGCTGCTGCTGTTGTTATTATTATTATTTTGCAAAAGGCCCCAAACATTTTTTTAATTCTTCCATTATTGTGACTTTCAGGTATCTTCCAACTCTGCTGTTGTTTGGTTTGCAAAGAAACATCTTTATTAACATTTGCAGTCCGCTGTTGCAACATCCAAAAGAGATAATAAACTCACTTCTCTTAGCCAAAGCAGCTTCAATATTTTGACCTGAATGGTAGAAAAAATTAAAAGGGAGGGGGTAATGGAGGTAAGTAAGTAAGTAGGCAGGTATATAGGTTAGCAGCTAAGGAAGGGCCCTTGCAAACGTTTCATAAAAATAATATTTCTGTTGCTTGGTGTGGCGAGAGGCATAAGATTTGAGTTCTTTGGAATAGGATGTAACTCACTGGAAGGAGACAGAATTGTTAGCTAAGCTGGAAGACTGAACAGTTCTATTATTCTGACTTGGGGATTAAGACTGCGCTGTAAAAATTAACTCTAGCCGTTTCCCAAAGGCCTGTTGGAAAACCTTGTTTAATTTAAGAGTCAACAGGAAGTAAAGCAGTGACTACTAAACTGGCCACACCAGTAGGATTTCGCTTCTTCAATGCTGCCAGAAGTGTCAGCCTGTAAGTCTCAGTTCATAAGGATAAACTGGCTTTATTTTAAGAGAGTCCTAGTCTGGTTTTCATTGCAAGTGATCTCACGAGCATTATCCCCGACACATGTTGTTTGGAGGATTGCTTCTAACTTTTTCTTCTAAAGGTAAAGGTAAAGGTTCCCCCACACATGCGTGCTAGTCGTTTCCAACTCTAGGGGCCGGTGCTCATCTCCGTTTCAAAGCCGAAGAGCCAGCGCTTGTCCGAGGACGTCTCCGTGGTCATGTGGCCGGCATGAGTAGACGCCAAAGGCGCACGGAACGCTGTTACCTTCCCACCATAGTGGTCCCTATTTTTCTACTTGCATTTTTACGTGCTTTCGAACTGCTAGGTTGGCAGAAGCTGGGACGAGTAACAGGCGCTCACTCTGCTACGCGGCACTCGGGATTCGACCCGCCAAACTGCCGACCTTCTGATCTACAAGCTCAGCGTCTTAACCCACTGAGCCACCGCGTCCCTTTTACTTTTTCTTCTAGAGAAGAAAAAAAATGGTTTCAGAAAGTTAGAACAAAAGATAACTCCCCCTTTTCTCAATTCTTCGCCTATAATTTATTTGGCACTGCCCACCAACGAGAGGTTAGAGACAGCAATCCTCAGCAGAGAAAGATCGCAAGCCCTTTCCGCGCAGGAAGATCTCATAGCAATTAGTTCTGTCATAATGACCAAGCATCCGGCATAATTTTGTTTTGTGCATTGAACGTATGTTGGTGGCTCTGAGGTTTTTAGAATGATGAAAAAAAGTGGGGGAAGGATCAGCACAATTCTGCTCGAAACCATCTCAGCCAATTAAAGTAAGTTCTTTCTGGATATATATGAGAGAGGAAGAGGAGAAACTTCCATTATTCTTGCAGAGAGTCCACAATCAGGGAAAGTCATTCTCCAATGCCATTTGCTTCCCTCTGCAGAAAGATGTCACCAGGAAAATGAGCTGCAATCTGCAGATTGCTGTTTTGGCTTCTTCCGCAGCCCATGCACCTGTTTCCTGACTTGTGGGCTTTTTCAGGATGGAGCATTGCTCCCACCCCCCACCCCCACCCCCATGCCTTCAATCTATCAACAGAATTACATCCTATCCCTTTCGCACACTCAGAAAGCGTTCTTTCAACAAAACCTTTCGTGTGTACTCAACGGCAATTCTGCTACATAAATCCAGTTGTTGCCAAGTAGTCTAGGATCTGGGCATGAGTCTCAAAAGAAAATGTTTCTGCGTGGACCAAGAATGGTCAAAAATTCAGAACGGTGGCCATGATGATTTGATTGAAGCGTTATGTATGTTTATGGGTATTGCACATTAAAAAAAAAAAGCTGGCGCTTTTATTGGACATCATGATTGCCATCTTTTTTTTTTTTAACCATACCCTGTGATCGCCTTGGTCTCAGCCCACGGTGAGTATATGGTGAGTATATACCAGCTAATAGTGGCTTCTTCCAGGTTAACCCATTATGCTTTGCACCAACATTCAGCCAACATTTCATTCCTCATTAGACATACCAATCTTCCTTGATCTGTTTGGAAAGTTTCTCTCTTGGGGTCTAGTTCTGCACGTTTTGAAGTTCCCATAGGATTATTGATATTTCCCTTTTATATGTAGCTGTGGGTACCTTTTTATAGCAGCATGCAGAGCTAGTTGATAAAGTCTCATTCAGCTTGCAAAGCTAAAGGTCAGACCTGCTTTGCACCTAAAAAGAGAACCATCAGACTAGATTAAAAATTGGGAAATCCAGGAAAAGCATCTCTGTATGTTTGCCAAGAAAACTACACAGACTGTAAATTTGTCTCAACGTGAAGTTCAAACTATATGGTTCGACATCAGGTTTGAAAGGGCTGGCAAGTAATAAAATGCAGCTCTCTCTGACTGCCCATTGAATGTCATTTTGATTTTATGACTTATATCACTCCAGGATTAATGCAATCTTAGCTGCAATCTTTAAAAAAAAAATCCTTGTTACCCTTATGGGTGATATGTGTCTTTTTCCATCTTGGGTTCTCTATCAGAGGCTTAGTAATTGAAAAATTTGCACAGTATTCCTAGCACTGAACTCTTTTGGACCGAAAGTTGTGATGTCATTCCTGGGATCTGTTGGAACCACGCTCCCAACTTAGGAATTGTTGCCCCAAGTCTTCCTACCAGCACTGCAGGGGTCTTCAGACTTGGCCCTTTTATGACTTGTGGACTTCAACTCCCATAATTCCTCAGCCAGGCATGCTGGCTGAGGAATTCTGGGAGTTAAACTCCACAAGTCATAAAAGGGCCAAGTTTGAAGACCCCTGCAGCGCTGGGACCTTTATATTCCACATCTTCTCTAGTTCCTCCTTCAGGCCCTGATACTTCTCCACTGACTCATACTCCTTCTTCCTAATGTTGCTGTCACTTGGCACCACCAGATCTATCACCACCACTGTCTTCTGGTCCTTGTCTACTACCAAGATGGCTTCTTTTTTGGCCAGTACCTGCCTATTTGTCTGGATCTAGAAGTCCCATAGAATCTTAGCCCTCTTATTTTCCATGACCTCCTGTGGGAATTCCCATCTGGTCTTGGGAAGGTCCAACCCATACTTTGTGCAGATGTTATTTTATACAAAACCAACTAGGGATGAAACAATACGTTGTAAGAAAATAGACATTCCCTTTGTCCACAGAGAAGTGGATTAAGGTCATGCCAACATTTACAGGATTTATGAGATGGCACAAAACCCTGTCTTAATTGACTGACTTAGCGTTTAGACTTTCCTTATTTTACCTCTGTTTCCTGTTTTCGGTAATATTTTGCTTGATGAAGCACCATTTCTGTCTGAATTTTACAAGACCATAGTCTTTCATTCAACATTTGGTAGAACATTCTTATGGGCTATGTTGAACTATTAAGTATGGGCTACCATGTTGTTTATATTTATTGATAATTTTTTGCATTTTTAAGACTGGGGCTGTATGACTTAAGTGTGTGTGTATCTCAAAAGAAATGAATTGCCACAAGTAGCTTGAACCATATGGAAATGGCTTCATAGGAAAGCTTCCTCTACACACACACACACACATACACACACACACACACACACACACATGCATATGCATGTGTGTATATATTGTCCATTTGTTTTTTAGCTTTTCAGTCAGTTCCTTCTCATCAGGGGCAATATATACATACATACATACACACACACATACATACATAAATGAAGGCGAGACAGCTCGAAAGAATACGGCCGGTTGAAACGAACAGACTGGTGACGCGTTCTATGAGTGGAGCGCAGAAACGCTGACGATATAAATGAGGTTTCCCCACTCCAATGATCTTATCCTGACGACGTTGGTACTTAGCCAACAAAAGCTTGATTCTTATAAAAACTGTTTTATTTTTTTATCTCATCCCAGTGTTCAGATTTCTTGCTCTAATTTCAGTATGCCTGGGATTCGTATTTTTAGTTTGATTAAGGAATATGTGTGTGGGTGTGGGTGGGTGTGCGCACGCACCGTTATCATATCACTGGGTGCCTGTAAACCTTGGAGTTACACTAGCATTCAGCAACCAAGTACCAGCAACTCGGTAGGCATATCTGGTGGGAAAGTAGTCTCTAGTTTTCCAAGAGACCGAAATGCTCATGGCTCCTTAGCTGGGCACCGCTAAAAGCTTTTTTAAAAAATCATAATAAAAGCGCCTGTTTGAACCATGACGCTGATTGATTACTTTCAGAGCACAATGTGTGCTGTGTGATAGGTAGGAGCTCGTTATGATTAGCTCAGCCAGACATCCTGCATTTCAAGGGATGCCCTACAACTTTAAAAACTCTCCAGTTCCCAGTGGGGCCTCCCCCTCCCCCTTTTTTTAATCTCAAGAACCTTAATTATGTTTACAAAGAGAAGAAGCAAGAGCAGAAAGTGGAGGTTTAAGATAAGCAGGCCAGATAGCGGATTTGTTTTAATCAGCTGGCCTAGCAAAGGCTGTAGATCAGAATTGATAGACTTGGACTTTAGCAGCCCAGCATCTGGTGATTCTTTTTAACAGGGCTCTTTCATTCTCTCGCTCGCTCACTCTCTTTTTAAAAACAATGCACGGTTGGCTTACGTGAAGGAAGTGAAAACGTGAAGCCATAACCCAGATACTCTTTTAAAAAATATATCCAGAAATGGAAAGCAGTCAAACTTCAGCCCACTGTAGCCTAGATGGAAGCAGTGTGTCTGAATGGGCTATATGCAATGACAACTTGTTGCCATGACTCAATTTTACTAAATTGGATGCTCTGCCTATTCTAACCTTCTTTCTCTTTTTTATTTCCTTGGTCCCAAATATGAAGCAGTCTCATGCATCTTTCTGCACCACCACCATCAAATCAATCCAAAAAACCAAACCACTCAGACAATATCTTAATCAACGAAGGATACATAATTCTCTGTTTATTGTAATGCAATAAGCAGAGCTGCAAGTGATCCAAGCTTTTCTCGCCATTACGAATAAGCACGCACACACACACACACACACCTGTGGGCCAAGTTTTTTAAAACTGCAATGCTATATTTATTTTGCTAAGATTGAGCCCCTTGAATTTGGTGGGGTTGACTTTTTAGCACACATTCTATATATATATGTACTCTATGTATTCAAACAGTATCCTTAGTAATAACCTCATTGGAAGACAGTGGCAATCAAAGACTTTGGATTTTTTTTTCCCAATTGGTTGTTCTAAATAATGATAATAGACAAAAAAAAGTGGCTTGTGGACATGGCAGTACCTGGAGACCACAGAAGAGAAGAGAAAGAATTGGAAAAAATCACAAAATACCCATAATAGACGCGTAAATAGAAATAGAACAAAGAACACACAAAGACAGTAACCAATAGGAATAGGTGCCTTGAATTCAATCCTAAAACTTGAACACTTTAGCATGGACAAAATCACCATCAATGATGGTTATTTCCTTACAACGTATCGTTTTCATTCCCAGTTGGTTTTGTGTAAAATAACACCTGCACCATCAATTGCAAAGGGCAGCTTTAGCAAGGATACTTTTAAATGCCATCAAACCATAACATCTGTCTATTCCAGGTTCATAAAAATGCCAAATGCAGTCTAAACATCTGGATACCTATGCAACAAATCATAATAGCAATAAGGTCAAATCCACTCTAAACATCTGGCTGATTGTGCGACCAACCATAACAGCACCAACAACATATCTGTCTGTTAATAATTGGGTGCCCAGCTGAAATACAGGGGTGCTGCTCCCTACAATGGAAGCATCCGGTCATTAAATGAAGGGGACCATTCATTTGGGACACTATCAAGATGATTGGGGGACTGGAGGCTAAAACATATAGGGAACGGTTGCTGGAATTGGGTATGTGTAGTTTAATGAAGAGAAGGGTGAGGGGAGACATGATAGCAGTGTTCCAGTATCTCAGGGGCTGCCACAAAGAAGAGGGAGTCAAGCTATTCTCCAAAGCACCTGAAGGCAGGACAAGAAGCAATGGATGGAAACTAGTCAAGGAGAGAAGCAACCTAGAAGTTAGGAGAAACTTCCTGACAGTTAGAACAACTAACCAGTGGAACAACCTGCCTCCAGAAGTGGTGAATGCTCCAACACTGGAAGTTTTTAAGAAGAGACTGGACAGCCATTTGTCTGAAATGGTATAAGGTTTCCTGCCTTAACAGGGGGTTGGACTAGATGACCTCCAAGGTCCCTTCCAACTTGATGAAGATGATGATGATGATGATGTCTTCCGTGCGATGAATATAGGACGGATGAACATTCTCAGAGACAGAAAGAGGAACCAAAATGCAAAGAAGACTGTAATCTCGAGATCCTGTTTGGATCAGTTTAAAGACCAGTTCAAAACGCAGGGCGAAATGCATCTGAGGCAATATTATTTGTGCCTACACCATACACAGGAAGAGCTCAGTGAGAAAACTAAATGGCAGCGGGAAAACGTTTATCAACTCTGGTTCTTCCACCAGAGGTGTCAGGAGAATTTGAGGCATAATCAGCTGCCAATTGACAAATACGTATTTTGATTGTATTGCACTTGGCATATTTACTCTGTGTGATAAGATGCATTATCTGCGGTTGGCATAGCCTGTTTCTGGCCTACCTAAAAATTAGGCACCATTGTTGATATAAACAGGACTTTTCCCTTTGGGATTTCCTTCTCGTTCAGGAGCTCATTGACCTAATAAGGCAGCTCAGCCGAATAAATAAATCACATGCATAAAATAAACCTCTAACAAAGTGGTCCTACACCTTTCTTCTCGTTTGACAATCTTCTGTCCTACCGTATTTTGCTTTCTGACAGCCTGTCTCTTTTCGCCCCTGATGAGAAGGAACTCAGTTACTGAGTGAAAAGCTAAAAAAACAAACGAACCCCCCAAAAAATATCTAAGATCACGACTGCATATATAATCAGGGTGCAATATTATGACCAGAGTTAGAAAATTTGGAAATGTCTTTAACAAGCTAAGGAAGTCCAAAAGACATTGTTGTTGACATTTCAGATCTGGTCTTTACTAGTGTAACGCATTTGATTTGGACTCTTTTTCCCAAAGGTAAATGTAGAGGCTTGTACAGGTAGTCCTTGACTTACAAGGGTTTGTTTTGAGACTGTTCAAAGTTACAATAGTGCTGAAAAAAGTGACATGACCATTTTTTCACACTTGCAACTGTTGCGGCATCCCTGTGTGATTTACATTTGGATGCTTGACAACTGGCTCATATTTATGATAGCTGCAGCGTCCCAGGGTCATGCGATCTCCTTTTTGCAACCTTCTGACAAGCAAAGTCAATGGGGAAGCCAGATTCCCTTAACAACCGTGTTACTAACTTGACAACTGCAGTGGTTCACTTAACAAAGCTGACAAGAAAAGTCGTAAAATCGGGCAAAAATCACTTAACAAATTTCTCACTTACCAACCTATATTCTGGGGTCAGTTGTAAGTTGAGGGCTATCTGTATTTAAGTCTGTTACTGAATAAGTTAATACTGTGGCTCACTTTAGCTAAACAGACCTACTAGGCCCGTGGTGGAGAACCTATGGCATGCGTGCCACAGGTGGCATGCAGAGCCCTCTCTGTGGGCACATACGCCATTGCCCCAGTCCTAGGCCTTCAGCTGGGTTTTATAAAACCTTTTCGCTTTAGGCCTCTGCTGCCATGTGCAAAAAAAAAAAGTTCAATCAATCAATCAATTTCAACTTCTCGCAGGGAAAAAAAAGATCTCGCAAAGTTGGAATTGATTGATTGAACTTTTTAGCCCCACTCAGTCTGCCGTTACCACCACAGCCACACCCACCCAATGGCCATGCCCAACCAATGGCCATGCCCACCCAATGGGCTACACCCAGTCAATTGGCCCACCCAATAGGCCATGGACTATTAAGTGGGTTTTGGGTTGCATTTTGGGCACTCGGTCTCTAAAAGGTTCACCCATCATTGTACTAGGGTTAGATATGTCAACTGAATCTTGAATCTATGTCAGTTTATTGCCTGTTCCTCCTGGTTGTTGGGCTGAGGGAATCTAGTAATTCCCTTGCTAGTCAACATACTGTTACTCTCCTCATACCAATTAGAAGGGACATGCAATGTACTAATATACTATACACATAGGTTGCAGCAGAGGTACTCGAATCAGGTAGATCTGTTGAGCTGAACTGAGCTATTAACTTATTTAGTAAGAGATCTAAAATATGCAATGAAATCAAAAGTAAATGACTAATATAAAAGGTGTATATTAAGATGATTTAGTCATATAGAAAGAATGAAAGAGCTTACATCACAGAACAAATGTATGAAGAAGGAACATTTGAGTCAAGAGACAGGAAAATGAAAAAGTCACGAAACCTTTGAAAATAGAGAGGAACAACAAAAGGTGGTATATAAATCACCATGTTGTACAGTCAATGGAAACAAGCAGAGTTTGCAAGGATATTAGGAATGGAGAAGTGCAATAAACGTTAAAATTAACTATGTTTAAAAAAGGTAAAGGTTCCCCGCGCATGCGTGCTAGTCGTTTCCAACTCTAGGGGCTGGTGCTCATCTCCGTTTCAAAGCCGAAGAGCCAGCTCTTGTCCGAGGACGTCTCTGTGGTCATGTGGCCGGCATGACTAGACGCCAAAGGCGCACGGAACACTGTTACCTTCCCACCGTAGTGGTCCCTATTTTTCTACTTGTGTTTTTACGTGCTTTCGAACTGCTAGGTTGGCAGAAGCTGGGACGAGTAACAGGCGCTCACTCTGTTACGCAGCACTCGGGATTCGACCCACCAAACTGCCAACCTTCTGATCGACAAGGTCAGCATCCTAACCCACTGAGCCACCGCGTCCCTTACAAGTATGTTAGGCGTCATTAAAGTGTGGCCCAGTTAATAAGATCCATCGAAATGAACATGTTTATTCTGCGTGGAGCTAAATGTTCTGCTTTAATAGCTAGCCTTGAATGAGTTTTTCAACAAAGGAAGAGGAACGGGAATATGTGATGGTTTCCTATCGTGTGAAGTGAAAATCGGGTGACTTCAGCAAGTTTACAAGAGCTGATGGAGGTCTTTTTTTTTTTTTTTTCCAAAAGGATAGTACAGCTGCAGAGCTGCTTTTCAAGTTGTTATCCTGTACTGTGTGGTGCACTTTGACCATTGTCGTTTTCAACTTCAGCATCCTGAGTTAGAGGCACCTAGCAGGCAATCCGGTGAAAACAGTGCTAGGGGGAACCATTACATGAAGCTTCTAAACTTCTAAATATTGATTTATTTAGTCTGCGTTGAGACTTCAACCAACTCTGGGCAGCATATTAAAGGAAGAACATTTTTTAAAAAATACAATAAATTAGAATAGGGGGGGGGAAATGCAAAATAATTACGGGATGGCAATCCAGGCAACGTATCAAAATATAAAACCTCACAAACAGATCGCACTTTCCACCTTATCCTGGGAGAACAGACAGGTTTTTAAGACCTTCCACAATATCTTCAAGGTGGGGGCCATACAGAACCTGGAGGAAGGGTGGGAAACACCTCGTTCCAGAGGGCAGGTGCTGCAAAAGAGAAGGCATCCGTTCTGGATCCTGAAAGATGACCACAATTTAACACAGGGGATCCCGCTGTGGTAGATCATTTCAGTGGTGGCAGAAACTGCAGGAGATAGGTACATATGCCCAGAGTCATTTGCTAAGATTGGCAGCGTGCAAATTGAATAAAGGCTGCAAACAAATAAGTTAGTAAGCTATATAGCAAACAGGTCAAACACAAGGCCCGGGGGCCGGATGCGGCCCACGAAGTGGTTTCATGTGGCCCGTGAAGCCATCCTGGAAACAGTGAGGGAACAGCCCCCACTGCCTTGGCCCTGGCCCAGAGACCCTCCTTCTGCCAGAGACCCTCAGATCTGTCCCACTCTTGCCCAGGCCCCCATAGGCACCCTTGATGTGAACAATGTAGAGCTGGCCATGCCCTCCCAGTAGGCCATACACACTCTAGCCACGCCCACCCAGTAGGCCATATACACTCTAGCCACGCCCACCCAGTAGGCCATGCCCACCCAGTAGACCACGCCCATAGCCACCTGGCCCCTTGAGGGCAACCGCAATGCTGATGCGGCCCTCAATGAAATTGAGTTTGACACCCCTGCTATATAGGGCTTTAGAGGTAATAACCAGCACCATGAATCATACGTAGAAGCACACTAGTCCAGCACACAAAGCAGAGGCGTTGTGTGGGCATCCAGTGGCAAATCTACCATTGCTTGCACTGCTGCATTCTGGATCAAGAGCTAAAAGGATTAAGGGCCTGGAGACAAAAAGATGTGAAGAACAGTTGCAGGAATTGGGAATGGCCAGTCTAGAGAAAAGAGGGAGTAAGGATGACATGAAAGCAGTATTCCAGTACCTGAGAGGTTGCCACAGAGAGGAAGGGGTCAACTTATTTACCAAAGCACATGTAGGCAGGACAAGAAACTATGGATGGAAACTAATCAAAGAGAGAAGCAACCTGGAATTAAGGAGAAACTCCTTAACAGTGAGGACAATTAACCAGAGGAACAGCTTGCCTCCAGAAATCGTGGGCGCTCCATCACTGGAGGTTTTTAAGAAATGACTGAAGAGTCACCTGTCTGAAATGGTTATAGGGTCTCCTGCTTGAGCTGAGGGCTGGACTAGAAGACCTCCCAGGTCCCTTTCCAGCTCTATTCTGACTGATATTCTGATTGATATTGATATAGTTGCAGCTTCTATGGGGTTTTGAAGGGAAGCCCATGTAGAGCACATTGAACTAGGCCAGGGGTAGGGAAACTCGGCTCTTTTATGACTCCCAGAATTCTAGGTACTGAAATCCATTAAGTCCTAAAAGAGCCAAGGTTCCCTACCCATGCACCTGGCTCTACATTGCAATGAGGTGCCCTGTGGAAATTTTGCTTGGAATGCTCCACCGCCTTTCTCAAATGGACGGGTTTTCAAGTTTCCATAAACTTAGGAAAAAGCTTTCAAACTGAATTTAGTTCACTCTGCCCCTTCTAGAAGTTTACAGTTATCCGTTGTTAGCATTCTTCTTTAGGATAGAATTTCTTCCCAGAAAAATCACAGCCTATGTTCCTTTCTTTCCTTGTTTTTCAAATGCAGGCAATTCATTTTTTTTTTTGAAAAATGAAAAAAAAAAAGTTCCTAGTGGGAAAATCATTGAAGAAGGATTGAAGAAATTCTTTCTATTCGGGTCCGATGGAGAGGTCTCCAAGGAAAGTTAGAAGCTTAGCATTCGTTGTTCAAAGTGATCCTTATCTTCTTCTGTGAATTGTGGATATTCATTGAAACGCCAAATGGTTCTGCAGTTTTAGGTCCGTTTGTCGTTGCGGTGTGTGTAGGTGCAAACAAAGCCCACTTTCAATTGGACCCTACATTTGTCTATTCAAAAGTGACTCTTAGCTTTGATCTTTTAAGTCCAGAGTTCTACTTTGTGATAGCCTGCCTTCTGAATCTTCATTTGAGGGTTGTTGTTTTTTTCCACAGAGGCTTATTCCCTTCTAGCCCTCTCCCGCTTTTACCAACATCCTAGACATTCTTTGTCACATGTCCCGTAGTTCACTCTCTCAAAGTAGAAGGCATTTGAGAACCAGGAATGTGCCATATATTTGGAAACAGGATCAGCTTTCATGAACCCACCACCACCTTTTTCCATCCTGCATTCAGAATCTGCCACGTGGGGCCACGATAAGAATTGTTAAGTCTGACCACCAGTCCATCCAGATCAGAAGTGGGAAATCATGGCCGTTTTCATGACTTGTGGACTTCAACTCCCAGAATTCCAGAGCCAGCATGGAATTCTGGCTCAGGAATTCTGGGAGTTGAAGTCCACAAGTCATTGTTGTTGTTTTTAGCTGCAAAGTCATGTCCGACCCATCTGGACCCCATGGACAACATTCCTCACGGCCTTCCCATCCTCTACCATCTTCTGGAGTCCATTTAAGCTCACGCCTACTGCTTCAGTGACTCCATCCAGCCACCTCATTCTCTGTCGTCCTCTTCTTCTATTGCCCTCAATCTTTCCCAGCATGAGGCTCTTCTCCAGTGAGTCCTTCCTTCTTATTAGGTAGCCAAAGTATTTGAGTTTCAACTTCAGGATCTGACCTTCTAAAGAGCAGTCAGGGTTGATCTCTTCTAGGACTGACCAGTTTGATCGCCTTGCAGTCCAAGGGAGTCGCAAGAGTCTTCTCCAGCACCATAGTTCAAAGGCTTCAATTCTTTGGCACTCAGCCTTTCTTATGGTCCAACTTTCACTGCCATACATTGCAACTGGGAAGACCATAACTTTGACTATACGCACTTTTGTTGACAGAGTGATGTCTCTGCTTTTTAGTGTGCTGTCTAGATTTGCCATGGCTTTCTTCCCCAGGAGCAAGCTCTTGATCTAGACTCTGTTCTCCAACTGTCAACAGTTCATAGCATGCTCTACTCTGCCGAGTTTATGGGTGGGCAACAATCCTCTAATTTTCCAGGAAGAGGAGTTCCCCACCCATTTCCCAGCATTGTTCCGTGAAGTCCTTTATCTTGAATTGCCAGAGATTGCAACTGAGACCTTGTCCATATAAATTTTAGATCCTGCCACTAAGCAATGGACACTCGGCCAGCATTGCAAGAAAACATGCATTATAGATACACTTGAACTGGGATATCAATGTCTGCTTTAGGCATTTATCAACAGCTACCTCAAAACTGTACTTGGAAATCAGACATATTGAGTTCAATGGTATTTGTTCCCTAGTAAGTCTGCTTAGGACTTTAGCTTCAAAGTTAATTTTTTGCTTATTTTCCTGGGACTAAAGTCTATTGAAAATAGGAAGACCTTTTTCTGAGTTTGCTATGTTAGTGGGGTTTTTTTTCTGTTTCTTTTTTGGGGTGTTTTTTATTATGTTTATTTTGTTGTACATTGCTCAGTGTCACCTCTGTTGAGGTGGGTGGCTATATAAATGCTATAAATAAGTGAATACCTATTCCTATACAGTATATGTAATTCTGTGAATACCTATTCCTGTGCATACCTATTCCTATGCAGTATATGTAATTCTGAAGACTGTCTCTTCCATGAAATGATTTTGTGCTTGAAGAAGGGGAGGGCAACCAGTTATGACTTTAATATGAAAGAATTTAGCCAACCAAAAAGAAACTTAAGCCATCTCTTTTGCATTAGTATTCTCCATTGTTTCTCCTAGAACAGGAGTGTCAAACTCAATTTCATTGAGGGCCGCATCAGCATTGAGGTTGCCCTTAGGGGGCCGGGTGGGTATGGCCTGGGTGGGCGTGGCCTACTGGGTGGGCATGGCTAGAGTGCGTATGGCCTACTGGGTGGGCGTGGCCAGCTCTACATCATTGGCATCAAGGGTGCCTATGGGGGCCTGGGCAGGGGTGGGACAGATCTGAGGGTCTCTGGCAGGAGGAGGGTCTCTGGGCCAGGGCCAAGGCAGTGGGGGCCGTTCCCTCACTGTTTCCAGGATGGCTTCATGGGCCACATGAAACCACTTCGCGGGCCGGATCTGGCCCCCGGGCCTTGTGTTTGACATGGTCTGCTCTATAAGGTATGAGGAGTGAAGGAGTAATCAACCAGGCAGACCTACCATTAGTTAAGAGTAAAGCTTTTCACTTGAGATAACTGATCCTCAAAACTTTCTCATGAACTTCCACTACAGGACATCACTGTGTGGGCCATAAAGTCCCTATACTAATCTTCTGCCTTAGGCATAAAGGAGAACACTGCTCCATCACCAGAAAAAAAAGTTATGTGCATATGATGAGGCCGCTATCTTTTCCCTTTATCTCAGAAAATAAACATCTCATTTAGACCTCAGAATCTTTCATAAACAGACTGGAGGACAAGAAATAATGTCTTCATAACATTTTTATTATTTTCTTTTCATACCATTCAACAGTACAATGTGTTGTCTGAGTTTATTTGTTTGTTTGTTTGTTTGTTTGTTTGTTTGTTTGTTTCGATTTATATACCGCCCGTTTCCCGAAGGACTCAGGGCGGTTTACAGGGCAAATTAAAACAGTGCAATGTACAAATTAAAATAAAATAAAATTAATAGTCCCAAAACAGTTTAAAATTTAAAATTTAAAACCTTAAAACCCCTCAGTCCAGGCCGGCTAAGTCAAATAGCCAAGTTTTTAGGTCCCGGCGAAACGAGCGAAGGTCGGGGGCGATCCGGAGTTCCACAGGCAGCTGATTCCATAGGGCAGGTGTGCCCACCGAGAACGCTCTTCCCTTGAGGATCGTCCGCCGGCACTCCCTGATCGGCGGGACCCTGAGGAGGCCCTCCCTGTGGGAGCGCACAGGACGATGGGAAGTGGATGCTGGCAGCAGGTGCTCCCTAAGATAATCCGGACCCATGCCATTTAGGGCTTTATAGGTCATCACCAGCACCTTGAATCTCACCCGGAGGGCAACTGGAAGCCAATGCAGCTTGCGGAGAAGAGGCGTTACATGGGAGTATCGGGAGACCCCCATCACAACTCACACGGCTGCATTCTGCACCAGCTGAAGCCTCCGAGTGGTCCTCAAGGGCAGCCCCATGTAGAGAGCATTGCAGTAGTCTATCCGGGAGGTCACAAGCGCATGAGTGACTGTACGTAGGGCATCTCAGTCCAGATAGGGCTGCAACTGGCGCACCAGGCGAACCTGGGCAAAAGCCCCCCTGGCCACAGCTCCTATATGATCTTCCAAACTGAGCCATGAGTCCAGGAGGACGCCCAAGTTGCGGGCCCTATCTACGGGGGGTAACACTTCACCCCCCCATAGTTAACGATGGAATAGACTGGTTAATCCGAGATGCCGGTATGTACAGCCACTCAGTCTTGGCGGGATTGAGTTGAAGCCTGTTTCTCCCCATCCAAACCCGGACCGCCTCCAGGCAACGGGACATCATCATTCACTCATACAAATTTTACCAAAAAGAAAAAGGAAAAAAAAAAAAAGAAATAATGTCTTCGTTCTGCACAAAAGGCCACAAGTAATAAAACCACAAACACTTGCTTGGTATGGTTTAAAGATTCCTGCCTTGGCAGGAGGTTAGACTAGAAGACCTCCAAGGTCCCTTCCAGCTCTATGATTCTATGATCCCAGATGCTGGATTCTAGGATTATAAGAAAGAAGCAGTCTTATTTAGCCACATCAAGCATCATTTAAACAACGTTATCGTGACTCCCCTATTCATCACTGGTCTTTTTTGTCTAAGCTCCAAGGAGTCAATGAAGCACATGAGGTCAAAACTATCAACAGAGCGGTATGATTAAAGCTCCACTTTAATCTTTGTGTGTTATATCTGGACACGCATAGAAAGAAATCACAGCTTTGATCACATCGGTATGGTCACCTTCTTCACTTTTTTTATCGTATCCTACACTATTTCCCCCCCACCCCCATCAAGACTGCCTCAAATCCCTTGATCATTATTTCCTTTTTCTTTGCATTTTGCCCCTCTTTCTTTGTTGATTAGAAGAATGAATATGGAATTCTTTTTTTCAAATATAGGCACACTATGAATTTGGCTTTCCAAAGTGCTACTTTATGTCCTTAATTAATTAATTTACACATTGCTGCAGTCTGCTTGGACTCTTCCCAGGTTCACAATAGCAAAACAATAAAACAATACACAAAGCCCAAAATAAAACATTGTTTACCTTCCTCTCCCATGTGCATTTCCAAAATTAGAAAGAGCACTCACATCCTTCAGGATTTTCTTTCGTTCCAACAAAATAAAAGAGCATTTCCTCTGCTTCCCAAACTATCTGTAATGATTCCCATGCTAACAGTAGAAACATTAAAGATTTCAGGTGGCTTCTTAACAAGCCGATAGACACAGCTCATTGCAGCCCCAATATTTATTGGTGTGCCAGATAAGTAAAAACAATCTCAACCCAAAACATCTGCGTAGATTGCTAGCATCCTTTTCTAATCCACGGAGTAGGCATGATGTTGCTGTTATGCATATGTTAAGTCAATAAAGAATTTACTTTTCACTAGACCATTGAACATTACAGTAGCTTCAGTTTCATGGTGGGAAACTTTAAAAGTCTTCTCATCATGTCTTAGGTGATCCTTCCTTTCTAGAGAATCCCCTTAGAGCTCCTTGATCAGAAAACTGGAGCTTCAAAAATTGGGTTGAAGAGAAGCCAGTTAGATGCTTTTCTGGCATCCCACTATCTGAGAGATTTGATCCTGGTAGCTAGGAACAGAAAGCCAACTGGGTATAGAGGTTCAGATATCAAGCAAGGAAATGGGAGATTCTGCTTTAGGCAAGAAGCCAACCATTCTTTCAGCAACGTAGACTCAAGGTTGGAAAGACATACAGTACATGCACTCATTCAGAATTTAAAACCATCTCACTGAGCGAAAAATAGAGAACAGAATAACAGTGTTGGAAGGGACTTTGGAAGTCTTCTGGTCCAACCCCCTGCTCAGGCAGGAAACCACGTCTGTACCATTTCAGACAAATGGTTGTCCAATCTCTTCTTAAAAACTTCCAGTGTTGAGCATTCACAGCTTCTGGATGAAGTTGTTCCACTGATTAATTGTTCTAACTGTCAGGAATTTTTTCCTTAGTTCTAGGTTGCTTCTCTCCTTGATTAGTTTCCATCCGTTGCTTCTTGTCTTGTCTAATTTAATGAAGAGAAGGACGAGGGGTGACATGATAGCAGTGTTCCAATATCTCAGGGGCTGCCCCAAAGAAGAGGCAGTCAAGCTATTCACCAAAGCGCCTGAAGGCAGGACAAGAAGCAACAGATGGAAACTAATCAAGGAGAGAAGCAACCTAGAACTAAGGAGACATTTCCTGACAATTAGATTGTCCTGCCTTGAATACAATACAAAGTGTTAACCAGGACTCTTCACACTTGGCCCTTTTATGACTTGTGGACTTCAACTCCCAGAATTCCTCAGCCAAGCTTGAAGACCCCTGTGTTAAATGATCAAGCAGGAAAAATGACACACACTTTTTGAACATCAACATTAAAAAAAATAACCCCTCTTCACAACTGTGGAGAAAGATTCGTGTTAGAACTGTCCTCCTAAAATGGGTTTATAACTTCTGCTTATGGTTTTAGATGCAAATTTTTGTTATTTGGTCATCTGGTCTTGCTCCTGGAGCATTTTCTATTTTCAATCTGAGGTTGTTGTTTTGTTTTGTTTTAGTGCTTCAGCTTTTTAACACAACAGTAATATCGGTGACAATATTACAGGTCGTCCTCAACTTAATGACCACCATTGGTACCAGAATTTCTGTCGCTAGGCTAGACAGTTGCTGTGACTTGCGACCAAATTTACGATATTTTTTGCCATGGTTATTAAATAAATTGCGGCAGTTGTTATGTGAGTCTTCTGGTCACTGTGTGGATCTGGCTTCCCTCATTGACTTTACATATCAAAAGCCAGCTGGGAAGGTCACAGATGGCCAACACATGACCCTAGGACACTGCAATTGTACATGCCGGTTGCATGTTGATCATGGGACCATGAGGATGGCGAGATGGTCATTAGTGCGACAACAGGTTGTAACTCACTTTTTCCATTATCGTCAAATGGTCGCTACACTAATGATTGTAGGTCAAAGACTAGCTGTGCAGTGTTTTGCCTTGTGTTCTTCCAGGGCTTTCTTCAGCTTCCTGTGTACAACATATAAAATTCCTAATGGTATTTCACCCAAATATAAAATAAATCCAACCTTGTTTAGGTTGAGTTTGCCGCTCCCTATGCTGTGACAGAATTTGAGAGATAATTAATAGGCTAGTATTTACAGTTTGCATTGGCTGTTTCCAACGCAAGAGCTAGCTTTAAATATTTATTATTGTTTCTCTTATTTCATCAACTCTTAGCTAAACGCTGAAGATGCATGATGGATGATGGTCTTGGTATCTCTGTTTAGCATCTGAAGGCTGGCCTTAATGACAAGGAAGCAAATGACTAATTTGCAAAGACAGGACTATTGTATAAAGACCCCAAGCTCTTTGAGAGATTAACTTCTGAAAATGGTCCTAGGTTGGTCCTGACAACTCATCCCTTCTCACTTAATTCCATATAGGCTGCTTATACTGTATGTAACCTCAAGCAGGAAATGGCGTGGAAAACTCTTCACAGAATAATGAGGAAGAAAATGCACACGCTTTTATCTCTCAGGCCTAAAACCCAGCCCTTTATCTGCTCCAGTCTATGGCTAGAATTACCGTCTCCTGGCTGGTTTTATTGTCTGATTAGGCTATAATTTCCTGTAGTAAACCGGCATCAAGAACGAAGACATTAAAGGGAAGAAAATAGAGTCAAGGACAGGCTAGAATGTCTAATTCTCCTGTGTGATATTAGCTTGTATCAAGATGTATCTGTGTGTGAGAGAGGCAGGAAGAAGGGCAAATAACAATAAGTACCTATACTTTTTATCATCTTAACAAATGGAACCGGAAGAAGACCGTGCCTTGTAGGCCCTTGGATTTCTCCCCTTTCTTTTCCAAATAACTGTTTCAGTTGTCCACCTAACGTAACATGGTTCTCCAAATCAAGATGTGGGACCTGTAGCCACAGAACATCTGGAGTTGTCCTTCTGAACAGTTCATTTAGTGATGCACTGGGACTGATGTGGTTCTCTAGAAATGTCACCCATCCCGGTCCATTGCCTTCTCCCCTCAATGCCTTATTTAGGAAGCTTCTCAGAAGAAGTCAAGATGCTCTTGTCTGAGCATCTTTCCATTTGCTCCTCAGCTTCTGTTTGTTTCTCAGCCGATCTCTAACTTCTTCCTGCAGATAAATCCAGATCAGAACCTGGAAATCATGGATACATGATTAATGAACATGTTTTACAAAATAGATGCAACAACAACCCATAACAACAGCTAGCAACTTACCACCGAACATCTGCTTCAGTGAAGTTATTTGGCCCTGGTGAGAGATGATGTCGTGTGCCAGCACAAAGCTGGATGCTAGTCAAGCCAACTGTTCCAATTCTTCCTTCCGAAATGTCTTCCTGCTGGTGACCTAGCTTCCCTGAGTTTCCCAAAATGGATCCACATTTTTTGTTCTTGTTGAAAATGAATGCCACTTTCTTTTTAAAGAAAAGAAAAATAGGAACACATGTAGATGCACGAAGGTATTTTGCGTGGATGTAACACTTAAGAAAGGCAGTGGTAACTTCTGTTAAATTGAAGAATTGTTTAGATGCAAGTATTATTGGAACAATTGTTTCGTTCAGATGGTTGCCAGAAACAAACCGCCATGCTTTGCTTTTCTTGTATATAAACTCAGTCTCTGATCTGACATTATGCTTGCTAATTTTTCCCATGTTTCCTTATCCATTACAGCATAACACGTGCAGATGCTCCTTTAAGATAATCAAGAAAATAATGCTTCTGTGTCTTTACCAAGATGACTGAACTAAAACTTTGATTGACAGCAGTGGCTGAAAAGAAGCATTGATAGCCGAGAAGTACTCCTGAACATTTGTTCTTCAGATGGGCATTTTATCGCAGCACCCCACCCCCCCCATCTCAGCTATGTGGTTCCAATACTACTTTGATAAATCTCATTAAAACACCACACATTTCCAATGCCATGGGGATTTCTCATTATTCAATAAAGCATGCTAGGCTGGCTGGGCAACGATCCAAGAAATTTCGTACCTATTGTATAGCAAGATGCAATTTCTTCTTTTTCGTGAAATAGGTAAGAGTTGCATTTAGTGGAGATAAATAGTCCTCATTTCATGAACTGGCCAGAAAGAAATGATTCATTATGCCAAGAGACTTCATGTCATGAAATGGGCAGTTTTAGCAATTAAAACTAAGGCACTTCAAGGCTACATTATGCATATAGATTATGCGAGCATGTTTGAACCTACCAACTAGAGCAGGGGTGTCAAACTCAATTTCATTGAGGGCCGCATCAATATTGCAATTGCCCTTAGGGGGCCAGGTGGGTGTGGCCTGGGTGGGTGTGGCCTACTGGGTGGGCGTGGCTAAAGTGCGTAGGGCCTACTGGATGGGCATGGCCAGCTCCACATCGTTCGCATCAAGGGTGCTTATGGGGGCCTGGGCAGGATGGGACAGATCTGAGGATCTCTGGCAGAAGGAGGGTCTCTGGGCCAGGGCCAAGGCAGTGGGGGCCGTTTCCTCTCTGTTTCCAGGATGGCTTCGTGGGCCACATGAAACCACTTCGCGGGCCGGATCTGGCCCCCGGGCCTTGTGTTTGACACGTCTGAACTAGAGAGTTGAACTCAAGAGAGATTGACATCCGAGAACTGCAGAGTCCAAGCATTGCATTTACAAACACAAAATGACAGAGTTGAAAGGGACCTTGGAGGTCTTCTAGTCCAACCCCCTGCTCAAGCAGGAGACTCTCTACCATTTCAGATAAATAGTTGTCCAGTCTCTTATTAAAAGCCTCTGGTGATGGAGTACCCACAACTTTGGAAGGCAAGTTGTTCCACTGATTGATTGTTCTCGCTGTCAGAAAAATTCTCAGTTCTAGGTTGATTCTCTCTCCTTGATTAATTTCCATCCGTTGCTTCTTGTCTTGCCTGCCGGTGCTTTGGAGAATAGGTTGACTCTCTCTTCTTTGTGGCATCCCCTCAAGAATTGGAACTCTGCTGTTTCAATATTTCCATTTCAATTCAATAACTAATTGAAATGACAATTTCAACTAATTTAGTCAATTTCAGTACATTCAGAGGAGAATACTTTTTGATCAACACATTGCAAAGAATGTCAGCCTGAACAAGTGAATGTAAAGATGTGTGTGAACCCTCTGGGGTTATCGTATTATTTAGCATTACTTCCAAAAGTCAGGCTTTTAATTATCCTTATCCTCTCTTTAGAATATTTATCTAAGTGACTTCCAATCTCTCAGATAATTCGGCCAACTAAGAACCACAGCTTGCCACATCTTTGAGAATCTTTCCCAGTTCGTACAGAAAGAGAGAAAGTAATTATTAAAAAAATCATGATCTTTTGGAAGGTATTTATGTACAAAATCATTTTAATCCTCTTTGCCCAACCTTACACAGCTTTGAATATTTCCAAAGAAACACAGGAAATCTGTTGATATTCGAGGAACATCCAGCAAACACCAGATGTTTTTCAAGAATCAGATCTGACCAGCAAATCCAATCCCAAAGTCTGCGGTATCTATTTTCATCCTGTATGGGTTTTGTTCTGAAGCCAGGAATGACAGTGTCCCTATTTATGGTAGCTACAACCTGTACACTGATACACTGAAGTCTAGTCTGAAGTTTCCTGTATCGTAGTTTCAGTGTTTGTAGCATAGAATCAATAATGCTATTTAACACAATTTTTGTTCCTGGCTTCCCAGTGTTATATTTCAGCTGCTTATGTCTAAGGCCTATGCAAAAATGGCTATATTCATCACAAACTTTGCTTTTGTGACCACGGCCTACAAAAGTTTCATATTTATAGAAGCAAAACGGGTGATTTATTTTAATCAATTCTGCCAATTCTAACTTCTGGATGGTTCTCACAGTTCCAGAATATTCTGGAAGTCTACTCAGCATTGAACGTGACTCGAGAATGTTCTTGAAAAGAGATAAATTTCAAAACATCCTTGTCCTGACCAGAGAAGCAAAGTTTCTCTCTCTCTCTCTCTCTCTCTCTCTCTCTTTCCCCTAGAAAGGTTGTGATGGCAACCTTTCTAAAAAACCTTGCTAAGAAAACTGCAAGGTAGTCTCTGGGTATGGAACATAATTAAATGGAAGAAAGAAAACAAGAGTTGCAAAAAAAAGCAACTTGATATTCTGTGCATAAATATTGAACAAAGAGGAATTTACTTATCAAGGTTAGTTATTAGTCATTGCATCTCCAACATAAATACAGCATGGCCATTTTTTCAAAAATTAAAAAGCAAAGCAGACATGATAAGTATATGACTTTCTATTAGCCCTCCTCTGTGTCTCTTTCTCCCTTCCCCTCTTACACAGCCACTGCTTGCTACCGAGGTACTTTTTATATTATATTTAGGATATATATATTATTGGTGGGAATATGTTTTTTTTTTTAATTTGCAAGTCTTGGGTTGAGAGAAGCTGCTTGGTCCAAAGATCGAAAACACCCACTTGTCTTCTGTGTCCAAGGAAGCTGGCTAAGCAAGGCTTTGCTGAGAAATTCTGGGAGTTGCCATCCACAAGTCTTCACGTTGCCATGTTTGGAGACCATTGTTCTAACACAGGCATGTCAAACGCCCAATGTCACGTGTCGCGAGGTATCACGACTTTTTTCCCGTTGCCGGCAATGGAGTGGGCATGGTGACACCATGAGGCATCCGGCCTGCGGGCCAGCAGTTTGACACCCCTGTTCTAACAAATTATCCACGTATACAGACTATTTCCAATTGGGGTTTTTCCTCAGAAATGCCATTGTTTGCTATTTGTTGTTAATTGTAGGTTTTGGGGGTTTTTTGTCTCACAACCTAAAAACAAATTCTTTGTGTTTAAAGTATTAATTCCTACTTTAACTATTCCATTGATGGATCCAACAGAAAACTGTACATTCGATCAGCTGAGATATTAAAAGGTTTTACAGGAGGAAGAATAGAGTAAGAAAAATGGTAGAGGCAAAGCTGTGAGACCCAATGCAAACCGGTTGCGCCTTTGATGGAATAAACGCATGTCCTTCTCCCAGTGACTTTAGACAGAGCATCTCCATCCAAAACACTTAGAATACTGAATATTTTTCCACTGGAATGTCTTATCCTATATAAGGTTCCTTGTTGACATCCAGAATGCACCTGGTAAGCATGGACTTCAAAGTAGGTAAATATCTACATTGGCACCCATTACAGGGATTAGATTTTGGATTGGCCAAATGGAGAGATGCAAAAGTAGACCTGGTTAATAATCTTCTCCTTCACCTCTAATAATAATAATAATAATAATAATAATAATAATAATAATAATAATAATAATAATAATAA
>JAKJMR010000339.1:524527-541550 GCA_024449315.1 Daboia siamensis
ATTATTATTATTATTATTATTATTATTATTATTATTATTATTATTATTATTATTATTATTATTATTATTCCTATTACCTATTTCCTTAGCTTATGACTATAACTTTGTTGTTTGTATCTTATGGTTCATGTTGATTGTTTTTATTTAGTATCCTATTATGATTTATATGGATTGCTTATTTAGCATCTATGACTATCACTGTGTTGTATCTTATGATTTATGATGACTGTGTTTTATTATGATAATCATGATTTATCACTTGTTGCTTGAGTTTATGCAATGGAGACAAATTCCTTGTGTGTCCAATCACACTTGGCCAGTAAGAGCAGTAAGGACTTCTATTCCATTCCATTTTTATTCCATTCCATTCCTATTCTATTCTATTCTATTTCGTTCCTGTTCCTATTTCTAGTCTATTCTAGTTTTTTTTTTTTCCCATGACATTGTTTTGAGGCCTTTTGAGGAGGACAAATCACCAAACCACTTTAATCCTTATCAATTCCTACAAACTTAGCAGTTGACTCAGCCTTCCATCCTTCTGAGGTAGGTAAAATGAGGACCCAGATTGTTGGGGGCAATAAGCTGACTTTGTAATAATGCCGCTTGGGGGGCCCCAAAAGCCTTAATAAGCAGGCATATACATAGAATGAAGGCTATTGCTAAGCACATTGATTTGTGCTTTAGAATTGTAAGCTGCCCTGAGTCTTCGGAGAAGGGCGGGATATAAATGGGATTAAACTAAAAATAAAATTAAAAAAAATAAAATAAAAATTTATCCTTCTTAAGCAGCCAGGCCAATAAGGCATAAGAATTAGGTGCTGATAGTAATTCAGTGTGTAT
This sequence comes from Daboia siamensis, assembly GCA_024449315.1. Classification (NCBI taxonomy): domain Eukaryota; kingdom Metazoa; phylum Chordata; class Lepidosauria; order Squamata; family Viperidae; genus Daboia; species Daboia siamensis. The sequence continues at coordinate 525,368 of JAKJMR010000339.1, forward strand.
TAATATACGGTAAGTTATGCATCTGATTTTACAGGGAGGTCCACAAGCTGAGGTTAAATAAGTCAAAACAGGTGGCTGTGATGGTACAATCCAAGGTCCACATCACAAATAAAAACCAGGTGGAATCTGAATGGCAGCATCAAACCACTATTTTGACTTACTTGATTTCACCCTTCTTTCTGGCTTGGCTCCTTGGTATTGAGACAAAGAGGGACGCCGTGGCTCAGTGGGTTAGGATGCTGAGCTTGTCGATCAGAAGGTCGGCAGTTTGGTGGGTCGAATCCGGAGTGCTGCGTAACAGAGTGAGCGCCTGTTACTCGTCCCAGTATATCTTTGGAATGCAAGCCTCTAATAGTAGTAAATAGACATAGACTAGATGGGTGTAAGAGACGTGGTGGCTCAGTGGGTTAGGATGCTGAGCTTGTCTGTCAGAAGGTTGGCAGTTTGGCGGGTTGAATCCCGAGTGCCGGGTAACAGAGTGAGCGCCTGTTACTCGTCCCAGCTTCTGCCAACCTAGCAGCTCGAAAGCACATAAAAATGCAAGTAGCAAAATAGGGACCACTACGGTGGGAAGGTAACAGCGTTCCGTGCGCCTTTGCCATCTAGTCATGCCGGCCACATGACCACGGAGACGTCCTCGGACAAACGCTGGCTCTTCGGCTTTGAAACAGAGATGAGCACCGACCCCTAGAGTTGGAAACAACTAGCACGCATGTGCGGGGGGGAACCTTTACCTTTACCTTATTGAGACAAAAAAATGTCAAAATGCAGAATGGGCAGAAACCTTGGCCTTGATTAATTACTTGATCTAATTATGGTGGGATTATAAAAATTCAGCTGAAGCTGAAATCCTACCCACATCTGCTGGTGGACAGTCCCACTGGACAGGTAGAAATGCCTCGCAAGACCACCAGCATAAAACCATGCTCAGTTTCCCTCCAGTCCTAAATAGTTTAAAGCTTTTCAAAGCCATTAGCAAAAGTCCTCTTAGCAGCTGGCTTGTAAAATCAGAGACTTAATTTATTCGGGGCTGTTGTTTTTTTAAAATAAAGCAACCCATTGTTCTTTTGTAGATTGTTAGAGGCTTTTAATCATGGATGATCACAGAGGGCAGTCAAAGAAGTGATAATGGTGCCCATGAAGATGAAATTGAAACTTGACTGCACAAAAAAAAAACTGGTTGAGTTTTGGCCACACCGTCATGCCTGCCATCTTGACTCCTTAGCTAGGATTGGTTGTGGCCATTGGATAGTCAATATTCCCTTGTAATTCAGTGTTCTTTTCTACCATTGCCATGCAGAACATGTAATGCTATCACATTTAGCACACCCATCTAAAGGTAAAGGTAAAGGTTCTCCCGCACATGCGTGCTAGTTGTTTCCAACTCTAGGGGCCGGTGCTCATCTCTGTTTCAAAGCCAAAGAGCCAGTGTTTGTCCAAAGATGTCTCCGTAGTCATGTGGCCGGCATGGCTAGACACCAAAGGCGCACGGAATGCTGTTATCTTCCCACCGTAGTGGTCCCTATTTTTCTACTTGCATTTTTACGTGCTTTCGAACTGCTAGGTGGGCAGAAGCTGGGACGAGTAACAGGCGCTCGCTCTGCTACGCGGCACTCGGGATTCGACCCGCCAAACTGCCGACCTTCTGATAGACAAGCTCAGCGTCCTATCCCACTGAGCCACCACGTCCCTTACACCCATCTAGTCTATGTCTATTTACTACTATTAGAGGCTTGCATTCCAAAGATATACAGCCACGTATCTCTAATCATTTCAACTGAAATAATTTAAATCTATTCTGCACCCACTGTTCTCGGGCTACAATTTTCTTACTTCCCTATATTTTTGGCCAATGACAAATCTTTCCTTTCTTTTTGATTTCTCACTCATCTGCCAAACCGCTGACTGACAACTATTATGGCTATCCTATTAACTGCTTCCTCTTTTGGCCTACATGATATACAAGGGATGTACATCCTGGCTTACATAACAGCAGAGTTTCTCAAACTACGGTCCACAAATCGTGATTATTCAATAAGCTCTGTTCAAGTATTCTTTGAAAATACTGTCAAATACAAAGTATTGCTACTTAGTCCAGATCTTGACTGAGCCGATTGTAGAGTTTGTCGTGTGTTAATCAGGGTAGGTTTGTTACAAAGGATAGTAAAGTTCTAGTATAGTATACATGATTTTCATAATAAAAGGCTGGCTACGATTATGACCTTGAAGGAAAAGAAGGAAAAACATAATACTTTGTTGTTATGATGTGGTCTTATCAGACATCTAAAAGTCCATTAACACAGCCATTCACACACTACACGGTGCGTTAATAGAGCGAGGAAAGGGTGGAAAGCAGAGCTTCTAGACTCCTTTTCTGTCCCTTAATGACAGCTTCATTTTGGGTCATGTGACCAGGAAGAAAGAAGAAGGGCTTACAATGGCTTGATCAACAAGCCTCTGAGCTACTGCCCCACAGCCTCTTCAATAGGGACACATGAGGATTTTTTAATTGATTTTTTTTCCTAAGGAGCCCATATCTTAACTCATATTTGGGGGATATTTTGTCAGCTTTTCCCCACAACAAAAATTTAACCCTGTTCATTTTTCAGAGACTTATCATGCCAAAAGAGTCAGAGCGCCATGAACCTGTTACATTAGGAATAAGAATAGAATAAAATAGAATTCTTTATAGAATTCGTTATTGGCCAAGTGTGATTGGACACACAAGGAATGTGTCTCCGGTGCATAAGCTCTCAGTGTGCATACAACAAAGTGATAGATCATAGATCATAGTTGCAATCATTAATCATAAGATACAAGAACAGTTTGTGAACCTTAGCAGAGAAATGCTAACATGCATACTCTCCTATCCTAGTGTCCTAGTGTAAATTCTTGGACTTTGTACGATCCAGATGAAAAGAAACGGCCTCATTCAGTAAAGCGAAAGGCATGATAAACTATCCAGTCTATTCTCAGGCTTAATTACTAATCAGCTGCTTTACCTACAGGTTGCAGACCCAACATACATGTCAGTACAAACAGATTATGTACATTAAAATATGATAGAAGGATAAAATAGTAAATACAAGAGAAAAGCAGGGGGGGGGTGTGCTACATTTTTTTTTATCCCTTGCATTGCTTTGAGATTACGGCTCCCATTATTTTCAATTCACATGAGTATTATGGGATGTGCAAATCAGCACATCTGAAGGACTTCCGATTAGAGGGGTCTGATTTAATGCAAAGACATCAGATTATTGACCTTATTTTCAGCAGCCACAATTGCCAGAACAACAACATACTTCCTTCTTTCTCAGCTATACCTCATTTGATCAGGTTTTTTTTTAAAAAGGCAATATCTAATCAGATGTGGGTATCGTGACAGATTTAAATTGGGGCACTTGTGATTGATCATTCTGAAGCCTTATCTGCCCGTTGATGTGATGACCTCCTTCTTCTCAACTATCCAGGCCTCTTGGAGATCTCCTGTAATTGTCCAGGTTTTTTAAAATGCTAATCGGGAGATACAGAACTCTCTGTGATCTTACCAAGCATTCAGTCAGTTTATTTAAGTTTGCATAAACAACCTTCCAAATAAGCATTCTCAAATTGGTTTGTGCAAAAGGTGAGGGCTATTCGTAATGTAAAAGAAGAACAACAACTTTCCTACTCATTACCTCTAGAAATATTCCCAATGATTCAACGTGCTAAAAGGAATAATTCATTATGTTGAGTTTCTCAAGTATTTTGGCTATGACAAAGTCTTCAAAGGCTCGGCCCTCTATGCTAGTCAAATGTTGCTAACCCAGATACAAACAGTTCCTCCCCTCCAGCATCTCTAAAATATATATATATGTTTAAGGTTGCACAGATCAGCAAGTCTTCCTAATGACATGGGTGTAGGTCTTTGGTTGTTCTCCAATAAATGAGTAAATCAACTACAAGGAGTTCAATTGTGTAGGTGCATTCTTTCCAAATAGGCTATAGCTTCTTTCCCTATACTATGCATTTCCATTCTTCCTTCTTCATGGAGCTAATCCCTCCATTGCTTTATTTTGGGCAACTTTCCAAATGGGTATATTTGCGAAACTGTGAGTTGTAGCAACCTTATGCCCTATGAAGGATTTAAAACCTACTGTCAGATAAAGGAAGACCATGGGAAATGAACCTTTAATCCCTAGGTGCTCATAATCAGGGTTTACATTCGTTTACATCCTGACAGCTTTTTAAAATTAATTACTGATGAAGGTATGCAGCCATGTTCGATCCTCTAACCTTTGCTAAATGTATAGGGACACCAGGAAGACACAAGCAGATCTGTTTATCTTTCCAGAGCACGTTCTCTGCAGTGGGTCGTGTGCCAGATGTAGACACAGCTGCAGGAAGTTGTTTATCTTTCCTCCTGACCTTTCTGAAGTGTTGGGAGATGGTAAAATCATGTTTTTATTGCTGATTTTTCCTCTTTAATGAGAACCTTCTGGCCATCAGTTGCAAATGTATCAGAATGCTTAGAGAGGTCAAACAGCTCCAGTTAAAGTGATCTGTAACCCAATAAAGCTCTTAATAATGTACTTGCTGCAACCATTTATGGATGTAGCTCACCATGATAGCTGCTATTTCATCTTTGATATTCCCATGGTATGTTAGAGAGTTAGACAAGCCCATTCTGAAAAGGTTAGGAAAGTGATCGTGGCTGACCTCAGATGGGTTTATTTATTTTTTGTTATCTAACATGTACCTGATGTTAGCTGCCCAGAGTCACAACTGCCAATTGGGCAGCCACAGAAATTTAAATAAGTAAAATTTTGCATGCATTCATTTACATGTCAGAAGTTGTGACACTTGTTGTCTGACTGAAATTCATATGATAAACTGCATCCTGTTGGCGCTGGAAGAGAGCAGCAAGCTTGGGGAAGTGCGGAAGTTGTTGTGTCCATAGATTCGGGATCCTAGTAGGACTTTGGCAAACATCAATAATGTATTTATTTAATCAGTTCAATTTAGCTGCTATCCAACTCTGAAACAACTCTAAACCCCAAATTATCTCATTCAGGGGAAATCTCCTAATGCCTTTCTGGTCTAAGGATGTAACTTTCTCATCATCTGCAAACACACGTTCATCGTCTTTCATAATTCCCACATTCACATAAGAATCCCAACCTTTAGAATCTTTGTATCTAGAGTGAGCAACAAACAGGGATAGAGCTAAGGAATTATCTGCACTTCGGTTTTGTATTGTTTGTGTTGAGCATAAGTATCAGAGCAACAAGTCTTGAAGGGAGGGTTAACCTTGACCGTAGATTCCTTACTGAACTCTCCAAGGTCCTGACGGTGATTTGTTCTGCCAGAGTCCTATTTCATTCACTTAATGTGATTGTTAAACTCAATTTCATTGAGGGCCGCATCAGCATTGCGGTTGCCCTCAGGGGCCGGGTGGGCATGGCCAGGGTGGGCGTGGCCTATTGGGTGGGTGTGGCTAGAGTGCATGTGGCCTACTGGGTGGGCATGGCCAGCTCTACATCATTCGCATCAAGGGGGCCTATGGGGGCCTGGGCAGGAGTGGGACAGATCTGAGGGTCTCTGGCAGAAGGAGGGTCTCTGGGCCAGGGCCAAGGCAATGGGGGCCGTTCCCTCACTGTTTCCAGGATGGCTTCGCAGGCCACATGAAACCACTTTGCGGGCCGGATCTGGCCCCCGGGCCTTGTGTTTGACATGTCTACCTTAATGGCTTCCCTGAAGAACTCAGCTAGGAGAAAAAATGGGGAAGAGATCATAACAGCTGTTGACAGCGCCCAACTGGTTATTACAGCAACATGAGAAACATGAAACAATAGGTGATGTACCCACAAAATCATCAGAGAAAAACCTCACCCATCTCCACCAACTCCATTTTGTTATACGTACTTTTGAAGAAGCTTTTGGAAATTATGACTAGGCATGTGACATTTGAGACTAGTGCCTGGCAATAGCAATCTGGTATTGAATTTTCTCTTTTTCCTTCAATAAGGTGGCATAATTCTGGTAATTCTATGCATTTTCAAGACCTCTGTTAAGATCCATTTATTGTATATGAGGACAATCAAGCTGCAATAAAAATGGCAAACAATGCTGCAGTCAGAACAAGATCCAAACATACAGATCTTTGTTACTTGAATGCAAGACAACGTGTCAAAGACAAATTAATACAACTGGAATATTGTTCATCTGATGTGAATATCGCAGATCATTTCACTAAACTCCAAAGTGCTGTGAAACACAATGCTAGTTGTGAAAGAATTGGCATAAGATTGTAAGAGGTTATATATTATTCTACCCAAAGGGGAGAATGTTAGGCATATGGTGATAGCCTACATAGTCGGGTTGAAAATATATAAACTATGATGTTGTGACTTTAAGATGTTAATTGGCCAATGGGTGTGTAAGTGTTCTCATGGCCATAAGAGGGAGCTAGGAACATAGCTTCTTTCTCTCTGAATTTACTGCTCTGTCTACTATTGCTGTTTTGCTGTACTGTTGGTTTACTACTGTGATAAACCTGAACTGTGTATTTGACCTCTGGACCGGTAAGAAGACTTTGCATTTGGAATATTCCTTGGACTGTTACTATTGTGTATGACCTGGACTGTTTCTTTTTGACCGTGCATTTTTCTTTTTTACACCACCTCAAAAGTAAAGTACTTTTTGCTTTCACAACTCAGTGTACTCTTGTGGTTACTGTGTGACTCTTACTGCTCTCAGTACCCTTCCTTGTCTGTGCAACTCCTTGGTAGCACAAGGAGACCTCTGCAAAACAATCCCTAACAACCTCTCTCAGTGATGGTTTAAGGGCAAGGAACTTCATAGCATGGGGATGTTAGACTAGACTAGACCTTTATGGTATGCTAAACAGTAAAGGGAAAAACTACCTACAGGATTGCCAACTTCAGTCGCACAGTGTGTCTCTGTAGCTGATTTATTTCTTTTTTATATCATATTTGAATTTTCAATAATATATTCATATTTCTTCCCTGAAATGTTAGAGTGGATTTTATCCAGTGCTGCCTAGATTTTACTTCAATTAGATCTGACACTTGCTACTTCTCCTTCTTCATTTGAAAGCAAAATCCCCTACTGAAGGGTAATGATCAAATGGGACCGGTCTTTTTTCTTGGAATGCAAAATGAACATTGTTTGAAAGAGCACAATTTTTATTTTTTTGCATTCCCAGTAAAATTGCAGAAAATAATATGAATATGGGGTAGACATTTATCACACAGAGAGACATTTCCAGTGTGTTTAGGCAATATTTTTCTCTGTCTCAAGGTCATTATGCTCTAACATTTTACTGCAAGAAAAACATCATATTCTGAAACAATACAAGATTGAAACAATAAAGAAAATTACACAGGGACAAAGAAAATGTAGTCTTTTCTTTTCTTAATTGAGAAAGTGGAAGACAAAGGGAGTTTTCCATAACCATAATTTCACATATATCATGCTTTTCAAATCAGAGACTATCAGAGAATTTTGAAGAAATTCTGTTTATATATTCTTTTTAAAAATATATACTTATCATGTTTTATCAACAAGAATAAAATGCAAAACAAAGGAAACAGAAAAACATATATCCAATAGTAACAGTAAAAAAAATATTGTGTTCAAAAATCAAACAAATCTAATATTCAACATACAAAAGAAATCTACTCTGGCTGGGTGCTGGAAAGATTTTTTTATTTATTTTCCTCCCCTTACATAACAGGTCTACAAATAATTATAAACTTTCTCATTTAATACATTGTTGTTGTGAGTTGCGAAGTCGTGTCCGACCCATCGCGACCCCATGGACAACATTCCTCCAGGCCTTCCTGTCCTCTACCATCTTCTGGAGTCCATTTCAGCTCACGCCTACTCCTTCAGTGACTCCATCCAGCCATCTCATTCTCTGTCGTCCCCTTCTTCTACTGCCCTCAATCTTTCCCAGCATTAGGCTCTTCTCCAGTGAGTCCTTCCTTCTCATTAGGTGGCCAAAGTATTTGACTTTCAACTTCAGCATCTGGCCTTCTAAAAAGCAGTCAGGGTTGATCTCCTCTAGGACTGACCAGTTTGATCGCCTTGCGGTCCAAGCGACTTGCAGGAGTCTTCTCCAGCACCATAGTTCAAAGGCCTCAATTCTTTGGCGCTCAGCCTTTCTTATGGTCCAACTTTCAAAGCCATACATTGCAATTGGGAAGACCATAGCCTTGACTATACACACTTTGGTTGGCAGGGTGATGTCTCTGCTTTTTAGTGTGCTGTCTAGATTTCCCATGGCTTTCCTCCCCAGGAGCAAGTGTCTTTTAATTTCTTGGCTGCAGTCCCCATCTGTGATGATCTTGGAGCCCAGGAAAATAAAATCTGTCACTACCTCCATTTCTTCCCCATCTATTTGCCAGGAACTGAAAGGGCCAGATGCTGGATGCCATGATATTGGTAATAAATACATATGTATATGTATATATAAACAAATATTTCAGATAAGATAGATATATATAGATATAGTTATATGCTTTATTTTTTTTCCAATAAATAAATCAAGCTTTAGAATGTAGTCCAGGGCATGTCTTACCAAATGAAACTCATCAACTTTAATGGAACTTATTCTGAATTAAATGCATTGAAGAACTTATTCAAAGAACCAACAACAGCAAGAACCACAGCTATTTGGCACAATCATTGCTCTTCAAATTAATACATAAATGTCATCTTGAGAACAGGTTTCTCATGAATTCAGTATTAATACAGATGTCAGCATAGACACCAAAATGTCAAACTGATAGAGCAACCACAAAATGGCTAGAATCAAAAGATACTATTTAGCAGACTCTCTTGTCTGTTTTACCCTGGAAAAGATTTATCATATAATTGCTTGAAATTTTGTGAATACTGCTGTACATCACAGAATCCATCCCTTGGGCCCAGGAATGAGTAGATTCCAAAGCTGTAAACAAAGAGGGTAGAAATGGATCAAAAGGATTGAGGCACAAACAAATGGCAAGGATCTATCAACCCTTATCATTTAAGAGAGAGTGATCATGTCATTAGCTTAATGTTAATGAAAATAGCAACTTCCTGTCCCAAAATCAATCTTTCAAGAATCTATTAAGCCTTAGGGTTGTTATGACATTTCACCCGAAAAATCAAAGGTTGCCTTGCTTTTTTTCTGTCAACGTTGGCATGTTAATGGGAAGTCCGTGTGATTGAACCAAAAACCTTTTCCTGCTTCATGCTGCACTTTGATTATCAGCATAGTAAGTCCTGTCATGGAGATGGGTTCTAAGGCCACAAGATTCTCATACTAGTGCTTCCAATGTTTCCAGTTACAAATAAATAGGTATTCATTGATCTTTATTTGCCCAAACAAGTTGATTTTGCCATCTCTGCTAGTTCTATCATCTTCACCCATTCTAAGAGGGCAAGGACCTTTTTCAAGCTGAAGGCTGCCTTTTGCGATACCGTGCTGAGATATATAAACAGGTAGTCCTCGACTTAAAATCATTCATTTCGTGACCTTTCAACCGTACAACAGCACTAGAATAAGTGACATGCCCAGTTTTCACAACTATGACTGTTGCGGTATCCCCATGGTCACATGATCAAATTTGGATGGTTGGTAACTGGTTCATATTTATGACGGCTACAGTGTCCCAGGATCATGTGATCCCCTTTCGCAACCATCTGACAAGCAAAGTTTTTGGGGAAGCCAGATTTACTTAACAACCGTGTTACTAACTTAACAACTGCAGTGATTCACTCAATACCTATGGCAAGAAAGGTCATAAAATGGGGCAAACTTAACAACTGTCTTGCTTAGCAACAGAAAGGTTGGGTTCAATTGTGGTCATAAGTCAAGGAATACCTGCATTCCTAGCAGTTGAACACATCTTTCAGCTGGAGTAAAACATCTTGAAGTAAGATACAGTGATTTGCCCAACTGTATCAATTTCCAGCATGTTAAACCTTGAAGCTTTGCTCGTGATGCATGAACAAAGTGTATCAATAACAATTGCTCAATAACATCAGCAGTAGCTTCTTTCTCCCAAGTCAAGATGGGGAAAAAACATGCAGAAATAAAAAGGGGGTGCAATTTGCATAATCAGGGAAGCTATGCAAAAAATTCAAACCCATTGAATTTAAGCAAGTGACACAAAATATTTCATTTTTTTCTTCTCAGCTTTGATTATATTATTTTCTGTCATTTTTTTTTATTCATCTGTTTAGTAGTTCTGAGATCACGTTTACCCATTCCTTAGGAACTTTGGGATACAATCCATCTGTTCCTGGTGTTTTGAACTCTTCTAAAGTGGATAGAATAGGGACGTGGTGGCTCAGTGGGTTAGGATGCTGAGCTTGTCGATCAGAAGGTCGGCAGTTTGGCGGGTCAAATCCTGAGTGCCGCGTAACAGAGTGAGCGCCTGTTACTCGTCCCAGCTTCTGCCAACCTAGCAGTTCGAAAGCACGTAAAAATGCAAGTAGAAAAATAGGGACCACTATGGTGGGAAGATAACAGCGTTCCGTGCGCCTTTGACATTTAGTCATGCCGGCCACATGACCACGGAGACGTCCTCGGACAAGCACTGGCTCTTCGGCTTTGAAACAGAGATGAGCACCGCCCCTAGAGTTGGAAACGACTAGCACGCATGTGCAGGAGAACCTTTACCTTTACCTTAAAGTGGATAGGTGTTCACTTACTGTTTCCTTGCCTATTTTGACTTGCATTCCTCTTCTGTCTCCTACGGTACTGCTTTTGATAGATTAGACTATGTTTTCCTTTTGAATGAACACAGATGCAAAGACTGTATTAAGCAGTTCCACTTTTTCCCTGCTACCCGTCACCTTCTTGCCTTCTTCTCCCATAAGTGCACCAGTCATTTCCTTGACTTTTTTTTCTTGCTTCTTACATGTTGGAAAAAATATTATTTTTTGCATTTTTGCATGTCTTGGTTCATTCTGAACCCTACGTTTTCCTGACTTCATCCTTGCAGATTCAGGCTAGTTGCTGGTATTCTGTTTTAGTTATATATATCTCTTTCCATTTTTTTATACTTGACCTTTTTTTCTCTCAGTTTGTCAGGGAGTTCTTTATGAAACCATGTTGCCTTCATCTAGGTGCAGGGGTGTCAAACTGCCAGCCTGCGGGCCGGATGCATCATGCGGAAGTTGCGCCCACCCCATTGCCGGCAAAGGCAAAATCGTCCTGATACATTGTGCGACGTCACGTGACGTCGCGAGTTTGATATGTCTGATCTAGGGCGTCTTGTTTTTCTTTCTCTGTGATATTGTGTTAGATTGGGCTTTTATAATCTCATTTTTCAGAATTTCCCAAGCATCTTGATTGTTTTTGCCTGTAAGATTTCCATCCGTGGAATCCTTTCTAAACTCTCTCTTAAGATTATTGAAATCAGATCTCTCAAGTCTAGGACAGTAGTTTGACTTTGTTCAATTACTTGTGCCTTAGATCGAATTCCAGCATGACATGGTCACTCTCCGGAAAGTTAGCACAACTTCAATCCCCTCTATTATTTCATCTCTGTTAGTAAAAATTAAGGCCAGTAAAGCTGACCTTTTAGTTCTCTTCTCTACCCTTTGAGTGACAAAGGAACCTGTTTGATCTCCCACTTGCTGCAGAGTTTGTTTCTCACTTGGTTTCAGGGTACTTAAAGTCCCCCATTACTACTGTAGTGTGTTTCCTGCATCCCTTAGCTTAACTGATCTATTTCCTCTGCTTGGTTGGGCGGCCTGTAGTATATATCTATGGCCATATTATTCCTTTTTCCTGTAATATTCACCCAAATGCATTCAAGAAGGCTTTCTTCCTTGGTTTTATGCATTTCTACAGAGGTTTGGTGATTTCTTATATGTATACTTCACCATGTATAATACATATAGAGAGACATTCTAAACTAAACTTGAATGTATTATGGAAAAACTCCCAAATGAGAAATAATTCAGCCAGTGTTGATGTGATGCTACATTGACGCTTTCTTGAAGTTAGCCTGTGTACTAAGCTAGACCTGATGAAATCCCTGCTCTATTACTTCATAGATGTGATTTGAGCAATATACCCACTTGTATGATGAGAACAGACTAGGAATTACAACTACAAGGCATTGCTAAATGAAACTAACCCAGGCTATAATTACCCTGCACACTGAATTGGCATCATGTTCCTTTGAATACTGTGAAGTTTATTCCAGGATAATAATGCATAGAAGAGCAAACGACACTGAAATTTTATGTGTAGCAGTTTGAGACTGAACAAATCTTACTGAATTTGGTCAGGCTTATTTTATAGAAAACCGGACTCCAGTGGTATTGTGAAAAAAACAAAAAACAGTCCTAACCCTGCTACATTAGGAGAAAGCCCCATGGAATGCAGTTAAAATTACTTAGGAATAAAAATACTTTCTACACTGTTTGCTTGATAGGCATACCAAAAGCACAAATCTATTTCTGTCTGGAAGTATAACCCCACTCAGAACTAATGATGGAAAGTCCTTGGATCCAAAAGGTTCGTGCAGCCCCAGCTCGAATTGAGATTAAGTTTGTTCTCCTCATCCCCACCCTCCAGGCACTGAGACAAGACCTCAACAGCATTTATTTGGTCAGCCAGGGGTCAAGATATACAGATAAGTATCCACAGCTGGACTGACGATAACTGACTGTGTGCCAATGAACAACCTCATAAGTGATACATGTGGATGTTAAATAGGGAGGGTCTATTTTACATCTACATGTACTGAATGCTATGTCAGCTTGCAGGTCAGGGGTTTGGGACATGTTCTCTCACTTCCTGAAACCATCAACTAGAAATGGCCATGGAGAAAGGAAAAAAAGCACAAAAATGTTCTGGCCTCACCATTCCTAACCCCCTAGATCAGTCCAGAAGGACAGAGTGATGAATGTTACTGAAGGATGCTAAGAAATCCAGGAAAACTAAGAAGAGTGCACCATCCTTGTCTGAACTCCAGCGGAGGTCACGTTTGGCCAAATCAGCAAACGCTGCTATGTTAAATTTACTTGGGCGATTTATTGAAAAGACCTAGCTCAGTGATGGTGAACCTTTTAGAGACCGAGTGCCCAAACTACAACCCAAAGCCCACTTATGCATCGTTGGGTGCCGAGTGGGCATGCCCAATTGGGTGGGTGGGTGTGGCCAATTGGGTGGGATTGGCTGCAGTGGTGACAGCAGACTGGGTGGGACTAAAAAGTTCAATCAATAAGTTCCAACGTTGTGAGATCTTTTTTTTTCCTGCGAGAAGTTGAAATTGATTGATTGAACCTTTTTTTTTTTTTTTTGCACATGGCAACGGAGGCCTAAAGTGAAAAGGTTTTTAAAAACACAGCTGAAGGCCCAGGACTGGGTTGATGGTGTGCATGCCCACAGAGAGGGCTCTGCGTGCCACCTGTGGCACTCATGCCATAGGTTCGCCACCATGGACCTAGCTCTTCAAAGCTCTCCTGAGTGAGATGAAACAGCACCTTAGCATGTGCAATTGGCCTCGAGAGTGAAGGGGGATAAATCAAGGCTGCTGCTGAGTCCTTAGGATCACCTCACTTCATAGAGTTGTCAACTCTGTTCGTTCTGCCGAACAAATTGACGTATGATGGCCTAGTATCTTTTATTGGTATACTGCAAGTGAATGAAAAGCAACTGTTAGGTTGCATCTTACTAGAATCATGTCTGTCTTCTTAAAAGGGCAGGCAGAAAGAAGGGAAAAAACAAGGTGATTTTTTTCCCCCCATTAGTCCCCTACAGTTTTGGTCCCTTGTGTCCTGCTTATCCATCCCATTCATTGACGGTGGCCATTGTCCTGCTACAGTGCCTTATTTGGAAAGATGGATATGAAGTTTAGAAAGATAACTAGAAAGTCTTTGTTTCTATTTTGTTTCTATTTTGTCTTTACTTCTATTTTGGCTTTTGTAGGTTTAAGGATCTCTGGTCTAATAATAATAATAATAATAATAATAATAATAATAATAATAATAATAACAACAACAACAACAACAACAACAACAACAACAACAACAACAACAATAAAGTTGGAAGGGACCTTGGAGGTCATCTAGTCCAACCCCCTGCTCAGGCAGGAAACCCTATACCATTTCAGGCAAACGGCTGTCCAGTATCTCTTAAAAACATCCAGTGTTGGAGCATTCACCACCTCTGGAGGCAGGTTGTTCCACTGGTTAGTTGTTCTAACTGTCAGGAAGTTTCTCCTTAGTTCTAGGTTGCTTCTCTCCTTGATTAGTTTCCATCCGTTGCTTCTTGTCCTGCTTTCAGGTGCTTTGGAGAATAGCTTGACTCCCTCTTCTTTGTGGCAGCCCCTGAGATATTGGAAGACTGCTATCATGTCACCCCAAGTCCTTCTCTTCGTTAAACTACACATACCCAATTCCAGCAACCGTTCCCTGGGATTGGGTATGTGTAGTTTGTCTGAAGAATAGCAGAGAAAAAGGTGGATCACGTTGTAGAATTAAAAAGCGAGCTTATGCAGAGTGAGAAACACATTGTTCTCCAACCTCTTCCATAATCTCATTTGTTTATAACACTAATTTTAACTTATTTACCAGCAATCAGGAGGGGTGAAGAATCCACCACAAAAAGTCCTGGGGTCGCAGCTGATGCAGCCATGCAGTCCATGAATGGCACTGGTTCTCCTTGGTTTCCCATCTGCCTGCTGGATTCCTGCTAATATAAAGAAATAATCCACAAATCCACATCTGAACAACTGACACACTCCAGCCTGATTTCTGCAATGCGCATCCTGAAATATTTATGTGAAATAAAATGTGAAATATTGAATGAGATGCTGAACCAACTGAACCCGTTGGTGTCATCTCACAAAATGAGGTAGGAAATCTTTTCTGGCACAGCCCAACTACAAGCCAACCTTGCCTCACTAAAAGTTTTGTTGTTTTTTTAGCTTTGGACATTTAGATAAGTAAAATATGGTCTACAGCAGGGGTGGGGAAAGATGGCCCCTTTATGACATGTGGAGGTCAACTCCCAAAATTCTGGGAGTTGAAGTCCACAAGTCATAAAAGGGCCATCGTTCCCCACCTCTGATCTACGCTAAACCCTGTTCTTTAGGATGGCTTCCTCTAAATTTGCAGGGTTTTTTTTCTCACTGAACGCTCAGAACGGAGTTCCGGCACCTTTTTTGGATGGAACCTTGTAGGATAGGCAAGGCGGGTTGTATAACATGTGTGAGTTCCGCCACCTTTTTCTTTTACAAAAAAAGCCCTGTAAATTTGTCTAGATCTGATACTTTGCTAAACTGGTTTTTACGTTACCAGTAAACAATACAGACAGAATTTTATTCCCCTGGACTGTTAACTTTTGCTACAAAGCACAAAAGAGAATGTTCCCAAAGATAATGCTCACCTACGGGTATTTCGCCCCCCCCAATAGAATTTTGGATTTTTTCGTGTGAGAATGGGATTCAAAAGGCCCACATGACAGAATGTTAAGACCACCCACATCTTGAACCGCTCAGTAAAAATGATCCTTGGCTTCATCCATTGGGAGAGGAATAGTTTTATTAAAGGTCAACTGTCTTGCAGTCAAGCATAGCCAGAACTGGGAATCACACGCCAAAATCCCTAAGTTCAACTTTTCCCTCCCTTAACTATCTCCAATCACTGACACACACACACCCCCACATGACCAATTAGGTCCAAGCAAGATGTTTTCAGAACTATTGCTTCAAGCCTAGGTTGGTATGCAGCTGCCCACTTCTCTCAGCTGGGTGTCCTTGAAGCAGGATCTCAGAGAGACACAGAAGTTACTTTCACTTTCTCCTAAGCATTCCCCCTCCCATCCATCCTCCTCAAAGTCCATAGCAGTCTGTCACCACATGGTAGTAAAGCACAAGCAGGCGTGAGGTGACAGCTGACATAGACGTAGGATACTGTAGCCATCCATTTCCTTAACTTACACCAGTGGTGGGATTCAGCCAGTTCGCACCGATTCGGCAGAAGTGGTAGCTAATTTTTTATTGACTTCAGCGAAGCAGCTGAAGCCCTAGCCCTTTTTTTGCAAGGCCCAGTACAGACCACCAGAAGTTCATGGATGCCACTTCCAAAAGTCCATTCTGAGCCAGGGAGGCCTCTCAGGCCCAGAACAGTGGGCCAGAAGTGCGTGGATGCCATTTCCCGGAAGTCC
>JAKJMR010000339.1:550488-563418 GCA_024449315.1 Daboia siamensis
AAAAAACTGTATCAGGGCAACTGGAAACCATCAATGCTGGCTGCCTATTGTTGGACACTAGTAAGATGTGTAGGCTACTGAATGCAATCAAGAATCCGCAACAAAACACTTTGTCCTGTTGAACTAATGCAGCGTGACATTCTGCAATTAAATACATTACAGTCAATAAAAGTTAATTTCATATTTTTCAAGATTTCTCTGTGAACAGTCATTCTTAAATTATGCTTGTGTTCAGTTTTGAGGGGTTATCATAATCAAAAGTTTTTCAGGAAGCAAAACTTTTTTGGGGGGAAAAAAAAAGTCCAGTGGAACCAGTATGGGAACTTTGGTGAATAGGAAGCTGTCCTTATTCCCTTCATTTAGCTGACACTAATCGTTTGAAACCAATTATTTCTTAATACCCCACTTCCCAACACTGACAGCCCTCCATGCTGCTGATCTACAGATGAGATTGATGTACAATCTCCCTGAATAGTAGAAGGAGACAATATCGTCACACAGAATGATGAGAAAGACAAGAGACAGATAAATAGCATAGGAATTTACTGAAACAAAAGAATGGCTGGGCAAAAAAGATAAAACGTTCTTTTCTTTTTAATAGTTGACTGTCTCAAATTTGTACAAGATACTTAAACTTTAGTAGGCAATGTTACCTAGAACGTTTGAAAAGAACACTGTTTTCTTACCAAACGCTTTTTAATGTCAGTTAATTCCATATGCCCATCTGCCATCTATCTTTCATTCTCTTTGATAGACTATTAGTAAAGCAACAGTTCAGTCAAATAAAATAGGTCACCTATTATGTTTCCTTGATGCAAACATCAAGCAAAGGAAAGCCTCACCCTTGCGGGGAAATAACAGTATCAGTGTCTGAAATTCTCTTATCGACCAACTCTTATGTAGATAGATACCTTGGAGCATCTTGTCCAACTCTTGTCCCATGTTCCATTAGAACAGGGGTGTCAAACTCGCGACATCACGTGACGTCGCACGACGTATCGGAGCTTTTTCCCCATTGCCGGCAATGGGGTGGGCGCGGTTTTGTCGTGATGCGTCCGGCCCGTGGGCCGGCAGTTTGACACCCCTGCATTAGAACATCCACCGTCACCGTCATAACGATGCAAGCCTGAAGGTGTTTTTTTTTTTTTTACGCTAAGTAGCAGATATCCCAGAACAAACACTGCTGATCTTTCAACAGTCCTTAAGTTGCACAATTGGTTGAATTCCACACACAAAAAATGTGTGTGATGATTGGAACTATCTTAAATAGTATCGGTATAACACAGCCATCTTAATCACTTGGTAGTAAGACAACACTGTTACCCATCTAAGTGGTTTGCCTGTTGTTGATGAATTTATTTGTTATTCTGTTATTTTGCTATCAGAATTTCAAATCCGGGTTGTAAGCTTGAATGGTGGTACATTGAGAATTTGTCTTTACGACAAAATACCAATTATGTTCTTTGTTTTTGCCGTTTTCTTTTTCCAGGGTGTGATAGTCTCTCAAGTGACAGCAGGCATGCTGCAAAGAGAAGCGTAAATGCTCATGAATCACTAGGGGGCAAACATGCACAATAACTGATAGGCTAGCAAATGTTCATGCTCAAATATGTACTCTGCAGTTGCTATCTCTTATCAAACACCATACGATTCAGGGGCTTCCAAAAGACAAAAGATACATTTTTGAACTGTTCTAAACACTTAAACCTGGATTCTGTATAAATTAACATAAGGAAGTTTGGGAGAGGAAAACATATCCCCTTCCGTTCCAAGGCTGTCTCAAAGGTTTCTCAAAAGATGAAAGACTTCTGGGGATGCAGATGTGCTCCGTGAGGCTCCTCTAAAAAAAGAGGGCATTAACTAAAACGGGGCAGGTGGCCCAATTTGCAGTAATTCTAATAATCCAAGTTTTCCTATTACCTGCCGGCATTCTTCCTGTTCCCTCTTAAATCAAAGGGTGGTGCGCAAACCTGCTTGAATAAATACACGGGAAGCAACTTTTTAACGCATGAATTTCATTTTATCTTTCCCCCAAACATATGCTACAGCAATTGAAACAGCGGAACAGCTTGCTTCCAGAAGTTGTGGGTGCTCCGTCGTTGCGAGGTTTCGAACCGACAAGCCATTTCGCCAAAACGCCATCGATTCTCAAACCACTGCTTGATAAATGAGTGGGAGAGCAAATAGGATTGAAAAAGATAGAAACGGAAACAGGATAACCAAGTTGGAAGGGACCTTGGAGGTTTTCTAGTCAAACCTCCTGCTCAAGCGGGAAAGCCTATGCATTCAGTCTTCCGACTCGCTATATTTTTTTGTTGTTTCTAATTTATTTTTTTTTTGCCCCGCTGCTGGTTTGAGGGAGACTCTTGATCTACTTCATCTCTGTCAGAACTCCGGTTGCCTAGAAAATGGCCATCACCTCTGCAGTGGTTGCTCGGCCTCTCTAAGCCCTCTCCCCAGCCAACAAAGCAACCTTGGCTATCAAAGCTGATGGGACAGCTGGGGATGATGGGTGTTGGTGTGTAGGAGAGAGGGAGGGGGTCTCCATGTGTAGGAGGGAAGAAAGGGATGTGTTTCCTACGTGGAAGCAAAGCAGCCGGGAGTAGCTTTAAAGCAGCTGAAAGAAAGAGCTGCTTTTTTCCCCAGGAGAGGGACTCAAAAGGAGATCTATTCCCAGCCACTAAGCACAATTAAACGGTGAAGTTGGTCGATAAGGGGAATTCATTTCAGAGCCTGAGACTGGGGACCAGCAGAAACCTTTTCGCCTTAGGCCTCCGCCGCCGTGTGCAAAAAAAAAAAGGTTCAATCAAATCAATTTCAACTTCTCGCAGGAAAAAATAGTTCTCGCAAAGTTGGAATCGACTGAACTTTTTAGACCCACCCAGTCTGCCGTTACCACTGCAGCCACGCCCAGCCAATGGGCCATGCCAACAAAATTGGTCACACCCACCCAGCACCCGATGATATGTAAGTGGGTTTTGGGTTGCAGTTTGGGCATTCAGTCTCCAAAAGGTTTGCCATCACTGGTGTAGGGTTTCCTGTCTGAGCGGGGGGTTGGACTATAATAATAAGTTGGAAGGGACCTTGGAGGTCATCTAGTCCAATCCCCTGCTCAGGCAGGAAACCCTATACCATTTCAGACAAACAGCTGTCCAGTCTCTTCTTAAAAACGTCCAGGGTTGGAGCATTCACCACTTCTGGAGGCAGGTTGTTCCACTGGTTAATTGTTCTAACTGTCAGGAAGTTTTTCCTTAGTTCTAGGTTGCTTCTCTCCTTGACTAGTTTCCATCTGTTGCTTCTTGTCCTGCCTTCAGGTGCTTTGGAGAACAGCCTGGCTCCCTCTTCTTTGTGGCAGCCGCTGAGATATTGGAACATTGCCAACTACTGCTACTACTACTATTATTATTACCACCATCCCCCGGTCCTTAAGCCAGCAACTCTGTGAAAGGCAACTGATGGACTTACGAAAAGTAGAATGTTTTCCACCTAGAGACAAGAAAAAAATGTTGTGGACCTTTGGACAGCCTGCCTTGCTCTTCAAAATGAAACCTTTTTTGAGCACTTTTTCAACCCTGTAATCCCCCCCTTTTTTCCCCAATGAGGTTCATCTTGGTGCCACTTTAGAGGAACTGCACTCCAGGCTAAGAGTTCTTGGTATGCGGGCTGTGTGTAGAGTGGTTGAAATACCTGAACGACTCTACTCACCGAGAAGGGAAAGATGATGCAGAATCGTGTTACCATTGTTTCCTCTGGTATTACAGTTTAATATTTCTAAAATAGTTAGACCCTGAGACAAACATTCTCTCGTTATTTTTTTTCAAATTGGACTGACAGCAAAAAGCTGTTTGACGTATTTTTTTTTATTGTTTTAGCTCTGCTACAGGGTGCCCAGAATAACATTTGGAAAATTAAAAACAATAAATAATAATTTATACATACAGTATGTCAACATCGTTGTTCTCGTCTTTGAGGAAGACTTTGCCATTTTTCTGGGTCACTTGTCATTAACCCTTATTTGTAAAATAAAGGTAAAGGTTCCCCCACACATGCGTGCTAGTCGTTTCCAACTCTTAAGGGCCGGTGCTCATCTCCGTTTCGAAGCCGAAGAGCCAGCGCTTATCCGAGGACGTCTCCGTGGCCATGTGGCCGGCGTGACTAGATGCCAAAGGCGCACGGAACGCTGTTACCTTCCCATGTAATGGTCCCTATTTTTCTACTTGCATTTTTACATGCTTTTAAACTCCTAAGTTGGCAGAAGCTGGGATGAGTAACAGGCGCTCACTCTGTTACATGGCACTTGGGATTCGACCCGCCAAACTGCCGGACCTTCTGATCGACAAGCTCAGCGTCCTAACCCACTGAGCCACCGCGTCCCCATTTGTAAAATAGCAATCATTAAAATAAAACCTTTGCAAAGGTTGGGATCAAATTGCAATTTGGAAAAGTGAGGGTGAAAGGAACTGAAGGAAAGTCATAGGGATGGTGATTTAGCTTCTTCCTTCATTTTTTTAAATTTAAATTTTAATTTTTAGGATTCTTTTTTTTATTTGTAGCTTCAGGGGCAGCAAAAAGAGAACTCTGGTTCTTTTCCCTCTCCCCTCTCTCTCTCCTCCCCCACTTTATGGCAATATCAACAAAGATGCTTCCTTCCAAATCAATTAAAACGATCAACAGTTTTTAAAAATCCCTAAAATAGGATTTCTACGAAATCAACCTATACGCAATCAAAATGTGATAGTTTAATAGCATAATTAAATAAACGCTATTTGGAGCTGTTCACATTTGCCCAAAGACACAAATGCCATTGACAATTTTGTTGTATTTTTTTTTTATTTTAATTTCTTTGCTTGTTGATCCAAAAATTAAGTCAACGTTTCTTATTAAAGTAGCCGTAAATAAGTCTCGTTTCTCATATTATCGTGACCACAACAGAGCCCAAATTTATGCTACTAAGTAAAACATTTGTTCATAAGAGTTTTGGCACATTTTAGGACCTTTCTTTTGCCACAGTTAAGTACGTAACACAGTTGTTACGTGAATCTGGCTTCTCCATTGACTTGGCTTGTCCAAAGGTTGCAAAAGGGGATCACATGACCCCGGGACATTGTAAACCCTCATAAATACGAGCCGGTGGCCAAGCGTCCGAATTTGGACCACGTGACCATGGGAAGGCAACAACGGTTGCAAGTGTGAAAACTGGCGAGAAGTCACTTTGTTCACTGCCGTTAACTAAGCCGTCACGAAATGAACTGTTGTAATTTGAGGACTACCTGCCTTGCCCAAGAAGGTTGAGCACGACATCTTTTTTCATTAACGATAACCCGAAACTTATCATACGATGATATTCTGCGTACTTAAAAACCCTTTATGGATTTAAAGGGTACCCGTAGGCCAGAAAGCTCCCAAAATGAATTCTGATCCATCTTTCGTTTCTCCCTCTAGTGAAATCCAAGCTGTCTGGAGCTGCTTGGCTGCCGATGCCTCTCTCCACCCCAAAGTCCTCCCTTGCCTTCTCATCAAGATCCCGTCCCTGGATCCGTCCCAGAATTAGTTTGATTTGCCTAATTTCTGTAGATTGTCCACCTGAGGGATCTCTCCGATTCTCATTTCAAGGAGGGTTTAGGGAGAAGACGTTAGAAACCCTGACTCTTTTTTCTTTTTCTCTATCTCTCTCCCAACAGCTGTGTGCCGCCCCTTGGGACTTCGTTGCAGTTCTTAAAAAAAGGAAGAACTGCTAAAAGAAAAAAAAAAAGACACTCTTCTATTTTATTTTTTATCTTCCTGGAGCCAGCACAAACCCCTTCATGGCTGGCCACAAGGAGGGTGACAGCTTGTAGCCCCTACAGGTGATTCATCACGATAAGGGGAAAAGGAATTTGGGGCAGGGACGATGTTTTTTTTTTTACCTATTGTCATCCCGATTACGGTGGATTCCAGGGATAGGGAAAATGGGTGGCACCGTTTGTGAAGCTGGGCCACATGGATCCCCGTATCGCCTCTTATATAACCACCTCTAACAGCCTCCCTCCCTTCTCTCTCATCCGACGGACGCAGCCCGAATCGTCCCACCAAGAGCGACTCTACCATCTCGTGTATCTGCTTGCAGTGTGACAGTCGAAGCCCTTAAGACCATCTTGAAAACTGCCCAGACTGACTCCCTTCACCTTGGACGCCGTCAACCGCGAACGACCACAGCTGGAAGATGTTCAAAGATGCTGAGGAGCAACACAAAAGGATTGGCCTCTCTAGGAAGGTAAAAGTACAGAATCCTCTCTTACGCCTTAAAAGATGATGTTGAACTTGTTCAGTTGGAAGGAGATCTTCCGCCTCTTAATGGGAACGTTTTCTCCTCGGAGCAGTGCGGATCTACAGCATGGACGACTTTCCCAGGAGACTCATTCCTCATTTCATTTTTGGAAAAGGAGGCTGCGAGAAAGGATTACGTGGCATGTTTTGCAGAGGTCTGTTTTTCACAAATAGATAAATGTGGAGAGAATTAAAGAGACATTTGGCCTGACCATGCGATGCCCTCATTTCCCTTGAAAACAGAGCAGGGAATTAGGAAGTGGCCAGACTTAGCAGATGAGAGGCTTTTTAAGTATTCTCAGTTTATTTTGTGGTAAGAATTTAACAAGACAACTAGACAAGAAGGGTAGAGCTGTGAGGAGAAGCTGCAGGGGAGAAATTCATAGATTTAAGGCTGTCTTTCTTCTTTTGTTCTACATTTTGATCACAACTTTGCTTCTTCCAATGGCATCAAACAGAGCTGAGGAAACAGGGAGGGGAACGCATGAAAGGGGAACATTTTCATCGACCACAATTGGGCTGAAAACAACTTCAGGTTTGTCCTCGACACACAACTGTAATGAAACCTGCCCATTAGGGTGGTATACAGCCTAATGGTCACAAAATGTGTCGCTCATGTGAACCACCAGATTTCAGGGACCTTTTCTGCGGAAGTGGTTAAGCAAGACATCACTGTGAAGCAAGCCAACCGTTTCCCAGGGGCCTGGTTTTGCCGTAAGCCAGAGGGAAGAGCTGGTTTTCGGAAAAAAAGCGTCGTAAAATGCAGCCGGGTGGCCAAGTGTGCAAAGTTCAGTCATGATCTTTTGGAGGTGGGTGCGCAAACATCAGAATTTCAAATCTGGGTCGTGAATTCTCTGTCTCGGTCTTAACGAATGGAAGTCACCCTCCTCTCTTCAGTTTATAGGCAAGCCCTTCCAGAAGAAAGAGAAAGCTCTGATGGGGGGGGGGGGGGAATCTTTGCCCCGAATGTCCTGCTTAATGACAACAGCAGCCTCATCCAGCTATATGGTGTCAGAGGACTCTGCAACGCTGGACCGAATCTCCCTTGGAAGGTAAACCTGGACCATTATAACGCGGGACGGATGGTAACATCGCCCTTCTGGGATGAATTTGGTTTTAGGTTTCACAACGTAAACTTCTCTACGGCCTTATGCCTAGATTTTGTTCACTAGGCTTGATGAAGCAATGACGCCACTAATAGCACTGATTTTCTTCCGTAAAGGTCAAAGAGAAGGAGGAGGATGGGGGGGGGGGGACTGATTTTAAAGGGTTGCCTGAATTTCCCAAGATATTCACACTGAGACATCAGGCAAGAGCAACAGAGGGATCCTAAAGATCTGTCCAGCTCCTCCTCCTCCTCCAGGAGAGGTTCCACTGCCATGCCCATAAAAGGAGGCTGGCCTGCACATTGGGGAAACTGAGCAACCTCTGAGCAGATGCAGGCCAGGCCCAGCAGAACGAACACCTCAAGGCGGGATTCAGCCACTCATCTGCAACTGAAAGACACGGGTCCCTCAGCTCAAGACAGCAAGGTTGACCTGGGCAGAGAGGTTTGAACGAGGAGTCAAAGACCTCTACTCCTAAGGTAAAGGTAAAGGTTCCCCGCACATGCGTGCTAGTCGTTTCCGACTCTAGGGGTCGGTGCTCATCTCCGTTTCAAGCCGAAGAGCCAGCGCTTGTCCGAGGACTTCTCCGTGGTCATGTGGCCAGCATGACTAGACGCCAAAGGCGCACGGAACGCTGTTACCTTCCCACCGTAGTGGTCCCTATTTTTCTACTTGCATTTTTACGTGCTTTCGAACTGCTAGGTTGGCAGAAGCTGGGACGAGTAACAGGCGCTCACTCTGCTACGCGGCCCTCGGGATTCGACCTGCCAAACTGCCGACCTTCTGATCGACAAGCTCAGCGTCCTAACCCACTGAGCCACCGCGTCCTGCTCCTCTACTCCTATTGTTATTTTTATACTCCCCTCCCTCTGGCTACAAGTAGTTTCAAATGTTGGTTGTTGTTGGTTTTTTTAGATTAGAACAGCAATTTACTCAAGGCCCGGTAGATGACGAAGAAAGGAGCATACATCCAAACCTAACAAGCCTGTGGAAATACAAGGCAACTGATTTGCGTTGCTGCAAAAGCTGGGCAGGCAATTAGTGCCGTGTATTTGAAAACCGAGCAGAAACCTTATTTCCTTTTTATTATATCTGTGTGCCTGCGTCATTGAAAGTATACCAACTGAATAAAGATTATTCGCTGCTTTAAAAGCAAGGATAAAAGCTGTAACTGTCATACCCCTCTTGAATTAATGCTGTCATCTTATTGTCTTCTCTGGATCCTCTACATAACCAATTCTAGGGCAGTAGAGAACCAACCACACACACACACACACACACACACACACACACACACACACACACACCCCAGGCTTTGTTGTAGCTACAGAACCCATTTTAGACACTGAAAAAATATCCTGATTCCCTTACAACAGGAGCAGAGCCTCGAGTGGCAATACTGATTCTCAAGTTCCTAGACATTTCTTTCCAGTTATTCAAGCCGTGGTTCACAGTTCAAAAGATTCCCAAAGTAGACTATTAGCTGGCCATATATTGTATACATCTTTGGAAAAAGCAATTGCAATGTTAGTGGAAAAAGTTCGCTACACCTTGACAAAATAAGGAGAAATAGCCACAGATGATAACATCTTTTGTTATCATAGAAGATGCCTCCGAGATATCATGTAGCGGTAGTCCTCAAATTACAACCACAATTGAGCCCCAAATTTCTCTAAGACAGTTAAGTGAGCTTTGCCTCATTTTAAGACCTTTCTTGCCACAGATGTTAACTGAACCACTGCGGTTGTTAAATTAGTAACATAGTTGTTAAGCGAATCTGGCCTCCCCATTTGACTTTGCTTGTCAGAAAGCCACAAAAATGACTCTGGGACACTACAACCGTCGTAAATATGAGTCAGTTGCTAAGCATCTGAATTCTGATCACATGGCTGTGAGGATGCTGCAATGGCCATAAGTGTGAAAAACGACAATAATGTAACATTTTTCAGTGCCATTGTAATTTCAAACAGTCACTAAATGAACTGTTGTAAGTCGAGGACTACTTGTATGGCATTCTTAAATTATTCTCTGGGTCGTGAATTGCAATGCCGGTGCAGTTGCAACTTTTTCGTATTGCCTTTCAAGTACTGTCCTGTATTTGAACTGCCTATTGGAGATTTCAGTGGTCAAAGATCAGTTTAATTTATCAATATTATCATTACTATTACATTACACCCCGTTTGTTATTAGCAATGTTTTTCTTCTCTTTTATGTTTTAGAACACGGCTTTTCAACCTTTAAACCCATTGTACCACTTAGCATATGGCAACATCAGAGTACCACCAGTCGCCTAGCAAGGTGTCAAAAATGTGATGACCAAAAAAAAAAAGGGAAAAAGAGTGATGAAGTACAGGTAGTCCTCAACTTACAACAGTTCGCTTAGTGACTGTTTGAGATTACAATGCTACTGAAAAAAGTGCCCCCCAAGCCACAGCCGAGTAAGACACCTGCCTGCCCACCCGGCGGCACTCTTCCTCCTGTCCCGAGGTTTTCATTGTTGTGAGCATTTCTGCTGAGGATTGGCAACGGGGGTGGGGTGGGGGGGATGTTTGGTTTTTATTCCCCCCCCCCCATCTGCTGGGTGGTTGCAGCAGGTTTTGGTCACTTCACATGATCCTGGGACACTGTGACCGTCATAAATATGAAACAGCTGCCAAACATCTGAATGTAAATCACAAGACCCTGGAGATGTTGCAACATTCCAGCTGATTGGCACTTCTTCTGGACTCAGCGGAACTGCCGGGATCAACACCGAGCTCCAGCTGGAGCCTGGCGCTGATCCTGGCGCTTCCACTGAGCCCTGACAGCCCTGCAGCTCCAGTCGTCTCTCGCTCAGGCTTGTGCGGTGCTGCCACTGGTTCAGCTCATTCCCCTCCCCCGCTATCACTTTTCTAGGATGGTCACGTACCACCTGCCAGGTGCCAATGTACCACAGGTGGTACCCGTACCACTGCTTGAAAAGCCTTGTTTTAGAAAAATAATACTTCTGCAGAAGGCTTATCGTGAAACATTAGAAATCACTTGATTCTTGTGAATGAAAAGTGAAAGGTGGGTGCAGAACTGCTAAAGAAACAAGGCAGAAATAACTACAAAAATATTTGAGCGTTACTCAGAAACACCTCTGACACCAAAGGATTTACACATTCTTTGAACCTGCCCTGTTGCTTAGCATCTGCAACCTATAAAATTGACAGTTCATCAGAGGTCTTCAGCTTCTTCCAACGCTTTCATTGTTCCGGTGTCCTCAAGACATTGCTTTTTTGTCGGCACCGACAAAATCAACGAATCAAAAATGTGTGCAGGTAGATTTCTCTTTCAATCCATTCAATAAAGTGAGACACGTTACTATAAACTCCAGGACCCATAACTTTGGAAAAACAGACCGAGCCCCAAGAAGTCAAACCAAATAACGTCCAGCGTCCAGCCGGCTGCTCGCACACCAGCGGTCCTCCGCTGTCACCCTGTAGGAACATGGATATTATTTTAGTTTAAGATAACTTGAGATTAGACTCCAATCATTGTTAACAGTGGTAGCTTCTGGATGATTCTTATTAACTAGCAGAAAAATGGCATTTGCTACTGAAAGAAAACAGATTTCTGGCTGAGTCTTGAGATATATACCTTATTCCAGACATGTCAAACACAAGGCCCGGGGGCCGGATCCAGCTCACGAAGTGGTTTCATGTGGCCCGCGAAACCATCCTGGAAACAGTGAGGGAACGGCCCCCATTGCCTTGGCCCTGGCCCAGAGACCCTCCTTCTGCCAGAGACCCTCAGATTTGTCCCACTCCTGCCCAGGCCCCCATAGGCACCCTTGATGCCAACGATGTAGAGCTGGCCATGCTCACCCAGTAGGCCATACCCTGGCCATACCCACCCGGCCCCCTGAGGGCAACCGCAATGCTGATGTGGCCCTCAATGAAATTGAGTTTGACACCCCTGCCTTAGTCCCTGTTTTTACTGTCGTAAAATGTCTCCTTATTTCTAGGCTGAATCTCTTTCTTGATCAGTTTCCATCTGTTGTTCCTTGTCTGGACTTTGGGTGCTTTGAAAAAATAGGTGACAGCTCCTCAAGTATTGGAACACTGCTATCATGTCACCCCTGATCCTTCTCTTCACTAGACTAGCCATGCCCAGTTCTTGCAACTGTTCTTCCTATGTTTTAGCTTCCAGGCCCCTAATTGTCTTTGTTGTTCTTCTCTGCACTCTTTCTAGAGTCTCAACATCTTTTGTATAGTGTGGTGACCAAAAGTGGATGCAGTATTCTAGGTCTAGCCTTAAAAGGTAAAGGTTCCCCTGCACATGCGTACTAGTCGTTTCCGACTCTAGGGGCTGGTGCTCATCTCCGTTTCAAAGCTGAAGAGCCAGCGCTTGTCCGAGGACGTCTCCGTGGTCATGTGGCCGGCATGACTAGACGCCAAAGGCGCATGGAACGCCGTTACCTTCCCACCGGAGTGGTCCCTATTTTTCTACTTGCATTTCTACGTGCTTTCAAACTGCTAGGTTGGCAGAAGCTGGGACGAGTAACAGGCGCTCACTCTGTTATGCGGCACTCGGGATTCGCCCTGCCAAACTGGCAACCTGATCAACAAGCTCAGCATCCTAACCCACTGAGCCACCATGTCCCTATAGGTCTAGCCTTACTGGAGCTTTATAGAGTGGTGCTCGTACCTCACATGATCTTGATTCAATTCCTCTGTTAATGCAACCTAGGATTCCACTGGCTTTTTTGGCAGCGGCTGCTGCTACATACTCCTGACTCATATTTAACTGATTGTCCACTAGGATGCCAAGATCCTTCTCACAGTTACTGCTATTAAGCCTGGTTTCACCTAATCTGTACGTGTACTTTTGTTTTTTTCTTGCTTAACCTATTGGCAATTAATTCTTGCCAGCTTAATATCATCTGCACATTTGAGAAGTTCCCCTTCTAATCCCTTATCTAAGTCATTTGTGAAGACTTGGATCAGACAGAAGAATAACCTCAAATTACATTACAGTTAATAAGCTGCAACAATAAAGAGAGCTTTGCTGTAATCCAATGCTTCTCAACTGGTTTGGGGAATTCGGAAAATTGAAGTCCACCCATCTTAAAGTTGCCCCGGTTGAGAAACACCAATGTAATCTAGTATTACTACAACAACAGGCTGTTCTGATCTGCAAAAGGCATAACGGATGTACCAGTCAAAGCCAAAAGTCATTAAAAGTGATCACCAGGAGAGGTGATCAACCTGACGTTTCTCCACTGTACCAGTTAACACAACCCTTCTAGGACTGTGACTGCAAGCCGATGTCAAAAAGATTTCAAAAGCATTACTACTATATTTTATTTGAACAATGTATTCTCTGTATGCATTTATTCTCTGAAATTTGTGATATCCTTTCTTCAAACACAATATACTCAGAAAGGAAAGGAGAAACCGTATGGGAAATTTTCTTGCCAACATCCAAAAAAAAATCCTAAAACAAGCGAAGGGAAGGGAAGGGAAGGGAAGGGAAGGGAAGGGAAGGGAAGGGA
>JAKJMR010000339.1:572597-610669 GCA_024449315.1 Daboia siamensis
AATAGAATAGAATAGAATAGAATAGAATAGAATAGAATAGAATAGAAGCTGGAAGGGACCTTGGAGGTCTTCAGTCCCCTGCTGAAGCAGGAGAATCTATATCACTTATCTGAGATGGTATAGGTTCTCCTTTCGAGCAGAGGGCTGGACTAGAAGACCTCCAAGGTCCCTTCCAGCTCTATTCTATTCTAAATCACAGGATTTGATAGTCTTGTGAGAAGTGATCTCTGCATTTGAAAAATGTGATATACAGAAGCCACGATGTTTCATGTTTTATTCAAACGAATTAGGGGGCGAGCGGGGGGGGGACAGGCATCTGCAGAGGGAGGTCAAAAAAGTTAAGATGGAAGCTGTGACTATCCAAAGGAGACTGGCAATTTTAGATGTAATGCACATTCAAAAGAGTTGGGCCTTTGACTACACAGTGGCAGCCATCTTGACATTTTTTACCTTCTACTAGGAACTTTTTTTTAAATTGCTAGGTCTTTCTTTTGTCTGTGTTTCTATATTTCTATGTATGTTTTTTAAAAAATTTACTGGCCCAACTGAATTTTTCTCTTATGAAAAGTGCTTGTTTGAGCAAACGTTTCTTTACCATTTGAGACATGAAACAAAAAAGATGAATTCATTTCTGCTTGGGAGTCAGATGTAACCATTCTCCCCAACTGTAATAGTTTTATTTTTTCTGTCATATAAACTCATACTGATTTAGCAAAGATATAGAAAAAACTCTGCTGTACTTGCTTTGCCTGAAAATATAGTGATATACAAAAATAATGTGTGTGGGAATGTAATAAATATGTAGGAAAATTAAATAAGTACAATTTCCCATTAAAATCAAGATTCCTTGCTTTATTTAATTTAATTTATTTAATTTCATAATTAAGTATTCATTCCCCAGTCCTCTCAAGCAACTTGAAATTCAATATAGACTTTAATATCCAAAATTGTTAGCATGAAATGGCAGTAGAGATTTCTCTGAACGACTCCTAATCATAACTGCAGCTGAAATCTATAGAAATTTGTATCCATAAAATCTATTAAATCCAGCAGACTGCCCTAGGGCTAGAATTAACTCTGCACCAAAAAGTGTAGACTCTGCCATTATTTTTAACCATGGAAATCAAGAAACCTAATCTAATGCCACTTCCATACCAACAGTAATTTTTAACCCTAAAACTAGCTTTGGAGACAATCACACCGAACACAACCTTAAGATCACTTAAAAACATCCCAAAGGATTAAGCCATTGATCTGACCTAAGAACTCACTGAAAACAGATTCCAGTGCAATTTTTAAGTTTCCTTCAAAAATAGTCCTTCCAAACAAAACTTAAAAACCATATAATAGGCTCAGGAATTTCACCAAGTATATGACATCATACATATACTGGAATTAAGGGGAAAATATGATTTTTTTCCCACAGAAAACAAACTACTATATTAATAGTCTAGGGCAGGGGTAGGCAACCTTGGCTCTTTTATGTCTCGTGGCTGGCTCAGGAATTGTGGAAGTCCATGAGTCATAAAGGCCAAGGTTGCCTACCCCGGCCTATACATTAAACCAGGGGTCTTCAAACTTGGCCCTTTTATGACTTGTGGACTTCAACTCCCATAATTCCTGAGCCAGCATGGGGGAACTATGGCTCCTTTAAGACTTGTGGACTTCAACTCCCATAATTCCTGAGCCAGCATAGCTCAGCCTGGAAACCTCTCCCTTTCCCCTCAGCACAGCTGGCTCAGGAATTCTGGGAGTTGAAGTCCACGAGTCATGAAAGAGCCAAGGTTGACTACCCCTGGTATAGGGTAGTGATAAAGTACCAAAGATCATAAGTGCTAACAAATACCAAAACATTCCAGTTCTATAAAATTAACAAAAATGTAAAAAAAAAACTAAATGATCCCATGTCTTAAGAAAACATCAGATTCAAAAAACTGTCCCCATTTTACAGACACATTCAAGGCTAAGGTTTATCAGTATTACAAACTACTGACCTTACCCGAAACCCATCTGTTTGCATGCCAAGAGGCTTAAATTTTCTTCCCAGTCATCAGCGCATACGTAATAATTGGCAGCTGACCTATATACAGTCGGGAACATCAAGGAGCTGCTGTTTTTATATAGGGACACTGTGTAAAGAAAAACAAGGGGAAGTTTAACTTTAATACTTCCAGGTCGAAGGCAACTGATGGGTTTCTCGTGACACGGAAGATCTGCAAACTAATATGTGATCACCAACAAAGACTGTACCTATAATTTGATCGTGCAATGATGGAGCTTAATATGCCAACTGCAAAAGGACAATCAAACTACAAGGAGCCTTTGGCTTACAATCATTCATTTGAACGTTTGAAGTTACAACGGCACTGGCTTTATGACTCGTCCTCAGAGTTGCAGCCGTAACAGCATCCCCACGGTCGTGTGATCAAAATTCAAACATGTGGCAACCAGCATGTATTTACAATGGTCGCATTATCCTGGGGTCACGCGATCGTCGCCATTTGCAGCCTTCCCATCCAGCTTCCGACAACAATTGGTCAAATGGGAGAAACACCATATGCTGCTGTCCGAAAACGCTATTCTTTTACTGGGCGGGGAAATTAAAGCCTTTCTGAACATACGTGTCGGGAGGGAAACATACGTATGTCCTTCTGTTTACTAATCTGTCCATCTAAATAGGTATCATTTCATAATCATGGAACATTCATACAAGGGGAGCAATAGTTGCCCGCCTCTGTAACATTCCTTAATCTACACGTGTGTCCCTCGGCAGTGCTAAAAAGGAGACAGTGCTGAGATGCAACCATACTGCCCCTCTTGGTCCCTCACAGCCACGACAAACAGAAGTGTGTAACATTAAATAGCCTTTGGGGAACTCAGCATTACACACGTGGGACTCTTTTTCTGTCGAAAATTTAAATTTTATCCACTCTAGCAGGAAAAGCTGGTTTCTGGTTCTTTAAAACTGCCTGAAGAAAGTCGAGGCAATTCCCTGGATAGCTGAACTCGACATCCCAGTTATGAGGCCTTTGTTGTACTCCTGTAGAGGTTTTGTATGCAATTACGTGGACTGGGCGCATCTGTTTACTGTCGTGTTCTCATGATATACTAAATAAATAATAAAATTCATACAATGTTTTCCTAAAGCAGAGATGGCCAAATTTCTTAGGTTAGAGACCAGGACTTTTATTCCAGTGACATCTGCAAGAAAAGGTTGCACCACGTGATTTTCTGGGAATGGGGTGTCATCCTGGGCAAATCTCATTTCCACATCTGTCCTACCAAAAAAAAGAAAGAAAGAAAAAAGAAAAAAAAAAAACATCTTTTCCCCCAAAAACTGTGCCAACAAAATGTGACAAAGTGGCCTGGATTTTGGCAGTGAAATTTCAGATGCTTTAGAGGTGCTTCCAGGACGGATTCCATAGGATTGATTGGTCTAATTATATTCCCATATGTTCTGAAAGAACGAACAATGTAATGCCATTAACATTTTGAATTTTGGAGGCAAAATCCCAGGACACCGACACAGACGAGCTCTTATGAGGCTATTCATCCTAGAGTCATGTTTGCCCATTTTAATTTGCTTTTTATGAAAGCAGGAAGACATAGTGGCCAACCAACCAGACGTACAATCTTTGATTGTCGGCGTTAGTCATATACTTTAAATGTGGTTGATCTGTTTCCCACAGGTTTGTTTTCCCTCAGCAATCCTCACATTAGCATTTCAATTATAGTGCAAGTTTTAAAACTTACCACAGCTCCATTCATCGGATTTGTCGGCACAATCTGCTCGCCCATCACACCACGACTTACGGGGTACGCAGTCATGGTTTGCACATGCTATTTCATCCTTCTTGCAAAATGCTGCCATGAAAAAATGTAAATAGGGAGAAAACCATCTTTAGAAGCGTAAAGCTTTACATTCTGTAGAACAGAGGTCCCCAATCTTTTTTGGCACCAGAGACCGGTTTCGTGGAAGACGGACCAGGGGATGGGGGATGGTTTCGGTTTTGCTTGTTCGCTTGCCAACTGCTCACCTCCAGCTGTGTGACCCGATTCGTAACAGGCTATAGACCGGGACTGGTCTGCAGCCCAGGCATTGGGGACCCCTGCTCTAGAAGATGCTAAACTTTCACTGAATCGGGAATAGAGTTGTGATTGTGTACAATCATGA
Source organism: Daboia siamensis (assembly GCA_024449315.1). Taxonomy (NCBI): domain Eukaryota; kingdom Metazoa; phylum Chordata; class Lepidosauria; order Squamata; family Viperidae; genus Daboia; species Daboia siamensis. Next base: position 576,772 of record JAKJMR010000339.1, read on the forward strand.
CATATCAGGACTGCCGATACCGGGAATGTTGATTGAGTTTACAGAAGTATTACAGAATTAAGAAGTTCCAGTCTTTCAGAGACTTTTATTCCTGGTTATGCAAAGCAACTTCTTTCACAGCCAGCTTCGTTAACTATTTAATGCAATTTTATCATGAATTGTCAACATTCAAGAGAGTCAGAAACGAAAAATAACATTTCATTACTGCACAAACAAATGAAACATTTCAGGAAAAAAAAAAGCCATGAATATTCCAACCCTTGAAGCCTCTGTCTAGTGAAACCTACAGAACCAAATTTTCTTAAGAGTTCTAATAAACGAAGGGTTTTTTTTAGTCACTGTTTGTTATGAATGTGCAAAGTGCACATGGATAAAATCAGCACCCAACAGTGTGTGCTGATTGCCTTCTAAGGCTTTGTCAAGGAATTAATTAAATGAAGCACAATAAATGCAAATATATGATGAACTAACAATACTCGAAGTGAAATAAATAACTCAAGGGAAGAAGCAAAAATCAAACCTAAAATAAAACACACACAAAAAAAATAGAAATTCAGAACACTTTCTTCCGAAATAAACCACAAGAAAGGTAAATTCTAAATCTTGCAGAAATCTTTGCATGTATCTCCATGCCTTTCCTACTTTTCTCTCTCGCTCGGAAAGTTCAGATGTAAAAATCTGAATAATGCATGTTAGCCAGATATAAAATAGGTAAAGCATAATTTATGTTGCTCTCTCCATTCTGTGGCCATTGAATAAACAAAGCACGCAAAGTTCATAAAGAATGACAAGAACAGAAAGCTTATCAAAAGTAATTGATATTCAGACAAAAGCACAAGACGAAAGGGAATCTCGGGACAAAGGGAAGGAGGCAGATAGCAAAAATGAGAGAAAAGGGGCAAAATAAAAGCATAGTTGTTTAAAAAAAAATTAAGCTAGAAATTAATAAAAGTCAAAAGCTAGAAGACTGCTTAGGATCAAAGGGGAAATGAAATGAGTAAAATTAAAAGCATTTTTCTAAAAAAGGACGTGCCATGACTCTCTCCGAAGAAAACACCCAGGCATTACAATTTGAAACACTTACAGCAATTTTTTTCATCCACATTGTCAAGACAATCTGGAAAACCATCACATATCATCGCATGGTGAATACACAGTTTGTCTGACGGGCATTCCCAGAGACCTCTTTCTTTGCAACCTGGACATAAGAAATTAACATGACAAATCATTTTGATGAACTAGTGTAGCAGGCAATAAGCTACTAAAATAGAAATGCAGGAATACACACATTGTGGAACATTTGACTTTTATTGAATTAAAAATGTGCTTTTGATTTGACACCCAAAGATGGGATACAGAGGACACTGGAGCAAACCTTCGCAGATAAGACAGATGTTGTTGCCTGTTCCATATCTATGTTAACCTCTGGCTGAAAGTTCTAGAACAGACATGTCAAACACAAGGCCTGGGGCCTGGATTCGGCCCGCGAAGTGGTTTCATGTGGCCCGCGAAGCGATGCTGGAAACAGTGAGGGAACGGCCCCCTCTGCCTTGACCCCGGCCCAGAGACCCTCCTTCTTCCAGAGACTCTTAAGATCTGTCCCACTCCTGCCCAGGCCCACATAGGCACCCTTGATGCGAACGATGTAGAGCTGACCACGCCCATCTAGTAGGCCATACGCACTCTAGCCACACCCACCCAGTAGGCCACGCCCACCCTGGCCATACCCACCCGGCCCCTTGAGGGCAACCGCAATGCTGATGCGGCCCTCAATGAAATTGAGTTTGACACCCCTGTTCTAGAACCTAGTGTATCAAGTAATTCCTTCCCAGAAAGAAGACAAGAGATGCATTCTAGCTCTTCCTTATATTAGTCAAGTCTCTCTGATTCAACCTTTATCTTCTGTGGACCACAACCATTATGTTAGGCTGGTTTGTCTGGACGGATGTTTGGGTGAAAGGACATTATCACTTTTAACACCTTGAGAAACAATCTTGAAAATACAAGAAAGGGCTTGTTTAGACAAAGGTATTTATTTATTTATGGTATTTATAATGTTTTAAAAAAATCATTGATTTTCTTCCATTTGAATGTTGGTATGGAATTAGATCCAGTCGTTTAGAACAAAACCCGTGAAATCAGTAAGACTGAAAATAAAAGTGACTAAATTCAGATCCAACCTATAACAGACGGTAAACTGCAACAAATACAGAAATATATTGGCTGGAACCTTAAAATTAAGCCCATATCTACAACATATAATCAATTCACATTTCAGATTCTACAACCAAAATAATTTTTGTGTTGTTCCCCATTTCCACCCCCAATAATTGCCACGGATTCCTTGGGTGAGCTCTAGGCATAATCGAACAAACACTTTTCAATCATATTAATGGGAAAATTCTGTGCTAATTTTTTCTGTTAAAATAAGATAGGATCTGATTCTGTGCTAATAAACATTTTGAAGTCAGAATGTTAAAAGAAAAAGGAAGTATAGAATTATTTAAAAACTTAGGCAATAGGTAAGATTGTAACAAGGTATGCATTAAATTGTGAAATGTCAGTTGACAGTAATATCCTACGAGCAGTGTTCGATAAACATACGCTGCCTCCTCCGATTGTTTCTAATCACTCAAACTGGTCTTATAATAAATTCAGTATGAACTTTTGCATAGCTATGTCAGTCATTTGATATTAAATTCTTACTTCTCTATATGAAGGAAATTAAGGCTGAGAGCAGATCTATGAAATATTTATATTTTGTCAGATTGTATGGTTTTTTTTTCTTAAGCTCATTTCAGCTTTCAGATAAAAAGATGACCTGTGTTAAGCAGGTCATTCCTAAGTTTTTAAAAAGCATTTTAATAATATCTTTTGATTTCACTTTGCCATAGAACCTCTACAGGAGTTAAAACCTTAAAAATAGGTTCATTCAAAAGTAGTGTGTCATTTTTAAGTGATGTCTAGAGCACCAAAAAGTCTGAATTTCACAAACTCCGTGAGCTGCATTGGCTTCCGGTTGCCCTCCAAGTGAGATTCAAGGTGCTGGTGATGACCTATAAAGCCCTGAATGGCTTGGGTCCGGGATATTTGAGGGAACACCTGCTGCCAGCATCAAGTTCCCTTCGTCCAGTGCGCTCCCACAGGGAGGGTCTTCTCAGGGTGTCGCCGGTAAAAGATTACCGGCGGATAACACCCAGGGGGAGGGCCTTCTCTGTGGGTGCGCCTGCCCTCTGGAACCAGCTGCCCGTGGAGCTCAGGACTGCTCCTGACCTTCGTTCATTCCGCCGCGACCTGAAGACTTGGCTCTTTGAGCTCTCTGGCCCAGGCTGAGAATTTTTAACCGGGGTTTTTATTTTCAGGGATAATTTAATCTTTTTAATTGTTTTTTAACTTTTGTATTTTGTATTGGTTTGATTTTACACGCCCTGTAAACCGCCCTGAGACCTTCGGGAAAGGGGGGTATATAAATCTAATAAAATTAAAATTAAATTTGGTTCCAGTTGGAACAAATGAAGGTAAATAAAGCCAGATTGAAGACTAACATAATTTCTCCACAAAAAAAGAGCAACTAATGCAGGGGTCCTCAACTCCCAGTCCGTGGAACAGCACCGGTCCACGGCATGCAAGAAACCGGTCCACACAAACAAGCAAAGCCCCATCAGCGAGATGCAGGCAAAACCTCTCTCCATGGAACCGGTCCCTGGTGCCCAGAAGTTGGTGGCTGCTGATATAATCCATTCCTTCAAAAAAAATAATAATTCACAAATAGCATAAGGCAGGGTACCTCAAAGAACCTTTTGTATTATGTCATTTTTCCCAAGATGTCAATACTGTTGGAGATGCCGTTAGGTGTTTCCACATCTGACCATTAGGACCAAAGGTGAGAAACAGAGGACAGACAAACAAATGTCCTATCATTCACCCAGTCTTTGCTTCCCTGCCTTCAACATAAAAATAAGGACTTTCTATCTTCACATAGGGACGCGGTGGCTCAGTGGGTTAAGACACTGAGCTTGTCGATCAGAAGGTCGGCAGTTTGGTGGGTCGAATCCCGAGTGCCGCGTAGCAGAGTGAGCGCCTGTTACTCGTCCCAACTTCTGCCAACCTAGCAGTTCGAAAGCACGTAAAAATGCCAGTAGAAAAATAGGGACCACTACGGTGGGAAGGTAACAGCGTTCCGTGCGCCTTTGGCGTATAGTCATGCCGGCCACATGACCACGGAGACGTCCTTGGACAAGCGCTGGCTCTTCGGCTTTGAAACGGAGATGAGCACCGGCCCCTAGAGTCGGAAACGACTAGCACGCATGTGCGGGGGAACCTTTACCTTTACCTTATCTTCACATATTTCTTCCAAAATCTAGCTTTTACTTCAAATGCAATGAACGACTATTGGCTTTGCTGACAGTGGGGTAGTCCATAGATAGCACTAGTACTTAGACTTATATACTGCTTCATAGAGCTTTACAGCCATAAGTGGTTTACACTATCAGCCTCTTGCCCCCAACAATCTGGGTCCTCATTTTACCGACCTCAGAAGGACGGAAGGCCAAGTAAACCTTGAGCCGGTCAGGATCGAACTGACCACTGTGTCACCACAGCTCTTAGGCTTCCTGTTGTATAAAAAGATTATCCAGTGAGATATTCTGCTATTTTGTTATTCGCTACAGGTAGTCCTCAACGTACGACCACAACTGAGCCCAAAATTTGTGTCTGTTGAGTGAGGAATTTGTTAAGTGAGTTTTGCCCCATTTTACATTTTTTCTTGTCATACTTATTAAGTGAATGACTGCAGCTGTTAAATTAGTAACACAGTTGTTAAGTGAATCTGGCTTCCCCATTGACTTGGCTTGTCAGAAGGTTGCAAAATATGTTCACATGACCCCGGGACACTGCAACCAGTCGTAAATGTGAGTCAGTTGTGAAGCATCCAAATGTACATCAAGTGACCATGGGGATGTTGCAATGGTCATAAGTGTGAACAATGGTTGTAAGTCACTTTTTCATACCGTTATAACTTTGAAGGGTCACTAAGTGAACTGTTTTAAGTCAAGGGCTACCTATATTCTTTTAGCACCCTCTTTATGCTTACAAACTTAGGAACTTATCTTCTATCAAGGACTCTTGCAAATGTCTGTGTAGTATCTGCCAGGAAAAAAAATGGTTCCAGTGTTAGGATTTAATGTCAAGCTTGGTGATGTTGTGATTCCGTGCCAGCCTGTGATCCCGGCAGCTGAGTCCAGGGAATCAGAGTCGGAGGAGGGGCCTGGGGAGCCATCAGAGTCGGAGGAAGGCTCTGATGAGCTACAGGACTTACAAAGTGAGGAAGAACCTGGCCCCTCCAGTCGTGATCAAGCTGAGAGCCAGCTGTGCTGGAAGGCTGAGTCGGACTCGGAGGAAGCACAGCTGGAAGGCCTTAGAGACGCTCATAAACGCAGACAGGTCACATGAGTAGGTCACAGAGGGAGGAAATGGGGCAACGCCAGGGGAGAAGGAGAAAGCAGTGAGAAGCCACGCCTTGGGGGCTGCATAACAAAAAGGGAATGTGTGGGCAGGGCTGGTTGCTGGAGGCAACCGTTTGCAAAGAACTTCAGTGTCATCATGGTCTGTTTATGTTGCCTGTGAGTCATTTCCTGTTTGACTCGTGCTCCGTTTTGCTTTTGGACAAGGTCTCCGTTGGAAAAGTGTTCTGTTGCTCTTGTTTCTCTGGGACAATTATCAGGTCTGTAACTCAAATAAAAAGGGTTTATTTTTCCAGTCTCCTGTTAAAAAGAGGGGTTTGTCTTTGTAAAGTAACAAGGACGTACGTAGGCTGGGACAGAACAGGTGATAATTAGAAAGCACACCACATAATAAAAGATTGGTGTAGAATATAAAACATGGCAGTATGTGTCAATGAGCTGACTTAAATTTTTAATCATCAGAGAGCAGAAAGAGAAATGTGAGCTTCAGATATTATTGTAATCCCGAACCGAGAATGCAACATGGAAGATTTAGTTAAGAGATTATGGGTGGTTGCAACACTTTTACATTAACTTCCATTAGGGGATCCTTCAGAAGTCAAAAACTGAGAGATTAAGACAATTGGGGAACTGGCCTAGTTAATATCACTGAAAAATCTGGAAAGAAAAAGTGAGGGAGACTTGTAAATACTTGTTCTTCCTTAATTTGATCTCCAATTCTTTGGCAAAAATGTGGCACAGCAATAGCTGAATTATCCCAGAAGTTGCTTGAAATCCTCTTTTTGAGAACTAGCCAGAGGACAATGAAAAATTAACTGCCCAGAATGGGCCCTTTCTGTTTCCAAAATGTAATAAAGTTGAAACTTCTTGCAAAAATATAATTGTATCTTATTTGATAAGTGGGAAGCAACTCTGGGCAGAATACAACAATCAATAAAAACAAAAAAATATGTAAAATACTGATTATAAAAATTGAAAATGATTATTAAAAAGGAAGACACTCTTAAAAAATTTAAAATCTACAAAACACACACAGCCAAGGCAGAAGAACAGTGAACTAAACTTTCAAATTTATAAAAAGTCCCTATTATAGCAAGGATAAATACAGATAGTCCTCGACTTACAACAGTTCCTTTAATGTCCGTTCAAAGTTACAATGACGCTGAAAAAAGGGACTTATGACTGTTTTTCACCATTGTGACTTTTGCAGCATCCCCTTAGTCACGTGATTGTCAGAGCTGCCCCAGCCGGGCCCTCAGGAAAACAAGACCCTGGAATCGAGTTGAATCAAAAGAACTTTTACTGAGAGAAACTTGGTGCAGTAAAGTCAGGCGGAATCTGAAGGTCCCATGCAAAGCATAAAGCAATTCTTTCGGTTTCCTAACTCCAACTCCCCTGACCAGTCCACCAGCAGCCAATGTGATGCTGAGAAGATGTTTTGAGAATGCTGAGGTGCCAGGCAGATAACAGTTCACACTCAGGGCGCGAAGGCCTTGGAGCCTGGCGAAAACCAGCTGGGAAGAAGTCCATCCCGTCTCCGAAGTCTGTCCCGTCCCCTCCCTAATTCCCAAGCAAACAGCAAAGCAGAAAACCCCCAGGCATGCTATCCCCCCTCCCCCCTCAGCACAATGGCAGGACATCGAAGGACAAATGGTGGACCTGACAGTGATCAAAATTCAGATGCTTGGCAACTGGTTCACATTTATGACCTTTGCTGTGTCCCAAGGTCATGTGACCACCCTTTGTGACCTTTTGCCAAGCAAAGTCAATGGGGAAACAAGATTCATTTACCAACCGGGCTGCTAAACCTATCAACTGAAGTGATTCACTAAACAACTGTGGTAAGAAAGGTCGTAAAATGGGCAAAGCTCACTTAACAGAGGTCTCAGTTCACAACAAAAATTTGAGGCTCCATTGTAATCATAAGTGAAGGACTACCTGTACTGCAACATAATAATGATGATAATGATAATCATCATCCCCATCCCCATCATCAGAGACGGTTCTGATCCAGAACTGCTTTGTGATAAGTCTTGCTTCATTCATTTACCACAGTTCTCTTCATCACTGTCGTCTTCACAATCTGCTTGTCCATCACATCTTCTGGACGCCAAGATGCATCTTCCCGAATGACATTTGAAGTGACTTGGTGAGCATTCTGCCAGGAAAAATACAAAAAGCAATCATTTAATACTCACTGCTGTGCTGAAGGATTTATACAAGCTATAAAAGAGGGGGGGGGGGGAGAGAAAGCAGCATCTTTCAGATCATTCTGAAATGTCAGAAAACTCCTCCCAGTAACTTGAATTCTGAGACTTATCCACCTGGCCACTCTCAGTGTACCTAACCATTTATTACTTTATTAATTAAAAAAGCACTTTGCTTTCTCCTGCTCCAGAGATGGTGATGTAAGTGTCAAGAATAAAACTTTGGCAGCTACGTGCCCCTTTGTTTCATCTTACCATTAGAGTAAGGATCGGGGGGGGGGGGGGGGGGGGGAACGATAGGTGTTGCTTTAGGTATGATTAAGATGGAGAAATGAAAGCTCTATGATTCAACTGAAGATTGTGAGAGCCTGAAACCTTTCCAAGGACACTGCAGCAGGTGTGGAGAGGAAGCAGACGGTTCCCATAATAAAGCGAAATTGTTTACATGGAGAAGACAGTGGGGGTTGGGTCAGAGATATTACTGTTTAATTCCATGAACTGGTGTCTGGGAACCTCAAGAGATAGTTTTGCTTCGACATTACCATGCCGTGTATTCAATAAAAAGTATGATTTTCAGAAACGGAATGAACCTGGACTTTTATTGGGCTCCTCAACCTGGATGTTGACAGTAAGGTTTGGTGATATTACTAGAAGGAGCAACAGCTTAGTAGGACATTCTAGTAGCTTCTGCTGCAAACTCTACGTTTTTCAAATGGAGTTTTCTTTACAGCTTAGGTCTGGAATGTTTAACTATCTAAAGTACAGGGTGCAACCTGTAAAGCAGCACAAAGATAGTCTCAGGATAATTAAAAATCAGAACATATAATAACCCACAAAAAGAAATCTCAGAAATAAGCTGTTTATAATGATGTTCGACATGAAACACTGAATCTTAAAGTTGAAAGCTACATTACTGTAAGAATTAAAGTAAGAAAACAATTATTTTGCACCTTCCCAGATATCTTCCTTAATTAAAGGGTTGCACCGTTTAATTTTAATACAAACTTAATAGAGTTAGAACTACAAAAAAAATCTATAAGCAGAGATATTCTTTTTTTTCTGATTCTAAAAAAAACAGCTTGAGAACTTGGAATTGTGTTTCCTTAAAGGTTTTTATTGTATGTGAGACTGGGACAGGGGTGTCAAACTCAATTTCATTGAGGGCCGCATCAGCATTACGCTTGCCCTCAGGGGGCTGGGTGGGTATGGCCAGGGTGGGTGTGGCCTACTGGGTGGGCGTGGCTAGAGTGCGTATGGCCTACTGGGTGGGCATGGCCAGCTCTACATCGTTCACATCAAGGGTGCCTATGGGGGCCTGGGCAGGAGTGGGACAAATCTGAGGGTCTCTGGCAGAAGGAGGGTCTCTGGGCCAGGGCCAAGGCAGTGGGGGCCGTTCCCTCACTGTTTCCAGGATGGATTCGTGGGCCACATGAAACCATTTCGTGGGCCGGATCTGGCCCCCAGGCCTTGTGTTCGACATGTCTGGACTGGGAGAAATTGGTAGACTGCATCCATTCAGGACAATGAAATAACGGATGAGGAGAATCCCAGTTAGCTGTCCTAGTTCTACATGTAATTATCTTCAATCATTTATTTCTTGGCATTGCTGCCCTAAAGGTTAAATGGCACAAATATGGGCCTTCAGTAAGAGATTTGGGGCGCCATTTAGCAAAATAAAGTAAAAGGCGAATCATGCAATTCAGACCCAACTCAACTTTAGAACAACAAATAAACCCTAACACTCTAGTATAACTTCATTTTATTGCACTGAGACTTTCAATGTGTGAAGAGATAAACTAACTTGCTCATAAATCATCATGGTAGTCATTATGCTTAATAACATTAATACATTTCACACTATTTTTCTTCTTTAACAAATGGATAAGCATTATCTGAATGTATTAAACCTACATCCACCAGTTACTTTCTCATGTGTGGTAATTACCACGATTACCACAGTTGCATTTTCTAATTAAGTAAACTTCATTTTATTCTCTTATTTTATATATAGCATCTGATGGGAGGAAAAAAAATAAGCGCTGGGTAATCCTTGCTCTCCTACAAGATGGAAATATTCATTACTGGTTAAGTTAATCCAGGAGAGAAGCAACCTAGAACTAAGGAGAAACTTCCTAACAGCGAGAAGAATGAACCAGTGGAACACCTTGCCTTCAGAAGTTGTTAGTGCTCAATCAATGGAGGCTTTTAACAAGAGACTGGACAGCCACTTGTCTGAAATGCTATGGGGTCTCCTGCTTGAGCAGGAGGTTGGACTAGAAGACCTCCAAGATCCCTTCCAACTTTGTTATTCTGTTAAAAGTTGAGAAATACAAATAACCTTCTACACTGTCATCAGGCATCAGGCAAGTTCGATTGTCTGAATTTTCTTCCGGAAACTGCACACAATCAGTATCCTCCGGCCACTGTAAACCCACAATTCCAAGAACAGATTCACAACGTTCCTTGGACTGCTCACAAAGAGTCCTGAGAAGGTCAAAAGGAAGGGAGGGGGGTGGAGGGAAAGAGAGTGGGGAAATAGCTAAAAAAAAACCTTACACAACCACAAATATTCATATACACATACATAGCAGGTCCCACTGAAACCAAACCATTTGGAAGCCATGTGGTAGAAAAATATATACAAGTGGGTGTATATTAAGATACAGGCAGTCCTCGGCTTACAAAGGAACTTGGGACCAAAATTGCCACTGCCAAGCAATGCGGTCATAAAAGCGTGACATCACGTGACTGCATTGTTCAGTAACAGAACTTCTAGCATTCCCGTTTGCCTCTGTCAAGTGAGGACCACATGGGTTTGTTAAGCATGGGCCAAACGTTGCCACAACTTCTAATTTCGTGCCAGCTTCTCCACTGGCTGTGTGTTGAAAGCCAGCAGGGAATGCCAGAAATTGTGTGATCACTTGACCACAGATGACTGCAACATTTTAATTGCGAGCCGGGTGCCAACCATCTGGATCGGAACCATGTGACCGGAAGCTGCAACAGCCAGAACACCAAGGACCAGTCGTAAGTCCCCAAAATTCAACATCCTTTTCATAACTTTGAAGGGTCTCTGAACAAATGGACATAAATTGAGATCTATCTGTATATTTGGTTTAGTAATTCATTTACTGAATTATTCGATATATGCGTATGTTCCATAATTCACTAACTCAGGCCCAAAATTTCTTTTTTTTTTTAAACAATACATAATTGTTTGGAACCTACTCGAAGCATGATTCTGCCACGCAGCAATATGGTTGGTAGACAGAAGAATTTCTAGTCTGTTCCTTCAGCCCAGCATCACATACAACCCCTAATAGCCAACCATTTGTTTTGAAGTCTTGCCACCATTTCTGTTCTTTCCTTGGCTTCACAGCTGATGTATAATTCAAAACCCAAAGGCCACATCTTATTGTTGCCCTCCCCAACAAGGTTTTTGTTAATACAAATAATGCAACCTTTTCCGCAGAGAGAGAGAGTGATTTAATTCATGGATGTCCAGAAGGTCAGATATGACAGCTTAGCAGACTACATCCTGACTATGACCTGGAGCTTTTCCCCAGCATCATCACCAATTTGGACATTCATATATAGAGTTTATTACCTTGAATCCTCAAATAGGTAGTTCCATATATTCTAGTTTGGAACCATTCTATACTTTCCACAACACTGAATAGAACAGAATAACAGTTGGAAAGAACCTTGGAGGTCTTCCTAGTCCAACCCCCACTGATCAGGCAGGAAACCCTATACCAGGGATAGGCAACCTTGGCTCCTTTGTGACTCATGGACTTCAACTCCCAGAATTCCTGAGGCAGCCATGCTGGCTCAGGAATTCTGGGAGTTGAAGTCCATGCATCATAAGAGCGCCAAGGTTGCCTACTCCTGCCCTATACCATTTCAGACAAATGGCTCTCCAGTCTCTTCTTAAAAGCTTCCAGTATTAGAGCATTCACAACTTCTGGAGGCAGGTTGTTCCACTGATTAATTATTCTAACAGCCAGGAAATGTCTCCTTAGTTCTAGTTTGCTTCTCTCCTTGATTAGTTTCCATCCGTTGCTTCTTGTCCTGCCTTCAGGCGCTTTGGATAATAGCTTGACTCCCTCTTCTTTGGGGCAGCCTCTGAGATATTGGAACGCTGCTATCATGTCTCCCCTCGTCCTTCTCTTCATTAAACTAGACATACCCAATTCCAGCAAGCGTTCTGCATATGTTTTAGCCTCCAGTTCCCTGATCATCTTTGCTGCTCTTCTCTGTGCTCTTTCTAGTGTCTCAACATCTTTTTTACATCGTGGTGACCAAAAACAGAATTATTCCCCCACATCTGAAGGAGTAGGACAACCTCCAAACTAAAGAGCTCTGAACTCATCATGTAAGCTTCCTTTATAGCTTGCTTGGGTATTGTTAGGTGCTGCTTCACAAGTTATCTTAAATCAGCGCCTGCACTTTTAGATGGAAACCAAGGAGGAAACTGCATTTCCTATTTGAATAAGCAGCACGCTCATTTTAAAACATGCTCCACAGAGAGGATATGGATGAGCGTTGATCGTTCTTTATTCTGTAAAATCTCTGATCTGATTCAAGTAGAGGTTTCAGCTAATTGTCTTCTGCCTTCCCAAAGAAAAAGATGGAGATTTGGTCGGTTCCATGTACACAGTCCCAGTAATAAAAGTGGCAACGAAGGAGCAGCAGTGTGGAACAGGCATTGTGATGGCATCACACAACTGGTGCAACGTGCCCATGCTGAAAACAGCGAAAAGGTCGAAAGATGAGGAACTACCATTACGTACTGAAAGCCAAAGACATTTAAGGAAAAGTATTACAAAGCCCGAACTAAAAACAATACAAGAATCACATTTGTGGAATCAGCTAGTTCTAATTTATGTTTTGTTGCGTTTTGTTTATTTATTTTAAGAGCAAAAATAATACAGTGCGTTACCTGCACGGTGGGACATGTTCGTTTGTTTGAAAATCACATTTTGGCACTAAGATGGTGCAGGCAAAAAACATCAGGTATTTATAACAGTTAGTCTGGACCAAGGCTGGAAAGAGAGAAGATTCCCAGCTAATAGAGGCTTCCTTTTGTGTCCGATGGCCTAAATAGTTGGGGTAATGAGTATAATTGTACGGCAGGTTCAGGCACAATTCCAGGGTAATGTGTTCACACTGACCTGGGCAAAAATAAAACAGAAATCGATGTAATAATACAGAAATAATTACTCGAGTCTAGACTTAGAGTTACAAGAGTCATATTTTATACAAGAAATATTACAAAAACGAAACCTGGCTAGAAATTATTTTCTCTTTGATGCAATAAATTTTCCTACACCCCACCCCTACACACATAAGGACCATCACTAGAGAAACTACAGACAAATAGACACATATATTGAATTCTATTGTGTGCTAACTTCAGTTTCTTGCTTGAACCGTACAGGTTTAAATTAACAAGAGTGCAGATTCAGAGTGCAAGCTCCGACATCTGACCATTCGTTCCTTCTTCCACAATGTATTTTGAGAAACTATGAAACAAGGACAGCCCAGCTGGAAGAAAAGGCAGGAAGCATGTGAGAATAAAAACTTGGAAAAGATACACACAAACAATGTGTCTTTCTACAGGCAGTAACATGTGACACTGCTTTTTTTTGGGCTGATCAAAACCTTTTCATTTATGTGATACATGATCATTGATCCTCACAAATAACTAAAAGTTTTTTTTGAAGTGCGCCATTGTCAGTGATACAAACACAAAGGCTATTACAAAAGTGTACAGAAAAGGCAACAATTCAAAAAGCAACAATTTGTGATGGAACTTGCTGATATGGCTAAATTGATTTTTTTTTAATCAGAGAAAAGACAATAATGAAGTTTTTTGCTGGCTTAAAACCTTTCAGATTATTTTTTTACATGAAACAGAAAACAATGAACAATGAAATGGTATAGGGTTTCCTGCCTGAGCAGGGGGTTGGACTAGATGACCTCCAAGGTCCCTTCCAACTTCTTATTATTATAATATGATGATGATGATGATGATGATGATGTTGATGATAATGATGGTTGATGGTTCTGATAGAGAAAAAAGATTATAGGAAAAAGAGACATGATATAACTGTGGATTAAGAGATAAATTTATTGTTGTTAGCTGCGAAGTCGTGTCCAACTCATCGCGACCCCATGGACAACATTCCTCCAGGCCTTCCTGTCCTCTACCATCTTCTGGAGTCCATTTAAGCTCACACCTACTGCTTCATTGACTCCATCCAGCCACCTCATTCTCTGTCGTCCCCTTCTTCTATTGCCCTCCATCTTTCCCAGCATTAGGCTCTTCTCCAGTGAGTCCTTCCTTCTCATTAGGTGGCCAAAGTATTTGAGTTTCAGCTTCAGGATCTGGCCTTCTAAAGGGCAGTCAGGGTTGATCTCCTCTAGGACTGACCGGTTTGATCGCCTTGCAGTCCAAGGGACTCGCAGGAGTCTTCTCCAGCACCAGAGTTCAAAGACCTCAATTCTTTGGCGCTCAGCCTTTCTTATGGTCCAACTTTCACTGCCATACATTGGAACTGGGAAGACCATAGCCTTGACTATACACACTTTTGTTGACAGGGTGATGTCTCTGCTTTTTTGTGTGCTGTCTACATTTGCCATGGCTTTCCTCCCGAGGAGCAAGCGTCTTTTAATTTCTTGGCTACAGTCCCCATCTGCAGTGATCTTGGAGCCCAGGAAAATAAAATCTGTCACTACCTCCATTTCTTCCCCATCTATTTGCCAGGAATTGAGAGGGCCGGATGCCATGATCTTGGTTTTCTTAATGTTTAGTTTCAACCCAACTTTTGCACTCTTCTTCTTCACTCGCAACAAGAGGCTCTTTAGTTCTTCTTCACTTTCTGCCATTAGAGTGGTATCATCTGCATATCTTAGGTTGTTGATATTTCTTCCGGCAATCTTAATTCCAATTTTTGATTCATCTAGCCCTGCCTTTCTCATTTTGTGCTCTGCATATAAGTTAAATAGGCAGGGCGACAGTATACAGCCTTGCCGGACTCCTTTCCCAATTTTGAACCAATCAGTGGTTCCGTGTCCAGTTCTCACTGTTGCTTCTTGGCCCGCATATAGGTTTCTCAAGAGACAAATAAGATGGTCTGGTACTCCCATCTCTTTAAGAACTTGCCACAGTTTGTTATGATCCACACAAGCAAAGCCTTTAGCATAGTCAATGAAGCAGAAGTAGATGTTTTTCTGGAACTCCCTAGCTTTCTCCATGATCCAGCGTATGTTGGCAATTTGATCTCTAGTTCCTCTGCCTCTTCGAAATCCTGCCTGTACTTCTGGAAGTTTTCAATCCACGTACTGCTGGAGTCTAGCTTGTAGGATTTTAAGCATAACTTTACTAGCATGTGAAATGAGTGCAATGGTGCGATATAAATTTATAATTGCATGTAATTATAAATGCTGTAAAGAAGAATGAAAGCTGCTTTTTTTTTCTTTTTGGGTTTTTTTTCCTTCTTTTAGCTTTTTGATTTCTTTCATTTCCTTTTCTTTTTTGTAATTTACATTAGTTTGCATTAGTTGCTATCTTCCTGCTTTAAAACCTTTTATAAAAGCACAAAGCAAGACACTACTTACTGCAACCCACTTGGCTGCTGTTCATGTCACAGAGCGGAGACTGGCTACAAGAATCAGGACAGGAAGTTGAATTACATTTCTGATCTCTTGCATGGCATAATCTTTGGCCTAGAACAACAACAACAACAACAACAACAACAAAATCTTATCTTTATCGGTGAAATATATAGTAACACAATAGCCATCTGGCTTCCAAAATTCTGTTCACTGTCACAAGCTATAGTCTTTAAGAAGGAAAAGACTATGCCTTTTCTCATTTCTTGGCTACGATTATTTCTAATCGATTATTATAGATGCAAACAAAAAAACATATTACTAGATCAGTGATGGCGAACCTTTTAGAGACCAAGTACCCAAACTGCAACCCAAAACCCACTTATGTATCATTGGATGGGCATGGGCCTTTGGGTGGGTATGGCCCATTGGGTGGGCGTGGCCCATTGGGTGGGCGTGGCTGCAGTGGTAACGGCAGACTGGGTAGGACTCAAAAGTTAAATCAATCAATTCTAACTTTGCGAGAATTTTATTTTCCCCCCGCAAGAAGTTGAAATTGATTGATTGATTGAACCTTTTTTTTTTTTTTTTTGGCACATGGCAGCGGCGGCCTAAAGCGAAAAGGTTTTATAAAACCCAGCTGAAGGCCTAGGACTGGGGTGATGGCGCACGTGCCCACAGAGAGGGCTCTGCGTGTCACCTGTGGCACCCGTGCCATAGGTTCGCTACCACGGTACAATCTGTAAACTTTATTCTTCTTCTGCAATAATGCAGTTTATCTGGATCCAGGTTACCTGAGAAACCATCTTGCCCCAAGGGGATTGGCCCATCCCACACCAGTAGAAGGGACAGGTTCCAGTAAGATGAAGGAGAAGAGCTTTTTCTGCTATGGCGTTTACCCTCTGGAACATTCTGCCACCGCAAAGTGAGATCCATCCCATTCTCTTCTTCTGGAAGAGCCTTTAATCCTGGCTCTGCCAACTGGCCTGTGGTCCTCGGGGGGCATTCCAGACTGGAGATGGTTAATGGATTAAGAGAAGATTTCTTAATCCCTATGAAGATTCTCAATCATCCGGTCACGGTTGTCCCAAAAGTGTTTTTTCAAAAGGCAACTGGACTTTGTTTTCCCTTTCGCTACTCATCCAACAAGCTTCTTCAGCTATTAGTTGTTTTCTTGCAGATGTTTCATTACTGAAACTAGGTAACATCATCAGCACTCATGATGTTGCTTACTTCTTTTGGTAATGAAGCATCTGCAAGGAAAAAAAAAAAACACCCAAGAACGGAGAACGTCAAGGATCCCTCAAGAAACATTGGATGGAACTGGTTTTCTACTCAGCTTGCAGTCTAGCATCTCTTTGGGTTACTATCTTGGAAGAAAATGTTGACTTCTCCAACGCTAATGTTTTGATGGGATTTCAATCAGCATGCGATGCTAAGGTATAACTGTCTATATCAGAGGTCTTCAAACTGGGCCATTTTTAATACGTGTGGACTTCAACTCCCAGAATTCCTCAGCCAGCCATGCTGGCTAAGGAATTCTCGGAGTTGAAGTCCACAAGTCATAAAAGGGCCAAGTTTGAGGACACCTGGTCTACATCTTCTACGGGACCCATTAATATCTAACACAATGCATTTATCAAAGCATACATTCCTCTACTGTAATATTTGCTACTTAGGATGGAAGTTGTCTCTGGAGAAAGGGATTTGTAAGAATTTCACTGTCATGGACAGAAGAATATAGAAGATTTAAATTTGTTCAATGTCTAACTTTTCCAATGTAAGAATCCACTAAATTGGATTATCTTCTGAGCTGAAGCCTAGAACGAGCAATTTTGTTGCTAAACTGATGCTACACTGAGTAGGGTAATTTGAGTTATTTGACCCAAAATGTCAACTCTCAAGAACTCTTTTAGGAAAAAAATTCTTAAATATCAAACAAAAAGAGGTTCTTCTTTTTAATAAGAGCAGACCTTTTATTCCTACCATAACTGTAGTATGCTTTGTCCACAAGAAATTTTTATTCAAGCATGGGCATATGCTTATACATTCCATTTGCCAAATGTGTGTCCACAAATAAAACTTGATCGTTCTATTTCATCTTGACTTTAGGCTATATATAAAAAAACTTTTCTCTAGGAAAATTCCTCAGTGTTGATAAATTTAATTCAGGATAACCAGAAATAATCTTTTTTGGAAAAGAAAACACAGAGAGCATTTATCATCTCATGATGTACCATAGCAGCAACACAAAGGAGACATCCTTCAAACATCACAAGATAAGAAAATCTATTTTTGTACTGCTTCAAGAGTTTGAACACTGAAGACAAAATAAGTGCTCCGCAAATATTACACAGCGAAAAATGTTCCTGTTGTTGTTGCTGTTTCTGCCATCCTATTCCTACACACCCAAGAACGCATAACAAAATGTTCCAGGAGAACATTTGTTAGAGAATCCAGTAGATTGGTCCAGAAGATATATGGATGTGGGAAGTGATGGCTGTTGAGCAGGGGTCTTCAAACTTGGCCCTTTTATGACTTGTGAACTTCAATTCCCAGAATTCCTCAGTCAGGCATGCTGGCTGAGGAATTCTGGGAGTTGAAGTCCACAAGTCATAAAAGGGCCAAGTTTGAAGACTCCTGCTGTTGAGTCTTGCAAGTAATCTTTGTTTGTTTTAGCCCAGGGCCCGCACAAATGAGCCTCATCTGAGCATGAAACCAAGAAGGTGATACAGTAGTAACTTCTGCAGATAGGACTATGAAATTGCTTACCAGTTCTGTGTGAAAGGGTGTTTTTTTTTCCCCTCTAACACACGCTGATGCCCTTTATTCAAGAACAGCATGAGTTATCAATCCTCCTGGGAAATTCACTAGGCAGATATCAAAATTCACAACAGTATAGGCTAACTTCAATTTACTTCAGCACTTCATTGGAGGAAAAGGTAAAAACAGGGTTAAGGAGATGTGGAAGAAAAGTGTAAATGTGATAAATACATGTTCAGAATGTCTATGGAGAGTCACAGTCATCCAGGACATGGGTTGTCCCAAAGCTGCTTTAAGGCGTATTTGTCCATCAAGCTAAATGTAAGTAGTGAAGCAGAGACTGACGAAGTACAAGATTCTGGACATTTCAATCTTAGTGTATATAATTATACTACTTTATAATGCCTTGGTAAGCCCACACTTGGAATACTGTATCCAGTTTTGGTCACCGCGATGTAAAAAAGATGTTGAGACTCTAGAAAGAGTGCAATGAAGAGCAACGAAGATGATTAGAGGACTGGAGGCTAAAACATACAAAGAATGGTTCCTGGAATTGGGTATGTCTAGTAGTTTAATGAAGAGAAGGATGAGGGGTGACATGATAACAATGTTCCAATATCTCAGGGGTTGCCCCAAAGAAGAGGGAGTCAAGCTATTCTCCAAAGCACCTGAAGGCAGGACAAGAAGCAACAGATGGAAACTAATCAAGGAGAGAGAATCAACCTAGAACTAAGGAGAAACTTCCTGACAAGTTAGAACAATTAACCAGTGGAACAACTTGCCTCCAGAAGTTGTGAATGCTCTAACAGTGGTAGTTTTTAAGAAGAGATTGGACAACCACTTGTCTGAAATGGCATAGGGTTTCCTGCCAGAACAGGAGGTTGGACTAGAAGACCTCCAAGGTCCCTTCTAACTCTGTTATTCTATTCTATTCTGTTCTATCGTTCTGTTCTGTTCTGTTCTTCTCTTCCTTTCTGTTCTACTCTAACTCTACTCTAGTTGGATCAGATATGTTGTGTAGTATTGTTGCCATGGATTCTTTAGCTAGTCTTGGATCTATGGATGTAAAAAGTGCTGAGACATTGAATGAAATCATAATGTCATTTTCTACTTTTAGGTCTTTTGATTTTTCTGGAGGCATTATAGATGGGAGTTCATAGAATATTGTTTCCCCTCTGTAAGATGTGAGTCATGGGAGCAGTACTATACAACATACCCAACCTAGCCAAATAGATTGAGCAACCCTGAGCTACACACATTCTCTTGCATTGGCACTTTGTTCAACACTGGAAGAATAATACAATCCAGACAACATCTGACTTAGAACTTAAAACTTGGAGAATACACAGCGATAGCAAAACTAAGACTATATATAGACAGCAGAAAATTAAAATTTAACCAAGAATGTTTCCCAAATATACAATATATCAGGCAGCTTGGTAAATTTAACCCCCTATTGTCTGGATTTCAAGGGAGCCTAAATCCTAACAAATACCATAGATCAGCAAATGCATTAAAAGAGGCGAGACAGAAATCAACAGGTTTTATCCCCTGCTTTTCTTTCTGTTAAAATTATTATTACCTTCTTTTGCATTTTAGGCATTTTAACTCTTAAGTACTTTAACTTTTGTTAAACTGCTTTGTCTATTTATTATTTCCTTTTACCAATATATATACAGAGACACACACGGTAGAAACACCATGAAGAACTTAATCCAAGACCGAAGTTCAAAACTGAAATTATTGTCGTTTAGTAGTAGTTCTTTCTTTTTTAATCTTATAGCCAACTTTGGATGGGAAGTTAAATATAATTATGTAATTGTAATATGACATCCCAAAGGGCAATTGATACTGATAAAATATTTACTTTTTTATTTTAGATAAGTTTAAGCTTTTTAAATTAACAGAAAGTTAATACTTTTAATCATATAAATATCAATGTGCTGAAATGTATCGAAATAATACGGTGATATCATACGATAAGAGAAACAAAGTGGGCAGGGGAGAAATGGCAAGACAGATTAGGTCTAACCAAAAACACACACACACACACACACACACACCCGTATTGACAAGGAGGAACAAATCAAAACAACGGTACATAGAAAAATAGCGACTCTCTGCAGAAATATTATAAGACTCCAAACCCATATGACGTTCTCGCAATGTATGGTGTTCTAAGTCAGGGTTTTTCAACCTTTTCACCCATTGTACCACTTTTAGGATATGGCAACATCCGAGTACCACCACAGTCGCCTAGCAAGGTGTCAAAAATTTGATGACCAAAACAAAAAAAAGGAAAAAAGTGATGAAGTACAAGTAGTCCTCGACTTACAACAGTTCGCTTAATGACTGTTCAAAGTTACAATGGCACTGGAAAAAAGTTCCCCACAAGCCACAGCCGAGCAAGACACCTGCCTGCCCGCCCGGCGGTGCTCTTCCTCCTGTCCGAGGTTTTCATTGTTGTGAGCATTTCTGCTGAGGATTGGCAACGGGGGTGGGGTGGGGGGGATGTTTGGTTTTTATTCCCCCCCCCCTCCTGGGTGCTTGCAGCAGGTTTTGGTCACTTCACATGACCCTGGGACACTGTGACCATCATAAATATGAAACAGCTGCCAAACATCTGAATGTAAGACCCTGGAGATACTACAACATTCCAGCTGATCAGCGCTTCTTCTGGGCTCAGAAGCACCAGGATCAGTGCCGAGCTCCAGCTGGAGCCTGGCGCTGATCCTGGCGCTTCCGCTGAGCCCTGACAGCCCTGCAGCTCCAGCCGTCTCTCGCTCAGGCTTGTGCAGTGCTGCCACCGGTTCAGCTCATTCCCCTCCCCCGCTACCACTTTTCCAGGATGGTCACGTACCACCTGCCAGGTGCCAATGTACCACAGGTGGTACCCGGACCACTGGTTGAAAAGCCCTGTTCTAAGTTATAAAGCACCTGAACACTGGTTATTTATCAAACAAACAATCTCAGCCACCACCCTCCAAAGAACCCACAGAACAAAAGAAATACAATTTTCCAGAGGAAGCTCTTAGATCTTTTTCTCCAGCGGTTTAAGCAGGGAATGGCATAAGCATGCCCTTACTTCCAACGCAGTTCTCTTCATCGCTTCCATCCTTGCAGTCATTGTCTCCATCACACTGGAAAGCACTAGGGACACACTGGCCATTTCTGCACTCCACCAGTCCTTGGCTATGGCATGCTGAAAACAAGAAGAGGTTCTGATCACTTTACGGAGATTTCCCATTTCTCATAAATTACGAGTTGCTTCATTCATACAGGGATACGACAGAAAACCTACAAATACAAAATGGGATTAAAAATAGGAGAGTTTCTGTTAGCCTGTTGAAATAATGAGGAGATAAGCAAAGGGCCAGTTTTTAGCAAATATAAACTTCTTATTGAAATGGATACTTTTGGATAATGCTGGATGAGATACCTCACATAAGATTCGCAAGGAAATCTACCAAATATGAAGATACTACACTTAAACAGTCTGTTATCAAAGCACAAAGTATCGACTAACTTACAACAATTGACTTCATCTGATTTGTCTAGGCAGTCGGGATCACCGTCACAGATCCAATCCATTGTTATGCATCTCCCATTTCCACACTGATGCTGAGTAACTGGATTACAATCTTTAATAGATAATATTGATAAACACAGACAATATTTCTTCATTACTTAATATGTAACTGGCTAGCAGGATATTAACTTAAGAAATGCTCTTCCTTTTTTCTCAACACTGTAAGTTTAATAATTAAGAACATGATGCAGCAACACTGACCAGAATTCAGAGTATTATTTTAGCTATATTAATTTTCAGTTTATTTTCCAGACTCAACAGAGTATTAAAATGCTTTTGTTACAAACGCGGTGGTGTACAAAGAAAATCTACACAAAATGTTTTACAGATGGCACTTAACACTGGTGAGGTTAGCAAAAATGTTGAAAAACGTATCTAGCAACTGTTGGAAATGTAGACAAAAACCAGACACTTATTACCATCTTTGGTGGAAAATGCCCCAAAGCCAAAAGATTCTGGTCAAGAATACATATACGGTTAGAGAAAATTACTAAAAAAAACATAATAGATTTTAAGCCAGAATTATTTTTGTTAGGCACAATTGTAGGAAACTATGAGAAAGAGTATACATATGTTATCAAGCCAAGCCAATGAGACCAATATACAATTCTCGCTTCAGTTAATACATATAAAATAATTTTACATGTATTAACTGAAGCGAGAATTGTATATTGGTCTCATTGGCTTGGCTTGATAACAAGAAACCGAAGGAAATTCTAAATATGAAAGTCTCCTAAGATTAGTGCACTTTATGATATTTTATTAATAATTATGAAATGTCCTAAACAGATTTTTACTAATGTAGTATGACACTTGGCTAAACAGTTATGTTAAGTACATAACATAGCCACAGTCAGTCTTATAAATTTCTTACCGGTTGTAGAGTATCTATATGAATTTGTATAGGCCTCTCCATTGAGACCTGAATAGTACGCAGAGACCATGAAGAACAAGCTTAAACCTTTTGATCTGTACGACCATATATTGCTAATTCGTGCTCCTGTGCTAATTCTTGGCTTCTGTCTGTCTGCTCCAGAATTGAATATGGAAAGAGGGAGCTGCAATTTTAGAACAAGCATAGCTTTCTGTGGTACTGTGCCTGCTCTTTTGGGATTAAACCACTTCCTCCAAGGTTTTAAAATACGTTTTTCCTTTACCACAATTCTGTTCGTCACTAAGATCTCCACAATCATCATAACCATCACAAACAAAGGTATAATTGATGCATCTTCCAGTGTGGCAGCGGAAAAGCTCTTCACTGCAATCTGCAAAACAGAAATAATACATTTAAAAAAAAAAAAAACTTTGAAGCAAGAAAGTCCATTTGCCCCAAGAGAAATATTAACTCGTTTCTGCTATTTTATGAAATTATTAGATAACGCTTAAAAGTAACGCTGGTTTCATTCTTTCAACAGCATAACTAACAAGGAAAATTTCAAACTACAATAAAAAGGGAAAAGCTTCAACTTTTACTACTGCTTTTCATAGGGATGCTATATACTTGGCGGTTATTTGTGACGTACAGTATATGTAGGGTGTGGGTCTATACCAATGTTGTATATAGTACGTTTAGGTGTGTGTCATGTAGGTGTTTCACTTTGAGAGCAGGCAACTAAATTTCACTTTTTGATGTGTACCACTGTGCCCATAGTAAAAACAAAACAAAACATGAGAATAAAGGTTATCTTATCTTAATTGAAGCTAAATACAGGTAGTCTTTGACGTATGACCACAATGAAGCCCAAAATTTCTGTTGCTAGGCGAGACAGCTGTTAAGTTCATTTTGCTTCGTTTACAACCTTTCTTACCACAGTTGCTACGTGAACCACTGCGGCTGTTAAGTTAGTAACACGGTCATTAAGTGAATTTGGCTTCCCCATTGCCTTTGCTTATCAGGTGGCGGCAAAAGGTGACGCTGGACACCTCAACTGTCGTAAATATGAGTTGTTTGCCAAGCATCTGAATGTAAATCACATGACCACGGAATGGTCATGTGTGAAAAATGGTCATGGGTCACTTTTTTCAGTGCCAATGTAACTTCGAACGGTCACTAAACCAACTGTTGTAAGTCGAGGACTACCTCTGCAACAAAGGTAATGTTAGTACTCATAGTACTCTGAAGGGCTGACATCTCTCTTCTGGCACTTTAGGTAACTTACTGCAATGTATTTCATCACTCCAGTCATCACAATCATTAAAGCCGTTGCACTGCAGAATCCTCGGGATGCAAACCCCACTTCTGCACAAAAAGTTGTCCTCTTCTTCACAATGTACTGAAAAACCAAAAACAAGGAACAGGATAATAGCTTTTCTTAAGACTGAAAAACCAAAAAGTACATCCCAACATTCCTTCAAAAAGGGCATTAGACAACCACAAACTCCAACTGTTAGCAAAGGTAAGGAAGACTATAGAACAAATGGAATATTAGCTAATAGAAGTTGCCATTCACATCCCAGTAACGCCCTACTCTGAATATTTCAATCTCTGGGGTCCTGTGACAATAGAATAACGAATTGGATGACCAATGGCATTTACACTGGGCCCTAGCGAACAAAATGAAATTCAATGTGGAAAAAAGGAAGGTTTTACACTTAGGCAAGAAAAACCAAAGGTACAGGTACAGACTAGGACTAGGTCAGCAATATGACTCGTTGACTTCAACTCCCAGAATTCCTGAGACAGCCACACTGAGGGGAAAGGGAGAGGTTTCCAAGCTGAGCCATGCTGGCTCAGGAATTCTGGGAGTTGAAGTCCACGAGTCATAAAGCGGCCAAGGCCAGGGTAGGCAACCTTGGCTCTTTCATGACTTGTGGACTTCAACTCCCAGAATTCCTGAGCCAGCCATGCTGAGGGGAAAGGGAGAGGTTTCCAAACTGAGCCATGTTGGCTCAGGAATTCTGGGAGTTGGAAGTCCACGAGTCATAAAAGAGCCAAGGTTGCCTACCCCTGGACTAGGTAAACCCTGGCTCAACAGCAGTGAGAGAGGTTTTGGAGTCCTAGTGGACAATCATTGAAATATGAGCCAGCCATGTGCTGCAGCTGCCAAAAAAAGCAAATAACAATTCCAGGCTGCATTAACAGAGAGAGAATCAAGTTCACAAAAAGTGACACTACTGCTTTATAATGCCTCGGTAAGAGCACACTTGGAATACTGTCTCCAGTTTTGATCATTGTGTTATTAAAAAAAAAAGTTGTTAAGACGTCGGAAAGAGTGCAAAGAAGAGCGACAAAGATGATCGGGGAGCTGGAGGTTAAAACATATGAAGAATGGTTGCAGGAATTGGGTATGTCTTAGTCTAGTGAAAAGAAGAACGAGGGGTGACATGATAGCAGTGTTCTAATATTTGAGGGGCTACCATAAAGAAGAGGAGGTCAAGCTATTTTCCAAAACACCAGAAGGCCAAACAAGAAGCAATGGCTGGAAACTGAACAAAGAAGGAAGCAACCTATAACCTAAGGAGAAATTTCCTGGTAGTGAGAACAATCAACCAGTGGAACATCTCAGAAGTTGTGGGAGCTCCAACACTGGAGGCTTTTAAGAAGTCTGCTTTTGAAAAGTGCTCAAAATCTTCACTAACCCAAATGAGAGTTACTAAACTAGGCCAATAATGTCTACTATAATAATTTTCACTATTACTGAAGAAAATGTTGGTTGTTGACCCTTAAAATCTAGTGGGACCGGAAAGCAGATCTTCTCTGACATTGCATCTGTCCTTCCTATTTGGACAGACAAATTCCTTGTAAGTCCAATCACACTTGGCCAATAAAGAATTCTATTCTATTCTATTCTACTCTACTCTACTCTACTCTATTTTAGCTTACTAGGGCTGACACTAATTATCTTTGTACAATATCTGTGAGAGGATTAATCCTTTCTTCTCCACTACAAAGCTGCTCACTTATTGCTGTAAAGTGCCATGGAATACTCTTATCTTTACAGATCTGCTCATCTGAGTCAATCTTTTCCGCCTTCAACAAATTATTTCCACTCAGTGAGAAACCAAACAGGAACAAGAAAAGGGAAAGTACTGATTGAAGGAATATCTCATGTAGAAACTGTGGTAAGCTTTGGTAATGAGCCATGTAGTTCTCCAAACTACAAAGGTTTATCTGGAAGCAACATGCACGATCCTGTTTTGATGTTGTTTGTAGAGAGCCACAAACAGGAAACCAAATTAAATTAATCTTAGAAATGAAGGGGAGATATTTACTAAAGAAAACATACAAGAGTTTCTCTTCAAACTACTGTGGGTTCAATCTGATTCAAGGAGACAAGAGATTGGGGTTTTTTTTGTCTGTCGCATTTAATTTAATTTAATTTAATTTAATATTTATATTTGTATACCGCCCTTCTCCCGAAGGACTCAGGGCGGTGAACAGGGCAATTAATAAAATACAAGAATACAAAGATTAAAAAGGATTAAACAGATGCCCAAAACTAACAACAATAAATTTAAAATGGATTAAAACTATATTAAAAAATCCCAACCCATCACCCATCAGGCCAGGCCGGCTTGTTCAAACAGGTAGGTCTTCAGATCGCGTCGGAAGGAGCGAAGGTTGGGAGCCGTCCGGAGCTCAACCGGCAGTTGATTCCACAAATCCGGAGCGCCCACAGAGAAGGACCTCCCCCTAGGGGCCACCAGACGACACTCTCTGACTGGTGGCACCCTGAGGAGGCCCTCTCTGTGGGAACGCACGGGGCGGAGGGAAGTCGATGCCAGCAGCAGGTGATCCCTAAGGTACTCCGGACCCATGCCATGCAGGGCCTTAAAAACCATAACCAAAACCTTGAATCTCACTCGGAAGACAACTGGAAGCCAATGCAGCTCACGGAGCAGAGGTGTAACATGGGAGTATCGGGAAACTCCCAACACGACTCTCGCGTTTAATTTTGAAACAAGTCTTCTGAAAGTTTATAACTGAAACCTTCTCATACAAATAATATATCATGGTGGTCATGATATGCCATGACTCATGATATGCCATGATATGCCATGACTCACAATACTAATTACTAAAGAGCACTACTACTCTGTTGGTGCCTTGCTTGTAGGAATCTGAAGGCATCTACTGGCTATCAATGGTGGAGAACATTCATAGAGCAATAAATGTTGGGAAATGCCGTAACAAAAAGGAACGTTTTACCATTTGTGGTGGTCATGCAAAATAAACTCCAAAATATTGGAAAGAAATACACCAAAACATCCAGAAGATTCCGAAAGTAAAATTTGAATTGAAGCTATGAATGATTTTTATTAGACATGATTCCAGAGAGTACAAATGAAAAGCATCACAACTTATTAAGATATATGCCAATAGTGGCAAGAATTAATCACACACACACACCCAAAACTGCAGGGAATACAATTAAAGGACCAAAATTGGAGAATATGGAGCAATGGGGGGAAAAGGTCTAACTAAATTCATAAAAGTCTAACTCAGGGATAGGCAACCTTGGCTCTTTTATGACTGGTGGACTTCAACTCCCAGAATTCCTGAGCCAGCATGGCTCAGCTTGGAAACCTCTCCCTTTCCCCTCAGCATGGCTGGCTCAAGAATTCTGGGAGTTGAAGTCCACGAGTCATAAAAGAGCCAAGGTTTGCCTACCCCTGGTCTAACTAAATTCAAGCAAGAGTGGCTCCCTTACACATGACATATCATACAACAAAACAAGTTAAGACAATTAGAATTTGGTTTAAAACAGAACCTGTTCAAAAAAATGATTTAAACAGAAATGAGTAATAAGTGCAGTCCTGCCATAAGCCAAAACCAGCTGGTTGATCTAGAGCCAGTCTTAGTCTCAGACTTAAAAAGCAGGCAGTAGCAATGCAGGGGTTACAGATGGCCCTTGACTTAAAACTATAATGGAGCTTGCCCATCACGATCATAAATCATGACAGTCACAAAATGAGTTGCCCACCCGACTAATCCCATTTTATGACTTTTTTTTTTTTTTGCAGTGGTCATTAAGCAAACATTGCAGTCATGAAGCAATTGCCAAGTTCATGAGACAAACTCTATAGTTAGTAAGCAAGCTTTTTAAAATTGCTCATTGAAACCGTCTACAAGGTTTCAGGATCCCTGTCTTTACGCTATGAGGTCCTGAACATAGTTTCATTTGTATTCATGTCCTTGGGACATTCGTGGCTGCAATGGAAACCTCCAATCCCATGGATCTGGGGGAATCTCGTTTTGCACGGTACGACAGCATGACAGCCACAGTCACTATAGCACGGGGACCCTGGCCAAGAAGGGACAGGCCTTCAGGGACACTTCACAGATGCAAGGATTGACCTCACAATGGAGGGCATGATCAATTCATGCTACATTCCCCCTGTGCCCTCCAACCAGTTGGCTAAGAACAGCTAAGAAGTCAACTAAAATACTAGCCACGTCTGCAAATTGAATCTGGACCTACTTCAAAAGCTCATGTGACCTGCAACCAATCAAGCCAATATTCCCAGAAATGGAGTAATGCTTTCTGAAGCCCATCTCTAGCCAGCTTAATTCACCCGCTGAAAGTTGCACCTGCCCTGTTGATCCCACCACAAATAGCTTATGTTCCACTAATACAACGGGAGTGGGAGAGAAGTGATCAAGCCCCAGCATAAACATCGTAAGAAGCTTCTCTCCACCAGCTTTCACAGCTTCTGGGGGGAGGGTGTAATGGCTTTTATTGTGCTGTTGTGTGAATCCAACTCCATCCATTTTCAAAAATTCATCTCTTTTGCCATCTTTATCCAAGCGTTTCTCAACCATGGCTAGCTGGTGAACTTGGGGAGTTGAGGTCCACACATTTTAATGTTGTCAAGGTTGAGAAATATTGACTTATATCCAATGCAGTTCATGATGCAGCAGCCCCCAAAATGCCCTCCCTTTTGTTAAGATGTAGACAATTTGCAAGTCACAGAAGCAGTAGCATCAGCAAGAGAGAGATAGAAAAAAGCAGGATAATTTTATTTATTTTATTTATATCCCGCCCTTATTGTTTTTACTAACTCAAGTGGCCTAACATATCCTACCTGCTTTCCTCCTCCTATTTCCCGCAGAACAACAATCCTGTGAGGTGTATTGGGCTGAGAGAGAGTGACTGGCGCAAAGTCACACAACCGTCTTTCATGGCCAAGGAGGGGCTTGAACCACTAGAGCCAAAGTGGCTCTAATAGGGCCAACAGCAATGTGATCGAACTCCCTTTGGTATACGCAAGGATGTCGCACATAAAAAGAAGCACAGCTTTACTTACACTCCCACAGTTGCCAATTGCTCTTTTTTCAAAAAAAATCTTCCCCCCTCTCCCCACCCAATGCATGTCACGGCTAGGATAAATATTGTGATCAATCAATATGGAAAGCTACTGACTTTCCACAATTTTGCTATCCATATTCCAGATCTAGAATAAATAGAATAATAACTTTGTCACCTTGAATGTACAGTAAACGGCATACGTTAAAATGAAATTTTGTTGCATACAGCTCTCAAAGGGTCACCACCTCCGATATATATACTACATATATATGACATAAAGAAAGAAAGACAGAATTATGCATATACCCATATATATTATATGACACAGACATCTTCTCTATAGATGTTGTGCTGTGGATTATGGAAAACCCAGTGCAATATACCGTAGCTGGGAAAAACAATACATTTCACTGAGATGGCTATGGACCACGCTTATTCCTGATGAGTCACAAACAACATTAAAATGAAATCTCCCTGACATCGGCCTGTCTGATGAGTCTGACTCAATTTGGAAGAGGAGAGCTTGGTACATTCTGACCTTGCAACTCCAGGGACTGCATGTTCTCTACTATCTGCAGATGAGACGGGACTGATTGTCTTGCTCCACATTTGCAAGATGGGCCTCCACATTTCAGCTGTGAGGAACTCAGCTACCTGTTTCAGAAGCAAACCTGCAAGTTGAGTCTCCCGATTCAGAGAAAGAAAAACATCCTCGGCCCTCACACGTTACACAAAGATCAAGGAAGCAGAACAAAGATGTTTGGTAATGTTCTGTTCCAGTCTATGACCGGCCCTGTTTGTGTGTCAGGGACAACCCCTTTTTCCTTTTTACAGTCAACAGGCTGGAAAAACCCAACCCAAATTTATTTACAGTTCAAACAAAAAAGCAACAGAATATTTCCTTCAATAAAGGAATCAAAATATCAAACAAGAGTCAAGGAACAAGAGTTAAACAGAAGTAGCAAGAACAGACCAGGATTCTCTTAGAATGTCTCCAAACGGTTGCCTTCAGCAACCAGCTCCGCCCGCACCTTCCCCTTTTGTTATCAGTCCCAAGGCCTGGCTTCTCACTGCCTTCTCCTCCTCTCACTGAGTTGCCTCATTGATTTTCTCTGCTCTGCTCTGCTGGATTGCCTTCTGCTTCTAGCGTCTCTGAACACATTCAGCTGTGACTCCTCTGAGTCCGACACCTCGTACTCACACAGCTGAGCTTCATGAGGAACACGATTGGAGGGACCAGGCTGAGAGTTCTGCAGTGCATCAGAGCCTCCCTCTGACACCAAAGGCTCTCCAAACCCCTCCTCCTCCTCCTCCTCCTCCAATTCATTGGACTCAGCTGCTGGGAGCACAGGCTGACACTGAATCACAACAGGTAAGGACTATTGAAAAGAGAAATACACAACTCTGGGAAATGGGCAATAGCCTAAATGGAAGATGGAGAACTTCCATGGCAAACAACACTCCAGCCATGAGCTTGAATTGCTCTTAATTTCCTGACTGAGCTATAGACCAGGACAAGGCAACATTCAGCTCTGATTCCCAGATGTTCAATTTATCTGTATGAAACTTTCTTATCTAAAGTCAGCCTGTTTGTTGTTGGTTTTTTCCTTGAGTTCATTCTTGCACCAGAGTGAGATTTATACTGCCAATAAAGACTAGATTGTAACTTCTGTACTTCTTCTGGTTGCTACCTTCCCTCAAGTTGAGCTTAATTCCTGGTGGTTACATGATCACATCCAAGTTATTCTACTTATTCATGTTCTTCTAGCTATTAAGCAGCGCTACTCTTAGACTGGCCAAGCTAAGCAGGGTGAGTGACATAGTTACTGTACTTACAGAGAAAGAGAAAACAATTATGTACAAAAATGACAATTTTCCTTGTGTCAAAGGCAATATTTTTGCTATCTTGGTATCACCGTCAACCTGAGGCAAAAATAAAGTTAGCATTTTTTTTAAATTCCATATAACGAAGATCACTGCAGGCAACAGTTCTGTAAAACGCATTGCCACATAACGCAATGGGAGTGGCATTTCTCTGAAACTTGCAATATTTCTTTCTTATCTTTTTTTTTTTTTTTTTAATTCCATTTATATCCCGCCCTTCTCCGAAGACTCAGGGCGGCTTACAAGCTTAGCAATCTTGCTTGCAATTCTAACAGAAGGTCCTTTAATTCTTTCTATACTTTCAGCTCAAAGCTTTTGTGTCTTAAATAATCTTATCTTCCTTGATTGCCTTATACTGTGCAGTCATTGCAGAAGGAAAACCACTACCCAAACCATATGGTTTCCATATAACTGTCTGCAACATGGGGTGAATTTCCAAAATGTTTTCAAGAGCTATAAATCACAGCCATCATCTCCAGGGCAGAAGCAGGCAGCCCTTGCTACAGTACATCAAGAGCTGCCTGCTGGGCTAAGTAACCAATTGCAGACAAACATATTGGAAAGGGAAGCACTGAGCCAAAAAGGAATCATTTTTCTTGTGCAATGGAAAATCTGCCTTCTTTTTCATCTTTCATTTTGACTGACTAGCTGTCCTTCCCCTTCACGGATTACTGCCTTGTCGTTGCGAAAGGGCTTGCCTAATTCAATGAAGCTATGAGCTATGCCGTGCAGGGACACCCAAGACGGACAGGTCATAGCAGAGAGTTCTGACTAAACGTGATCCACTGGAGAAGGAAATGGCAACCCACTGCAGTTATCTTTGCCATGAAAACCCCATGGACAGTACCAAAAGGCAAAACGATATGACGCTGGAAGATAAGCCCCTTAGGTCAGAAGGCGTCCAAGACGCTACTAAGGAAGAGCAGAGGGCTAGTACTAGTAGCGCCAGAAAGAATGAAGCAACTGGGCCAAAGCCGAAAGGGCGCTCAGCTGTGGATGTATCCAGTGATGAAAGGAAAGTCCGATGCTGTAAAGTTTTTTTCTCCATAGGAACCTGGAATGTAAGATCCATGAATCAAGGCAAGCTGGACGTGGTCAAACAAGAGATGACAAGACTGAACATCGACATCTTAGGTACCAGCGAACTAAAATGGACAGGAATGGGTGAATTTAATACTACTGCGGGCAAGAATCCCTCAGAAGAAATGGAGTAGCAAAAGAGTAGGAAAAACAATACTGGACATGACTTCGCAGCTAACAACGACAAGCTGTCCTTAAGTAAAGGTAAAGGATCCCCCGCACATGCGTGCTAGTTGTTTCCGACTCTAGGGGCCGGTGCTCATCTCCGTTTCAAAGCTGAAGAGCCAGCACTTGTCCGAGGACGTCTCCATGGTCACGTGGCCGGCATGACTAGACGCCAAAGGCGCACGGAACACTGTTGCCTTCCCACCGTAGTGGTCCCTATTTTTCTACTTGCATTTTTACGTGCTTTCGAACTGCTAGGTTGGCAGAAGCTGGGACAAGTAACAGGCGCTCACTCTGTTACGCGGCACTCGGGATTCGATCCGCCAAACTGCCGACCTTCTGATCGACAAGCTCAGCGTCCTAACCCACTGAGCCACCGCGTCCCTTAAGCTGTCCTTACTTCCTCCTAAAAAGCAAAGTTATACCTGCTTAGTACCTGGACAGGAAATTCCATACAGAAGGTATCGAAAGACACTCGGCTTCTTAGCCAAAAGAGCTTTGAAAGGAACAAACAACACAGAGAGTGACTGGAGGGTTTTAAGAAGAGATTGGACAGCCACTTGTCTGGAATGGCATATAGGGTCTCCTGCTTGAGCAAGGGGGTGGACTGGAAGACCTCCCAGATCCCTTCCAGCTTTATATATAGACAATTCAAAACCATTAGCTTCTGGTTTCTTTCCCCCCACCTTTCATGAATCAGGCAGGAAGGTGATCTTCTGTGAGAAGTATGTATAGCCAGCCTGCTCAGCTGGTCCACACATATCATTTGCAGCTTATTCGATACACTAATTATTAAACACACATGGCCCAGCGTGCCTTTGTACTAATCGTTTTCCTTCTGAGGAAAAGCAAGGAACTAGTTAAAAGTCAAGCCCTTTTTGAATTTAACCTCACTCAGTGTAACTGGTTCAATAATTTTTCTAACGAACTGTTATGTTGAGCTTAAAATAAGCGTTGATATAATTCAGGCTTTGCGGTGGCAATCGAAAAAGCCACCTTTGTTTTCCAAATAGCTGATGTTTTCAAAGATAGGAATAAAGAAACGTTTAATTTGGCCTAAACCATATCCTGGGGGTGAGACACAATAATGGGAGCAAACACCACAATGATGGTGTTGTCCAGTCACTCCGATAACGTGTAAATAACTACAGTAATGAAAAAGATTCCAGAGCTATTTTTTCCCCTCATTAATCATGTTTTAAAGACCATGCCTAACCTCAATGCTTAAAAGAATGCACCATATAAACGATGCAAAGGGAGGATATGAAGAAAAATATGCGAACTATTTTTTATTTTTATTTTTTAATTTCTAGGGAGGTGACACAGGAATGTCATTTTGGTACTGTTTTTCTGAGGAAGTAAGCAAGGTCAGAAAGAGCAAGAAGGAAGAATGATTGAGGAATCCTGATTTTCATTCCTATGCACACTGATGATTCCTTTGAAAAATATTTTATCCGTTCCTTACATTTATATGGCAAACAGAATGTGGCCCCAGGCAGCGAACAATAAAAGAAAAACATAAAACAAATCTAAAAACACAATAATAATAATAATAATAATAATAATAATAATAATAATAACAACAACAACAACAACACAACAATAGCAATAGTAATAATGATAATAATAATAATAATAATAATAATAATAATAATAATAATAATAATGATGATGTATTAAAGAAGACTACAAAAGAGATCTTCAATGTTAAAGACAATACAGCCAACTCAACAAACTATTATGGTATTTCTCTGAGATCTCCAAGCTTCAGTAGCTCTGATGTGCAGTACATAGGGTACTTACTCCCTGTTGAAATCTGATTCATTTATAGCACGGTCTTCAAATTTGGCAACTTTTAAGATTTGTGGACTTCAACTCCCA
>JAKJMR010000339.1:610679-623447 GCA_024449315.1 Daboia siamensis
TGACTGTGAGGAGGTTGCAATAGTCGTTAAGTGTGCAAAATGGTCATTAAGTCATTTGTTTTTTTTCCCAGTGCTGCTGTAACTTCGGTCACTAAACAAATGGATGTGGAATTCTGGGAGTTACAAGTCCATGCATCTTCAACCATCCAAGGTTCAGAAGCACTGTTTTAGATGATGCATGAACCGTCTATTAAATCAGTTCCACCTTCCAAGTCAAGCTCATGTGTTCAGCATCATGTGGGGAAAGGTTTGGCATTGCTTTTTTCCTGAATATCTTTTAATTTCACATTCTTTCCTCCCGGCTTGGATTTTCCCCATCCAACTACTACTTAATATTGATCTGTTTAGCTTCTGAAATGTCCCGGATCACAAAAGCTACCAGCCAACAGTGCTTTTGATGTGGCAGTTTTAACCTCATGTGAATTTCAGTACGTGATCCAAACCTCGAGTACTGACATGGTAAATGATATCAGTCTGGCATTTAGTTTTGATTATGAGTTAGATCAGGGGCCTTCAAACTTGGGCCTTTTATGACTTCAACTCCCAGAATTCCTCAGCTAGGCATGCCTGGCTGAGGAATTCTGGGAGTTGGAAGTCCACAAGTCATAAAAGGCCCAAGTTTGAAGACCCCGGATTACGTGTATTTCAGCTTGTACCTTTTAACAAATTAAAAAGACTAAGTGTTGTGTCTCTCTTGCTTGCCACCCCCAACAAGAGTTTGTGTTCCTGTTTTAGCAAATAACTGCTTGGTGAACAATTGCCTATTTCTTTCTATTAGATTGCTAAACATTTCCCATTACTTTTCTTCCCTGAAAACATATTTAATTTTCCATAACCATGTATCACATCACAGCTTTACTCTGGCTCAAAAGCACACTTTAAAAAAAAAAAAAAAAAAGAGAGAGAAACTTACATCCTTTCCATTTTTCCCCTTGGGGGGAGAAGCAGACTTTGGTGATGTTGTTATTTTCAGTTTTGTTATGAAACTGGGAACAGGCGAGAAACTCTGGCCAAGAAGAATTGACCATTGCAAGGACTGGTTCACATCCTTTCTTTGCAGCCTCACAAAATGATCTACAAGGCAGAAGTCCACGACTACAAAGAAAAAAAGAAAAGATGATGTCTCTTTTGGTACCTACATTGGTTTTAACTTTTAAACATGACAGAAGCATATAATTTTTAGATTGGAGTTTCTCAACTTTGACAACCTTAAGATACAGTATGTGGGCTTCAGCTTCTAGAATTCCTCAGGCACATATCTTGAAATTATTATTATTATTATTATTATTATTATTATTATTATTATTATTATTCCATTCCTCCCTATACGCCACCTACATAATGCTAGACCAGTCACATACGAATGTTAAAAAAAGCAACTAAAGACAACAATAAAGGCAACAAACGAAAGCCTGAATACAACTGCAGGTCAGGGAAGGATAACAAAATCCCTGTTTGTCTTGGAGATCAAGTGGATTAACACACTATTCAAATCAAGACAATTTTGAAAAGCGAAGAAAATTGAGCCCTGTGTTAGTGGTGGTCAGTTAACCCTGTTATGTCCTAAAGGTCACGTTCTTTCCTTAGAATTAAATGGGGGAATGTCAATTCTTAATCCCATCAGCTGTGGGGGCTGAAGGTGGTGTGTGTGTGTGTGTGTGTGTGTGAGAATAGATTGGCCCAGTCTGTTCTGTTCCAGCCTACTACCGGCCCTGCAGAAAAGGCAGGGACAGCCCCTTTACAAACGGCAAGAGGCTGGAACTAAGCCTGCCAAATTTATTAACATAAAACAGAGCAAAACAAGACACGAACCATGAAACAGGAGCTATTCAAGCGGTTGCCTTCAGCAAACCAGCCCTCCCACACATTCCCCTTTTATACAGTTCAGGACGTGGCTTCTCTCTGCCTCCTTCCGAGGTGCCCCATTGCCTTCCTCTGTTTACTCCTGATTGACTGCCTCCTGCCTCGGGCGTCCTTGAACAGGGCCAGCTGTGGGTCATCTTCATCCACGCTGTC
This sequence comes from Daboia siamensis, assembly GCA_024449315.1. Taxonomy (NCBI): domain Eukaryota; kingdom Metazoa; phylum Chordata; class Lepidosauria; order Squamata; family Viperidae; genus Daboia; species Daboia siamensis. Next base: position 612,696 of record JAKJMR010000339.1, read on the forward strand.
AGGCTCACACAGCTGGGTCTGCATCATAACCAGATGGGAGGGGCCTGGCTGAGGGCTCTGCGAAGCCTCAGGGCTGTCCTCTGCAGGCTCTCCAAAAAACCCCTCCTCCTCCTCCTCTGAATCGTCCGACCCAACTGCCGAACCCACAGGCTGACCCTGAATCACAACACAGTCTTTCTGAATATCCATTCAAAATCTTCTAAGGAGGTGTCAAACTGCCAGCCCGCGGGCCGGACGTGTCGCGACAAAACCATGCCCACCCTATTGCCGGCAGTGGGGGAAAAAGCTCCGTGACGTCGCGAGTTTGACATGTCCAGACTAGCCTTTTTTGCTTGAGGCTTTTTTCATATAGCAGGAAAACCCGGGCTGCTTTCTGCCTTTGTTAAGATTTTTTTCCCCCCTCGATTTAGGGGAAATATTCTATCCTGCCTCTTTTTTTTTTTTATATTAAGAATAAAGAATATTTTAATCTGGGGATGTGGGTGTGTGAGCTGGCGGTTTCCTACAGTTCCTGAGGTATAGAATTTAAGATTATAGAACTCGCTTCAATTTTTGTAATGTGACCTTTTAATAGCCAGAAGGACATCTATGTCATGCATCAGGATTAGAATACATATCAGGTGAGGCATCTGTATTAGATAGTGGGGGGTGGCAGGAACAATTACGCTGCTACTCCAAAGCAGCCACAGAGAGTAGCATGTGAAGTTGCACACGGCCTCTGGAAGGAGAAGCTTAGCAGAAATCTGGTACAAGTCAGACAAATGAAGGACACTTTCAAAGTTCAAGCTTTGCATATCTAAACAAATTATGAAGCTAATAAATTCTTAGTTTAAAAACCTGTGTGTTTAAAAATAGACCCTTATATCATAAAATAGCCACGAGAACTGATGTTTTAAGCTAATTTCCTATTTTTGAAAAACTAAATGAGAAAGAAATATGCCGCTAGCTGTCTAACTCTATTTGCCCCAAATTTTTATTTTCTAGCCTCTCCCTAAAGATACACATTGGCAAATATCAAATAATTCTCAGTTCCATTACCATCCAAAAATAAAGTTCACTCATGAAGTGTTGCTTTCTAAATGATTAGCTCTGAAACTGCCACTGGCTCAGATAACGAGGCCTGCATTGGCAAGCAGGCAATACTGCAATATTGAAGTTGAACTAAAATAGTTTTTAACTCATCTGTGAGACAAGCGATAAAATCCCTTTTTTTTTCCAATCCAGCTCAAATCTTTTGTTGTTCTTAGTTGCGTGGTCGTGTCTGACCCATCGTGACCCCACGGACAACGTTCCTCCAGGCCTTCCTGTCCTCTACCATCTTCTGGAGTCCATTTAAGCCTTTGAGTGAGACAAAGCTATCTGAATTAATAGTTTGTTTTGCTTTGTTTAATCTGAATTGGGTGGTCAACTGCCTTTAGGCAGAGGAACTGTATTTTCACAAAGATGGCAAAATCCAAGGTGACAGGGAGCAGGAATCAGCAGCTGGTGATACCGAAACATGAACATAAGGATATTGACCACTCTCAGCCGTTCTCTCAATTTAGGCAACCTGAGGGCGTTCCTTCATAATGACTCTCCAAAGTTGAAGCTGATTACAGGCAGTGCTCGATTTACAACAGTTCATTTAGTGATGATTCCAAGTTACAATGACACTGGGGGAAAAATGACTTATGACCACTTTTCACATTGCAGAATCCCCATGATCATGCAATCAAAACTCAACTCTTGGCAACTGACTCATATTTATGATGGTTGCAGTGTCCACCATCAAGGACCTTCTGACAAGCGTAGTAAATTCAGAAGCCAAATTCTCTTAACAACCAAGTCACAAATTTAACAACTGCAGTGATTCACTTAACAGCTATGACAAGGTGGATTGTAAAATGGAGCATAACTCACTTAACAACTGTCTTGCTTAGCAACAGAAATTTTGGGCTCAATTGTGGTCATAGGTCATAGGCTACATTCAATAGTAGTCTATTGAATGCGAAAATGGCAGCTGCCTGCAAGAGATCTGGTCTGGAAATGGAGAAATACATATTCTCTACCTTATCCCAGAGAAGGCTCAGGAAGTAATAATAATAATAATAATAATAATAATAATAATAATAATAATAATAATAATAATAATAATAATAATAATTTAATAATTTAATTTAATTTCTATACCGCAAGGGTGTGCCACGACTTTTTTTTATTGATTAAGATTTAAATGTGCATATCTGAATATAGGAATACAAGGGGGGTGGGGTTGCAGCATTATGGAAATAAGCTTGCAAGGATTTTCTCTGGCTTCTAAGTTTTTACTTCCCAGTTACACCTACATCTGTAGATTACAGAATAAGAGAGTTGGAAGGGACTTTGGAGGTCTTCTAATCCAAACCCTCGCCGCTCAAGCAGGAAACTCTATAACATTTCAGACAAATGATTGTCCAAACTCTTCTTAAAAACCCCCGTGTTGCAGCACCCACATCTTCTGGAGGCAAGTCATTCCACTGATTTAATTGTTCTACCTGTCAAGAAATTTCTTCTTAATTCCTCTTGGTTCTCTCCTTGATTAGTTTCCATCCACTGCTTCTTGTTCTACCTAGAGGTGCTTTGATAGGTTGACCCCTCCTGTTTTCTCAGACGATTCTCTATCCATTGCTAATTAAGAGTTAAGCCAAAAATTTTCTAGATCAGCTAGGGCAGACATGTCAAACACAAGGCCCGGGGGCCAGATCCGGCCCGCGAAGTGGTTTCATGTGGCCCGCGAAGCCATCCTGGAAACAGTGAGGGAACAGCCCCCACTGCCTTAGCCCTGGCCCAGAGACCCTCCTTCCGCCAGAGACCCTCAGATCTGTCTCACTCCTGCCCAGGCCCCCATAGGCACCCTGGATGCGAACGATGTAGAGCTGGCCACGCCCACCCAGTAGGCCATACGCATGCTGGCCACGCCCACACAGTAGGCCACGCCCACAGGCCACATCCACCCAGCCCCCTGAGGGCAACCGCAATGTTAATGCGGCCCTCAATGAAATTGAGTTTGACACCCCTGAGCTAGGGAATCAGATACTCAGTTTAGTAGGTACACAGGAGAGAATAAGACTTGTACAGTCCCCAGTATGAGATCAATCAGATTAGTTGCACTGTCCAATGACTGGTAGACTGGAACTCATTTCCATTGTATCTTCCAGGATATCCAATAGTAACAACTAGATCAGTGGTGGCGAACCTATGGCACACGTGCCAGAGGTGGCACTCAGAGCCCTCTCTGTTGGCACATGCACCACTGCAGCAGGTCCGTCAGGCTGCCACCACCGCACAGAGCAGGAGCCCCGCCCAGCACAAAGGAGGTGAAACAGCCAACTAGCAAGCTCCAATAGAAGGTGCAGAGCAGAGGTCACCAACCATTGTTGATTGGTGGACTGGAAGAAAAGGGAGGGGGAAGCATTTTACATGTGTGTATACGTGCACGGGGCTGCGAACACACACATGCTGCAAATGGGGCAGAGCTAGTGCCTGTGTGATACTCACTAGCCCTGCCCCGTTCTTGCATGGTGCAGTGCCTTGTATCTGCACCCCGTGGCGTGCTGGCGGCCGTTCTTGTGCCTTGCAGCACAGTAGCCCATTTTTGCGCCCCCAGTTTTTGCATGCCAGAGGCAGCACTCAGAGGTGCCTCCCTGCCCCCTCTGAGGGCACTGCAATGCTGATGTGGCCCCGGCACTTTGCGATAAATAAGTGAGTTTTGGGTTGCGGTTTGGGCACTTGGTCTCTAAAAGGTTTGCCATCAGTGAACTAGATGGTCAATCTCAAGAGAATATCAGGACGGTAGATAAGACTACCACGTTAGAAGATGGCAATGGAAAAATCTCTTCCAAACTGTTGCTTCATGTGTGTCCATAAAGCTTAACACAAGGAAAAAATATCTTATTTCCACAAGAAACACATCAGTAATAATAACATAATAAACTTAAAGAATTAAATTACTCATACTAATGCATGTTTTGATTTTTTATCAATATTTGTAGGTCAATTAATTCTTGACAATTAGAGTTAGAAGCAATTTTTTTTTTCTGGAGACTCCCGTATCTGGAAAGCAGTTCTCCATTTGACATACAATGCTTCCTTGACAGCAGCTCTTATCACTCAACTTCTCCTCTTTATCTGACACATATCCTAATTCCCAGGCACTTTAAGAAGCTTTTTATAACGTGAATGTTGATGTGGTCCTCATCTGTCACTTCAACACCATTTTTTGACAACTTTAAATCATGGTTCTGATATTTCACAGGAAGAAGTAGTGGGAGTCTCCCTTTATTTTAAAACATTTTTTAAAAAGTAAAGGTAAAGGTCCCCCTGCACATGCGTGCTAGTCGTTTCCAACTCTAGGGGCCAGTGCTCATCTCCATTTCAAAGTCAGAGCCAGCGCTTGTCCGAGGACATCTCCGTGGTATATGTGGCCGGCATGACTAGACGCCAAAGGCGCACGGAACGCTGTTACCTTCCCACCGTAGTGGTCCCTATTTTTCTACTTGCATTTTTTATGTGCTTTCGAACCGCTAGGTTCGCAGAAACTGGGACGAATAAAAGGCGCTCACTCTGCTACACGGCACTCAGGATTCGACCCGCCAAACTGCTGACCTTCTGATCGACAAGCTCAGCATCCTAACCCACTGAGCCACCGCGTCCCTTTTAAAACATTATGTTTATACTATTTTACATTTAATTATTGAAATAAAACAGTAATCTTTTGATTAATTCTGAATGTATATAGACTTGTCACATGTGGTTATTAAGATGGTGGTTAAGCTTAATTCTTTGGAGTGTGGTCAATATATCATTTAAGAAAAATCTGTTTTTTTAATCAGTTTAGCAGATGTTCTTACGATTTTTCCTAATATAATATGTTCCATGTGTATAAATATGATCATAATTCCTAGAATTGTAGACTGCTTTAACTGTTAATTGTAAGGTATTTTGTAAGATCGTCCCAAAACATCTGTGCACCATCATGCTAAGGAAACTTGCTACTGTCAATTATGATCATAATTCTGCTTCATTGCTTGATCTCAGTTTTAAATGCTCCTAGCTTAATTTCCTAAATGCTAAAACAATGATAAATATTAAGTCTTAATACATGTTACATTCTGAATATTATAGTCAATTAACAGATAAACCATAATATCAAATCAGACATAAAATATTTTATCAACTAGCTAGTTATAAAATATCCCAACTTTTTCACGTGAGATTTAGAAGAAAAAATATGTTCAGGTCAAATTTGCTTAATCTTCAATATTTCATTTTCTAACTCAAATTCTGGTATCTGAAAGTACGGTATCCACACATTTTTCAACAACGAAATTCATTTTTTAAAAAAATAGGTTACTATATTTATGAAAGAATTTGTCTGGGCAGTAAGAAAAGTTGAAATTTGCTGATTTCTGCACTGGAGCATAAAAATCGTGAAGGAGGAGATGGCAGATAAGACTCCAGCCTTTCTTTGGCTCTGTTGCTTCAATCCTAAATACCATGTTTTACAGACCCGATAAGAGTCATAGGGGAGGGAGAACACAAAACGAAGGAAGGAAATCGATGGTGTTACTGCTGCTACACCAACTCTTCCTCGGTTGTCACTTCAAATTTAGCTATTGTTCTGTCAGTGGTGGCCCCTTCTTCCCTCTCCTCAGAAAGAGATTTTTTGCTACGACTGAGGTGAGACCCCATGGGGCTTAAACACTTGGCTGTTGCTGCAGTAGAAACCAGATGTCTGTGTACGTGTGCATCTAATCAGGGCTTTTTTCCTCATAGAACGCTCAGAACGGAGTTCCGGCACCTTTTTTGGATGGAACCTTGTAGGGTAGGCAAGGCGGGTTATATGACACGTATGAGTTCCGGCACCTTTTTCTTTTACAAAAAAAAAAGCACTGCATCTTAATAAAAACAACAACAATAACAACAGAGTTGGAAGGGACCTTGGAGGTCTTCTAGTCCAACCCCCTGCTCAGGCAGGAAACCCTATACCATTTCGGACAAATGATTGTCCAGTCTCTTCTTAAAAACTTGCAGTGTTGGAGGAACCGCAACTTCTGGAGGCAGGTTGTTCCACTGGTTAATTGTTCTCACTGTGAGGAGATTTCTCCTTAGTTCTAGGTTGCTTCTCTCTTTGATTAGTTTCCATCTGTTGCTTCTTGTCCTGCCTTCAGCTGCTTTAGAGCAGAGGCCCCCAACCTTTTAGGCACCAGGGACCAGTTCTGTGGAAAAAGATTTTTCCACGGACAAGACGGGGCGTGGTTTCGTGTGCTGCCTGCATCCCACAGATGGGACTTTGCTTGTTTGTGCGGACTGGTTGCTGGTCCCTGCTGGAACACTGCTATCATGTCACCCCTCGTCCTTCTCTTTGTTAAACTACATATACCCAATTCCAGCAACCGTTCTTTATATGTTTTAACCTCCAGTCTCCTGATCATCTTTCTTGCTTTTCTCTTTCTAGAATTTTCACAGATACAGATGTGGAATCTTGGGGCCCAGAGACTTTTAACTCTGTCAGTTCTTTTTTTAATCTAAATGAACGTGTTTAATGACTGATGACTGACTCAGCCATATCAGTGAGTCTGAAACACAAAGGCTGCTTGCTATGAGAGACAAGAATTGGTGTTGTGGTAGGATATCATCCCAAGACAGAGAAAGAAGAATTCACAATTTACAAACATTTCTTTTTTAAAAAAAAATCTAATCTCCATATGACAAATGTGCAACAATCCCAAACCTACACACCGGGAAGTTAGCTCCAGTGAATTCAGATGGACAACTCTGGATAATCTCCAAATACAGTGGTACCTTGGTATTCATCATTAATTGGTACTGGGAGGCACGTAAGGTAAAAGGTAAAGGTTCCCCCGCACATGTGTGCTAGTTGTTTCCGACTCTAGGGGCCGGTGCTCATCTCCGAATACCAAAAACAATGAATACCAAACAAATGTTTCCCAAAAGGAATAATGTAGTGAGTCACAAGACAGCTTGTGCATTGAGTACCAAATGATGAATACCAGGATAAAATCTTCCCTATAAATACAATATTGTACTTAATTTCTCTGTGCAATCATGGGGATTGCACTGAGGAACATTCCATTAATCATATAAAGGTAAAGGTTCCTCCGCACATGCGTGCTAGTCGTTTCCGACTCTAGGGGACGGTGCTCATCTCCGTTTCAAAGCCAAAGAGCCAGCGCTTGTCCGAGGACGTCTCCGTGGTCATGTGGCTGGCATGACTGGACGCCAAAGGTGCACGGAACGCTGTTACCTTCCCACCGTAGTGGTCCCTATTTTTCTACTTGCATTTTTATGTGCTTTTGAATTACTAGGTTGGCAGAAACTGGGACGAGTAACAGGCGCTCACTCTGCTACGCGGCACTTGGGATTCAACCCACCAAACTGCCAACCTTCCTAACCCACTGAGCCACCGTGTCCCTTTTATATTAATCATATAAAAATGAACAATTGCATAAAGATGTTGTTTCTCAATCGGTCCTAACTGTGTGGCAAACAAGCAAGTATTTTTCACTTTGAGATTCACTTACATCTTCATGTTCCAATAACATATAGAAGATGCAGAACCTGCTGCAACCTTTGCTTCCATGATAGCCGTAGATGTTCTTAATATGAGTATCCCAGAATGCTCCAGAATAGCAGAAGAGAACTACGGCTTTCTGAACTTTTGCTGTCTATTCCATAGATAATACATCAGAGCTTGTTCAAAATAATGCATGGTGCGTGTTCCCAAAATTTCTTGCCATTTGCTTCTTCATTGGATGACGGAGGAAGAGCAGGCAAGCATAGATATTAGGAAGAACCAGACTTTATTATCAAAGATGAGACAGAGAATCCTACCTTGCTGCAGCTAATTCTACAAGAGTAGACTCTGTACTCATGTGGATTGGCCCAAAAGAGCACCAACGCTACTAGATTAAAAGCCAAACAGGTGAGGATTGGAGAAATGCGGGCTGCATGGAAAACTCCTTATGGCAGATGGTCTATTCAGGAGCAGAATACAGGCAGTCCTCAACCTACGACCGCAATTAAGCCCAAAATTTCTACTGCTGAGCGAGACGTATGTAAAGTGAATTCTGCCCCATTTCGCAACTTTTCTTGCCACAGTAGTTAAGTGAATGACAGCAGTTGTTAAATTAGTAACACGTTCGTTAAGGGAATCTGGCTTTCCCACTGAATTTGCAAAAGGTGAGCACATGACCCCGCAATACTGCAACTGTCATCAATCAAGCTGCCAAGCATCTGAATTTTTTTTATCTATTTTTATTAATTTACTTATTCCAGAGGTCCCCAACCCTCGGTCCATGGACTGGTACTGGGCCACGGCATGCCAACAACCGGTCCGCACAAACAAGCAAAGCCCCATATGTGAGATGCAGGCAACACACCAAACATGCAGGCAACACACCAAACCACGCACTCTCCGGTCCATGGAAAAACCTTTCTCTACGGAACCGGTCCCTGGTGCCCAAAAGGTTGGGGACCTCTGATCTATTCTATTAATTTATCTCTATTCTATTCTATTCTATTCTATTCTATTCTATTCTATTCTTATTCTATTCTATTCTTTCTGCTCCGCTCCACTCTCCACTCCACTCCACCCCACTCTCCACCCCACCCCCCACCCCACCCCATCTTCTCTGCTTTCCCAAAAGCCTAGTCATTTTGCTGGGGCCTGATAATGCATTATGCTTTGCCACTGTACTTCAAACTTGGACCACACTACGACAGAGATAGAAACTGCCTATCAATTCTACGACTGGTATGTGGGCTTGTCTTTATTTTTATTCTGAACTCTTTTGCTGAACTCTTGGCAGGCTAAGAAATCCTGTGATTAGCACTAATGTAAGAGTGTGAACACTCTGAAGGGTAGCTATTAAAAGGTACAATAGTTCCACCCAACTATAAAACAACTGATTCAAGTAGGAAATAATTCACTTATACTGAAGGCAAGGGTGGGTTTCAATAAACTTTTCCAAAATGCCAGATAATTCATTTTGTCTTTAAACTAAATGGGGATTAGAAGCCTCTCTGCCAAAATCACAAGCCATAATCCCTAATAAGATTAGTCAATGAACTTGCTATATTCAGGGTAGTATAATACGACGAATAGGTTTTTTCCTAAACAAACATATTATATATACTCCTTGCAGCTATGGAATCTTCTGGTATGAACAGTCTTAATCGTGAGTTTCCTCTGAGAGGTTGTAAAGCTTTAACACCTACTGCACAGATACGCTATATCTGTTGTAACCATCTTTAATCACTAACTAGCTTTGTTTACCTGTTATCACCATCTCTGATGCACTGAGGCAGAGCCAGGCTACATCCAAACAGCATAATGTGTTGATAACAGCCGAGGCGGTTGAGATAACCAAAGAACTTGAGAAATTTTTCCATCTCAATGCTTCTCACAATGGAAAGAACTGATCTTAGAGTAGTCTGATTATATGGCAGCATTTCACATTGGGTGTAGTTGATGTTTATGCACAAATCTGCAAAATAAGAACATATCTGTGACAGAGACTGAGAGCAAGAGTTTACTAAAAGCGAAAAGTCACTAGAAGGTTCAAAATACAGTAGATCACAACCTGCTACTCAATAAGGTAGAAAAATGTGGGTTAGACAGCATCACCACTAGATGGATTCGTAGCTGGCTGACCGTCCGTACTCAGCATGTGGTCCTCAAGGGAACGGCATCTACATGGAGGGAAGTGTGTAATGGGGTGTCCCAGGGCTCTATTCTGGGCCCAGTGCTCTTCAACATCTTCATCAACGACTTGGACGAGGGGATAGATGGGGAACTCATCAAATTTGCAGATGGCACCAAGCTGGCAGGAATAGCTAACACTCCAGAAAACAGGCTTAAGATACAGGAGGATCTGGACAGACTTGAACACCGGGCGCTATCTAACAAAATGAAATTCAATGGTGAAAAAAGTAAAGTTCTACAATTAGGCATGAAAAATCAAATGCACAGATATAGTATAGGTGGTACCTTGCTCAAAAGTAGTAACTGTGAGAGGGAGCTCGGAGTCCTAGTGGACAAACACTTAAATATGAGCCAGCCGTGTGCTGCAGCTGCCAAACAAGCCAACACAGTGCTGGGCTGCATTAAGAGAGGGATAGAATCAAGATCATGTGAAGTGTTAATACCACTTTACAATGCCTTGGTAAGGCCACACTTGGAATACTGTATCCAGTTTTGGTCACCACGATGTAAAAAAGATGTTGAGACTCTAGAAAGGGTACAGAGAAGAACAGCAAAGATGATAGGGGACTGGGGGCTAAAACATATAAGGAACTGTTGCTGGAATTGGGTATGTCTCTAGTTTAACGAAAAGAAGGAGGGGTGACATGATAGCAGTGTTCCAATATCTCAGGGGCTGCCCCAAAGAAGAGGGAGTCAAGCTATTCTCCAAAGCACCTGAAGGCAGGACAAGAAGGAACAGATGGAAACTAATCAAGGAGAGAAGCAACCTAGAACTAAGGAGAAATTTCCTGACACTTAGAACAATTAACCAGTGGAACAACCTGCCTTCAGAAGCGGTGAATGCTCCAACACTGGAAGGTTTTAAGAAGAGACTGGACAGCCATTTGTCTGAAATGGTATAGGGTTTCCTGCCTGAGCAGGGGGTTGGACTAATGACCTCCAAGGTCCCTTCCAACTTTATATTATTATTATTATTATTATTATTATTATTATTATTATTATTATTA
>JAKJMR010000339.1:623457-644658 GCA_024449315.1 Daboia siamensis
TATTATTATTATTATTATTATTATTATTATTATTATTATTATTATTATTATTATTATTATTATTATTACTACTACTACTACTACTACTACTACTATATGAAGCAGCCATCTTAACAACTATGTTATTTTATTACCTGATACTATCCTTTCCCCTTAGAAAGGGGGGCTATTCCCCCCTTTCCCCTTGCACTGAGAAATCTAGTTCAAAACTTAACAAAAAATAATTTCTTGTACAATTCTATCAATACAATTCTATCAAGTAGTCTTCTCAATAGACTGCTTTATGATTGTTTTGTATTAACAAACGGATAACATTTATTTCAACCCTGTTGTCTACTGAGCTATTTAGATGTTTTAAGTTAATATTTTATGCGTAGCAAGCTTTAAAGTTTAAATTCAGTGACTACACCGTATTCTATAAACCTCAGGATTCCTTTATCTAGAAAGGCTACAAGGCCAAGGAATGCAAAGGTTTGGGATTATGGAACTTGAGAATCTAAATCCAGGAGATTTTTCCTTGTATGTCTTTTGGAAAACTAGAAAACCATCTTGCGGACCCAGGACACATACGTACATACAGCCACTAGATGAGGGGACAAAGGGGAAATTCATCAATTTTGCAAATGACACCAAGCTGGAGGGGGAATAGGCAACACTTGAAAAGATCTTCAGATTTGAATACTAGGTCCTACCCAACAAAACGCAACTCCATGGTGAGCAGCATCACCTTTAAGCTTTGCACAGCTGTTACTATTAAGAGCACAGAACTAGGCAATAGCACACTTATTTGGTATGCACGTCTTAAGTGCAAAACAAATTTAACAATAAAAACATAACACAGTTAAACTGACAATTGATCTAAAACAGACATGTCAAACACAAGGCCCCGGGGCCAGATCTGGCCCGCGAAGTGGTTTCATGTGGCCTGCGAAGCCATCCTGGAAATAGTGAGGGAACGGCCTTCACTGCCTTGGCCCTGGCCCAGAGACCCTCCTTCTGCCAGAGACCCTCAGATCTGTCCCACTCCTGCCCAGGCCCCCATAGGCACCCTTGATGCGAACGATGTAGAGTTGGCCATACCCACCCAGTAGGCCATACGCACTCTAGCCATGCCCACCCAGTAGGCCACGCCCACCTGTCCCCCTGAGGGTAACCACAATGTTGATGCGGCCCTCAATGAAATTGAGTTTGACACCCCTGATCTAACACATTTCATGGTATCATCACAAGCGTAATTTAAAATCCGTATCAAATACTGATTCTAAGCGTTGTCTGTAGGAGCTATCTGGTATCCCATCTACTCCCCAGACTCTAGGCAAGCTATAATGTTAAAAACGCTGAAATACAATGCATATAATACAATCAAATTATGCAAGTTTTCCTCTGCTGAGGTCAACTATTGAAGGCGCTCTAGTGCCGTGGTGGCGAACCTGTGGCACACGCAGAGCCCTCTCTGTGGGCACGCTCGCCATCGCCCCAGTCGTAGGCCTTCAGCTGGGTTTTATAAAATCTTTTCGCTTTAGGCCTCCACCGCCGTATGCAAAAAAAAAAAAAGGTTGAATCAATCAATCAATTTCAACTTTTCGGGGGAATAGAAAAGATCTCGCAAAGTTGGAATTGACCGATTGAACTTTTTAGTCCCACCCAGTCTGCTGTTACCACCCCAGCCACACCTACCCAATGGGCCACACCCACCCAATGGGTCACACCCACGCCCACCCAGCACCTAACGATACGTAAGTGGGTTTTGGGTTGCAGTTTGGGCACTCGGTCTCTAAAAGGTTCGCCATCACTGCTCTAGTGTGATGGCCCTGCAAAACAGCCCTTCTTGCATAACCATAGGATTGGGGACATCTAATGCTGCATCAGGAAGGGTGTTTTGTTCCTGGAGCTACTGCTGCAACAGCTTTCTTACAGGTCCTCCTCACTTTGTGGGTGACTATCGGTAGCACACCCTGCAGTCTGGATTGAAGAAAATCCTTATTTCCGTAAACATTTCAATTTATTAAAAACAATAATGCTACTATATTTTATAACTTTGCCAAGTAGATCGAGATACCATGTCAAGGAGTCCTCAATGTATTACCCGAGATGCAGAATAAAGATACTGCCAAAAAAACAAAAAACAAAAAACAACACAGTTCTGGACTGCATTAACAAAGGGGTAGAATCAAGGTCATGTGAAGTGTTAACACCACTTTATAATGCCTTGGTAAGGGCAAAGCTGCCTCCAGTTTTGATCGCCATGATGTAAAAAAGATGGTGAAACTCTGGAAACACTGCAGAGAAGAACTACTAAGATGATTAGGGAACTGGAGGCTAAAACATGTAACGCAAGGTTGCTGGAATTGGGTATGTCTAGTCCAGAGGGACGTGGTGGCTCAGTGGGTTAGGATGCTGAGCTTGTCGATCAGAAGGTCGGCAGTTTGGCGGGTCGAATCCCGAGTGCCACGTAACAGAGTGAGCGCCTGTTACTCGTCCCAGCTTCTGCCCACCTAGCAACACGTAAAAATGCAAGTAGAAAAATAGGGACCACTACGGTGGGAAGGTAACAGTGTTCCGTGCGCCTTTGGCGTCTAGTCATGCCGGCCACATGACCACGGAGACATCCTCAGACAAGCGCTGGCTCTTCGGCTTTGAAACGGAGATGAGCACCGGCCCCTAGAGTTGGAAACGACTAGCACGCATGTGCGGGGGAACCTTTACCTTTACCTTACCTTTAGTCCAGGGGTAGGCAAAACCTTGGTTTTTTTATGACTCATGGACTTCCACTTCCAGAATTCCTGAGCCAGCCGTGCTGAGGGGAGAGTTTCCAAGCTGAGCCATGCTGGCTCAGGAATTCTGGGAGTTGAAGTCCACAAGTCATAAAAGGGCCAAGTTTGAAGACCCCTGGTTTAATGTATAGGCCAGGAGTAGGCAACCTTGGCTTTTATGACTCATGGACTTCAACTCCCAATTCCTGAGCCAGCCACGAGACATAGAAGAGCCAAGGTTGCCTACCCCTGGTCTAGTCTAATGAAGAGAAGGACAAGGGGTGACATGATAGCAGTGTTCTAATATCTCAGGGGCTGCCCCAAAGAAGAAGGAGTCAAGCTATTCTCGAAAGCACCTGAGGGCAGGACAAGAAGCAATGGATGGAAACTAATCAAAGAGAGCCAACCTAGAACTAAGGAAAAATTTCCTGACAGTTAGAACGAACATACATACATACATACATACATATATACATACATTTATTTATTTGATTGATTGATTGATCTATATACCGCCCTTCTCCTGAAGGACTCAGGGCGGTGTACAGGGCAATAAAAATAAGAATACAGAATATAAGATTTAAAATTAAATGATTGTGCCCGATGCAGTAAATTAGTTAAAAACGGTGTTAAAACCCCAAACCCATCAAACCAGGCCGGCTTGTTCGAATAGATAAGTTTTTAAGATCACGCCGGAAGGAGCGAAGGTTGGGGGCCATCCGGAGTTCAGCCGGTAAGCGGTTCCAAAGGACTGGTGCGCCCACCAAGAAATTAATTAAATTAAATTAATCAGTGGAACAACCTGCCTCCAGAAGTGGTGAATGCTCGAACACTGGAAATTTTTAAGAAAAGTTTGAACCACCATTGTCTGAAATGGTATAGGGTTTCCTGCCTGAGCAGGTGGTTAGACTAAAAGATCTCCAAGGTCCCTTCTAATTATTCTGTTCTGTTCCATTCCACTCCAATTTAACACAAATTTGTAGATTTGTTATTGCTCTGTTGTCCTTCTTCCTTAATAAGGGGAAAAGATATCTATAATGTACTTCCAGCCACAATATTGGAAATTAACCCCTATAGACACAGGCAAACATTAAGGTAACAAAGCTCAGCAGCTGTAATTTGAGTTTCTAAGGGTAATCATCTAAAATCTGATTCCATAAATAGAATGAATGATGGGGTCCTATTCAAAATATGCTATCACATCTCTTTATGCATTGTTTTAATGTGATAATGTTACTTAAGGAATATATTTTGCAATGTACTTTATATTTATATGCCCGGAATAGTTTCAGACATGTAGATTATTATCAAGTGAGAATTTGAGTTTTATCTTTTTCTTGTCAATAAACTGCTTAGACAAATTGTGTCTGCTCGTATTGGAATCATTGCACTGGAATATATTTCCACCAGATGTTTATCTTGTTGGAAGAAAGAAAATTTTACAAAACAAAATACATGAGTATGATACTTCTCGTACATGAAAAGTAAAATCTGCAGAAGGAAACTGATACAATGTGAGTTCACAACTCAGTTTAATCAAACCAATATCCACTATAAAAGTTCAAGAGCAAAAGTGGGTAACCTTTCCCTTAGGACTTCTTTGATCCCAGCTGGAACAAAAGGAAATAGAAATCTTCTCAATGGGAAAAAAAATATTGCCCTGAGATTTATTATTTTGTTTAATTTTGTGCCAAAGAAGATAACTATTTTCAAAGTAGCTAGGCCTTTCATCCAAGAACAAAATAATCATTTACTATAAATGCATTATTTATGGACCAGACTGAATAGTAGTCTTAGTAGCTACTCCTGCAAATGCTTTCCCATTTGTAAGCATTTTCTAGTTCTACAACCTCCTAGTTGCCACAAATAACGTGAAACTTCTATGTGTTACAAGATTTCTAGCCAAGTGATCTGTACTGTATTTGTTGATCTTAATTTTTTTGCATATTACTAAATAAAATTATTAAGTAACGTAACACATCTTACATATGCTTAGAGGCTCTGTTAAACACTATTTCCTTAATCCAGGATTAGAATTGTCAATATAGCCAGTTATTATAAATGCACATTAGCAGGTATGATGACCTTCAGAATTGTCCTGTTACGTTGACTTAAGATGAAATTTGTACGCACTTTTACTTATCCTTGTAGCTATTATTTGCGCAATTCAAAGCCAACTCAGTTACAAACTGAGTGTCCCACTGCATTCAGTGAGACTTATCCCTTAAGGCAACATGCCCGACTGAGGAATTCTGGGAGTTGAAGTCCACAAGTCATAAAAGGGCCAAGTTTGAAGACCCCTGATTTAAGGTTTGGACTCTTTTATCTCACCTGAAGATAGCAGGATGGGGACTGAGAGATGAATAAGCCTGGGAGGCTTAATCATCACTTCCTTGAAGGAAAGTTGCATTCCCCCAGCACTAAAAGGGCCACTGGTGTGCCGACCCCTCAAGAATCTATGGTTGCTATCATGGAAGAATTATACCAGAAATTGGATGAAGGGAAGTGAGACCATCCTTCTCTTATGCGCTTATTTTATATCATCTACTTCCGTGGTGGTGAACTGTCATCCCAGTCCTAGGCCTTCACCTGGATTTTATAAAACCTTTTCGCTTTAGGCCTCCGTCGCTGTGTGCAAAAAAAAAAAAAAAAGTTCAATTTCAACTTCTCCTGGGGAAAAAAAAAGATCTCACAAAGTTGGAATTGATTGATTGAACTTTTTAGTCCCACCCAGTCTGCCGTTACCACCGTAGCAACGCCTACCCAATGGGCCATGCCCCCCCACAATTGGCCACACACCCCCAATTGGCCACGCCTACCCAATGGGCCACGCCCACCCAGCACTCGACAATACATAAGTGGGTTTTGGGTTGCAGTTTGGGCACTAGGGGGTCTAAAAAGTTCGCCATCTCTGATCTACTTCATGTGCCTTGAGCACCAATCCCTGCTGTTCTCCTCCAGAAGATAAAATCCTTTATTTTACATTCCTAGTTACCAAAGGAATTAGAATACTGCAAACGTAGAGCTGTTCTATACCCATAAAAAACATCTTGAAGTAATACAAAGAGCCGTTTCAGAAGGTTTGGGGAATTTCTCATTAATTGTCTCCTTTTTTTCTTTTCTCTTTCCAATTTTGCTATTTTATAAAATTTCTCATAAAGAAAGGAGTTCTGCAGAGAGAAAGGATTGAAGAAGTTAAGTAAGAAATTTATTCTTCTACTCAACAATGTGTCAATTTTTTTTTTTGCTCAATTTCATGCCATTATGAATATTTTTGGAAATATTTTTTTTAAAAAACCGTAATTTCATATAGCGATAAGGAATGATAATTGCTTAATTGTCCATGCATGTCACTCAACGGAATGCCCAGCATATTATATGTAAAACTGAACTTATGATTGAATCAGCAAAACAATACGTAAGAATTATTTCCCATAATGAGTTTGCAGCCAGATACAAACTTATTAGGTTAATTTTTGGGGGTTTGAGGTGATCAAACAGAAAACATGTTTTAAGCCCGTCTTGTTGAATAAGCCAGAGGAGGCTGGGGTCATATACTGCAGTAAGTCACAAACTATAATACCCAAACCACAATAGTTTATTTTGTACAACACATTAAGGCCAAAACAAAAATGCCTCCTTATGTTTTAAATTAGAATCACATGTGAACTCAGTGTCTACATCTTAAAAATGAAAACAGTGTTAGATAAAATAAACAGCTTTGCGGTCTGGGCATCCTTATGTATTGTTTCTCGTCAACAAATTTCATAGTAAATGCAGATCCAACAACACTAACTAGAACACAGGATGAACACACGATGAAAACTCCTTACCTGCACAACGCATGGACAGACTTAACCATTGTTTCAACAGTACGCATCCTAGGCCAAGCGGGCACTCAAGACGTATCAGCCATAAACAGGAACCCAGAAATAAATAACATCTACCATACAATACCATTCAGAAGAAGCCATCAAAAGGCCACAACACCAGGCAGTAAACATTATGAAATGTCTACAAGAGATTTTTTTTTTTCTCTTGCAGAGAGCCCCAAGGACCTCACCCCTTCAAATATTTTTTGGGGACCATTTGACATTACAACAGACCAGTGGTGGGATTCAGACGGTTCGCACCGGTTCGGTAAAACTGGTAGCTAATTTTTTTGTTGCACAGGCCCAGAACGGACTTCCAGAAGCGGCATCCACACAGAGAACCGGTTGTTCACCTGTTTGAATCCCACCACTGCAACAGACCTTCCTCACAGCTACAACCCAGTTTCCTAGTTACAACAGCCATACATACAGTCTATGTCACGGGTAGGCAACCTTGGCTCTTTTATGACTTGTGGACTTCAACTCCCAGAGTTCCTGAGCCAGCCATGCTGGGAGTTGAAGTCCATCAGTCATAAAACAGCCAAGGTTGCCTACCCGTGGTCTATGTCATGTGCCATCATGTGATGGCATTTGCCCACTGACTCACGTTTGCAATGTCCTGTAGTCACATGACCGGTTTTTTTTGGGAGGGGGGCCAGTTACCGGCATTTATTATGTTTGCTTTCTGGCAACAAAATATTTATTTGAGAAAATGGAGTCACTTAACTCACTACTGCATTCACTTAACTATCGTAAAAAAAAAAAACAACAACCTATTTCAAATCCAGTCACGTAATGCCTCAACTTACATCTGCAAAGACTTACAACCATAATTCCAGATCCAATTTGAATTGTAAATTGGGGATTATCGGTTCAAGGTTTCCAGTTGGGCAACAGAGCTCAGTTTTTCGCATCCTGCCAGCTTTTGATCAGTTATTTTCAACACTATAAAATTTGATACATCTATTTGCCAGTTCCTTCTTTCGTCTGTGTTGCTTTGCAGAATGTCTGGTTGTCTGTTACTGTTGTTGAACCCTACTAAGAAATGCTACACAAAGAAATCAAAATAGCAAGGACAATTTCTTTAATGATATTTCCCAAAAGAAAGTACTGTGTTTTATTCCGTTTTTTTTTTTAAATTCTTCTTGACTTTTTCCAGAGCTGTTCTCAAAATCCATTTATGAATGTATAAACACAAGTAGGAAAATATGCCCTAGTCTTATGCTAAAGTGAAGTAGACTACTAAAAGAAAATTGCTATTTCAAATGTACTTAAGATATGCTAAGGTTCAGTTTAAAACAACATAGCTTGTTTCAATTAGAGTTAAATGCTATAAATAAATGGGGTTTTTTTTTTGTAAATGCTATATAAAACAACCAGCCATCACTCTACTAAACAACCAATTCCCACAATATTGTCAAACTATTTCCTTCTCTTATGACTAAAACATTGTTGCTTGTATCTTACGATTTATATTATTTTGTTTAGTATCTAGTACGATTTATGTTGATTGCTTATTTAGTATCCTATGACCTGAATGTTGTATCTTATGATTTATGATGAATGTATTTTATGACTATAAATCATGATTTATCGCTTGTTGCTCCCATGTACATTGAGAGCTTATGCACCGGAGGCAAATTCCTTATCCAATCACACTTGGCCAATAAAAGAATTCTAATTCTAATTAGAGTTAAATGAGACTCATTATTTTGGGACTGTGGCTAATGAAGCCTGCCCCTTGAAGAAAGAGTTTTAAAAAGTGAAGCAGCTGCACTCCGCAATCACAACTTATTTAATGTACTTCAACAAGGTTGGTGTTACTTCCTAAGCGACAGTATACCTCTGCTGTTGACTTTTCCAGAAATAAACAACTTAGTTTGCTGTTGCCCTGGTTGGATTCTGCAATAGCTCACCTTTGCTTGTATAAGCACGTTCCCATCGGACTGTGAGGGACTCAACGTTCATAATTAGCTTTTATCTAATTCAAGTGAGGAATGGGACGCTATGGAAGCCACCTTTGTTAAGTACAGGTACTTACGACTACAGTTCAGCCCAGAATTTAAGTGGCTTAAGTCAGACAGTTGTTAAGTGAGCTTTGTCCCATTTTACGACCTTTCTTGCCCCACTGGTTCAGTGAAATCGCTGCAGGGGTGAAATTAACCGCACGATTGTTAAGTCCCTGTGGACTTTGCTTGCCAGAAGGTCGTAAAAGGGGATCAACATAACCCCGGGACACTTCAACCTTTCCAAGTATGAACCACTCGTCCAGCAACCGGATGTAAATCACAGGACCGTGGGGATGCTGCAACGGTCGTTAGGTGTGAAAAACGGTCGTAAATTCCCCTCTTTTCAGTGCTGTCATACGGTCACTAAATGAACCGTTGTTTAAGTCCAGGATTGCCTGTAATAGTTCCTGCAAGTGTAAGAATGTCTCCAATCACCTTATCACCTTTTTGTGCCCTAATTTAAGAATCCATATTAATATAAACGTACCTTTTTTAAAACCCACGTCTTGCACGGCGGGCGGTATTGTAGGCGGTTCCACTGTGGGCTCAGAAAATGTTTTGTTCGTGACTTTGATGGATGGGTCAGTCGACCCCAGATAATCTTCTACTGCCCCCTCTGCCGCTGAACAGTTTTTATGGGGAGTTTTGGTCAAAATCCTTCCATTTGTAATATTAGTTTTCACTGCTGGAGTTTCAGGGGCAACCCGAGAGGTTCCCGTAAGTATACTAATATTTGGGTGCATCTGGCTGACATGAAGAGACTGGTTTGTTTTCCAAGAGGTCAGTTCTATTTTATTGTCCACTGAAGGAACCACAACTGCATCACTCTCATTCGTGCTAGGAAAATGAATGTCGGTGCCAAGCAAGTCACTTCCATTTGAATGAACGCACTTTTTCCCCAACACACCTGCATTGAAAAACAAAATAAAAATAAAACATAATCAGCCTATCTAAAACATATACATTAACTTCCAGGAGACATTCCAAACACAACCTGTTCCATGAAAACAAGACAGTTTAAAACTGCAATATTGGGAAGGTAAGATACATCTTTTATTTTTTAATTTTAGCCATCGTGGCAACTGGTTACCAACAATTTTCCATCCATTACTTAATTTCCTAGTTTTGTCTATCCACTTGTACCTTTAAAAATGTACTTTATAAGACCATAATTTGAGAGTACGGTATACACAACAGATTGTACAATCCTTTGTACAATGTATATGGTGTGTTCAAAGAATTCCAAAAGAATTGAGTAACATTTTACATTTTGTCTCCCACCGTCTTCTCACTTGAAGAAGGAATTTTATGGTCATAGTGTGTATATACTTATGCAGCCACACTACTGTTGTTTTTTCCCCCGTAAATGGTATCAGTTTTCCAACTGAACTGTACAGCTTATATGTTATATTAAATGATTTCCCTTGATCTGTTTTTTTTATATATATATCTGAAAAACCTGAGATTTTAACAAGGATGTGCAGACTTTTTATATCCATGGTGACAACAATGGTGCATTGGATGATCTCTAAGAAATACCATTTGCCTGCAAGCAACAACTGGTGGGACCATAAAATAGAGAAAGTAATAGCAGATGAAGAAGCTAAATTGCTCTGGGACTGTAGAATTCAAACAGACAAGCACCTGCCACATAACACCCCGGACTTAACAATTGTTGATAAGAAAGACAAAAAAAGTCTGGATAGTGGACGTGGCAGTGCCTGCAGACAGCATAGAAAAGAAGGTAACAAAGTTCAAAGACGTGCAAATAGAAATAGAAGTATGGCAAACAATGGGGGGAAAAGCAAATGTACTACCAACAGTAATAGGCATACTGGATCCAATTCCAAAAGAACTGGAGCACCGCTTAAACGCCATAAAAAGGTAAAGGTAAAGGTTCCCCCGCACATGTGTGCTAGTTGTTTCCAACTCTAGGGGCTGGTGCTCATCTCCGTTTCAAAGTCAAAGAGCCAGCGCTTGTCCGAGGACGTCTCCGTGGTCATGTGGCCGGCATGACTAAATGCCAAAGGCGCACGGAATGCTGTTACCTTCCCACCGTAGTGGTCCCTATTTTTCTACTTGCATTTTTACGTGCTTTCGAACTGCTAGGTTGGCAGAAGCTGGGACGAGTAACAGGCACTAACTCTGTTACGCGGCACTCGGGATTCGACCCGCCAAACTGCCGACCATCTGATCGACAAGTTCAGCGTCCTAACCCACTGAGCCACCGCGTCCCTTAAACGCCATCACTATCAAGTCAATTGCAAATGGCAGCTTTACTTGGGAAAGCTACATCTTGCAACGATATCTATAACATCATCAAACAGATCCTTGGGAAGGACTTCATAGGTCGATTAAAAATGCCAAATCCAATCTAAACATTTAGCTGACTGTGCATTTAGCCATAATAATAATAATCCAATTCTCTGGACTTGTAACAACACAGTAGGACAAAATTTTCAAAATCTCCTGCCTTTCTTCCACAGGGGTTTCTGCAAGATATGGTTAAAATAAAACAGCCAAGATGACAACTAGAATTGTGCAACTAAAGCTCTGTCCATTTTCTATGAACTTTTATGTGAATAAGTAGGAAGTTTCTTCTGATATGTCTCTGAACTTTACTACAAGATGCTTTCCTCACAAACACCTCCAATCTCCTGTCTCATTCAGGAGATGTAGGTACCAAATGTATCAAAACAAAATTGGTCATCAGAGAATTGAATGACCAACAGAGGCAAACTATTATGTATACTCATAACTCTTCAAAGGTGATGGAACAAATTAGCCCAGGAAAAACACACTTGTGCTTCTATCTCAGTATTAGAAAGAATTTGAGGTCTGGTAACGTCATTGACAAACTTAATGCATGAAATTGAAAAAGCAAAGGCTTCATCCACAAGGGAAGAGGCGTACATTGACCTGATTTATAAAGATGGAAATGATCCAATTTTGTGGGTTTATACAACACGCTAGTCCAAAATTTGTGAAATCTTTCAAACCACACAGCAACGATACGAACCACTCTTCCTACTGAATGTATATTATAAGCCGCCCTGAGTCTTCGGAGAAGGGCGGGATATAAATGGAATTAAAATAAAATAAAAATAAAAATAATCTTTTTACAACACTATTAGCTGATTAAGAGCTGTAGTGGAGCAGTGGTTAGAATGCAGTATTGCAGGCTAAATCTGCTGACTGGAGACTGCCAGCAGTTTGGCAGTTCGATCCTGACCGACTCAAGGTTGACTCAGCCTTCCATCCTTCCGAGGTCGGTATAAAATGAGGATCCAGATTGTTGAGGGCAAGAGGCTAACTCTGTAAACCACTCAGAGAGCTGCAAAGCACTATGAAGCAGAATATAAGTCTAAGTGCTATTGTTACTGCTATTAACTAAAGAAATGTATCCCGGATATAATACATATCAATGATAATACGTATCAACCATGTTTCCTTTCTTTTGTCATATTCCCTTGCCTTCTTGCTAATTCCACCATATTAATACTGCAAAAATATCTGTTAAGGTGGAAAGAATGGCCACCCGTGTCTTCAGACTGGTACAACCAGATTTGCAAACATCCAAATTAGTCCAGGGAAATTAATGGAGCTAAAGCAGTGTTTCTTAATCTTGGCAACTTTTAAGACATAGAACTCCCAGAATACCCCAATCTCAACCAGCATGTTTTAAAGCTGCCAAGGTTGAGAGATATTAAGCTAAAGAGTGATCTGACACAAGGTAAATGAGTATTTCGGCTTCATCTATTTACAGTGGTACTCTTCGAAGTGGTACTGCTTTGAAGAAAAGAAAGACTAGGGATGAAATGTTAGCAGTATTCCAGCATTTGAGGGGGGCAGCTTATTTTCCAAAGCACCAGGAGGCAAAACAAGAAACAATGGATGGAAACTAATCAAAGAGAGAAGCAACCTAGAACAAAGGAGAAACTTCCTAATAGCAAGAACTATTAATGGCTTGCCTTCAGAAGTTCTGGATGCTTCATCATTGGAGGCTTTTAAGAAGAGACTGGACAACCATTGGCCTGGAATGGTATAGGGTCTCCTGCTTGAGCAGGGGGTTGGACTAGAAGACCTCCAAGGTCCCTTCCAGCTCTATCCTGAATTGAAACTCATCAAATTTGGCACACAACGCATTTTGACCAGAAAATGTAGTCCCGGTACTCAACATGTTCGGTTCTCAATGCACAAGCTAGAACTTGTTGGTGTTCAGCTGCCTTGTGACTCACTACATTTATTCCTCGTGGGAAAAATCTGTTTGGTACTTATCCGTTTTTTGGTAACTCACTGCGCCTCCGGAAACCAATTAACGAGGAGCACTGAGGAACCACTCTATAGCAATATAAAACTTCCTCCCGTTTCTGAAGAACCTGGAGGAGGCTGACTTAATAATGGAAACACAATCTTCAACAACAGCTAACCAGCAAAGAAAAGCAGATCCTCCCGACAATTTCCTTATTGGCCTTTTAAGTATTCCTAGTAACCTTGAGTGTTGCCCAGTCTACAGCAAAAATGCAGAAACAGAATTTATTTTTACATTCATCCCAAGAGCATTGCAACTGGACGTAAAACAAGCTAAAGCTCTCAACCACAAAACAATACTTGGATTATTTTTTTCACTCTCTCAGTCCTTATACTGTGGATTTGGGGAAAATACTGTGTTATCTCCTTTTTCGGGCACAGTTGAGTGAATACATCGCACTAAGTCAAAACTCAATGTGCATTTGTAGCCCGGGCTTTCAAAATTTACCCGGAATGTATCGCTGACTAGAAATCTTCTCCCCAGATGTGCTAGCATTTCAGCAGCTGTTAAAAAGAAACAATTCCAGCAAAGCTTTAATTTATGCAGATTGAAACGTAATGGAATTGCCTCTTAAGGCAATTTCTTCCAGACAATGCACCTCAGAAAGAGTTCCTTTTATTTGCCTTTCCAGACAGGAATTGGTATCAGGGATGCTTCCTTACGCTGCAAAAAAAAACACAATTGTGTCATGATTTACTTCAATCAGAATAGAGTTGGAAGGGACCAATCTCACTTGGTCCCTCAACACCTGTTCCATAACAAGGAAGGCCCACGAGCGTCTTTACTTTCTGAGCAAACTGAGGAAGTTACAGCTTCCACCACACATCCTCACAATCTTCTACAGAGGGACTACTGAGAGCACCCTGAGCAGTTGCATTACTGCCTGGTTTGGAAACTGCACCGTTTCGGATCACAAAACCCTACAGCGAATAGTGAGGATGGCAGAGAAGATCATTGGGGTTGCTCTTCCCTCTGTCACGGATATTTACATCACGCGTTGCATCCATAAAGCCAGAAACATTGTGGCTGATTACACACACCCCCTCATACACATTCTTCACTCTTTTGCCATCTGGAAAGGAGCATTCAGGCTCAGACATCCAGATTGCGTAAGTTTCTTCCTACAAGCCATTAGAATTCTCAACACGAAGAAACTGGAACTATAAATACTTGTATTTGTAGGGGTTTTTTTTAAGTTTTTAGTTTAGAGTTATGTGTAGTTTGTGTTCTGTTCTTTTTTTGATTCGTGTCTCTGATGTAGCACCTTGGTCCTGGGGAAACGTTGTTTCGTTTCACTGTGTACTGTACTGTATATTGTTAAAATGACAATAAAGTCATCTACTACTACTACTACTACTACTACTACTACCTGGTCTAATCTGTTAGGAATTGTTGTGCAGAGGTCTCCTTGTGCTACCAAGGAGTTGCACAGACAAGGAAGGGTACTGAGAGCAGTAAGAGTCACACAGTAACCACAAGAGTACACTGAGTTGTGAAAGCAAAAAGTATTTTGCTTTAAGGTGGTGTAAGAACAAAAATGCACGGTCAAAAATAAACAGTCCAGGTCATACACAATAGTAATAGTCCAAGTAGCAATCCAAATACAAAGTCTTCTTACCGGTCCAGAGGTCAATACACAGTTGTACAGGTTTATCACAGTAGTAAACCAATAGTACAGCAAAACAGAGCAAAAACAGTAACAGTAGAGACAGCAGTGAATTCAGAGAGAGAGAAGCTACGTTCCTAGCTCCCTCTTATGGCCATGAGAACACTTACACACCCATTGGCTAATTAACATCTTAAAGTCACAACATCATGGTTAATATATTTTCAACCCAACATTGTAGGCTATCACCATATGCCTAACACAATCCCCCAATCAAACAGGAGACCCTATACCAGGGGTAGGCAACCTTGGCTCTTTTATGACTCGTGGACTTCAACTCCCAGAATTCCTGAGCCAGCACGGCTCAGCTTGGCAACCTCTCTCTTTCCCCTCAGCCTGGCTGGCTCAGGAACTCTGGGAGTTGAAGTTCACGGGTCATAAAAGAGCCAAGGCTGCCTACCCTTGCCCCATACCATTCCAGACAAATGGCTGTTATTTCTCTTCTTAAAAACCTCCAACGATGAAGCACCCACAACTTCTGGAGGCAAGCTATTACACTGGTTAATTGTGCTCATTGAAGTTTCTCCTTAATTCCAGGTTGCTTCTCTCCTTAATTGGTTGCCATCCATTGTTTCTTGTCGTGCCTTCTGGTGCTTTGGCGAATAGGATGACCCCCCCTCCCCCGCCTCTTCTTTGTGACAGCCCCTCAAATTGTGGAACTGCTATCATGTCCCCCCTGGCCCTTCTTTTCTCTAGACTGGCCATTCCCAAAATCCTGCAGCCTGTTTTACTCTCCAGGCCTTTAACCATCTTAATTGCTCTTCCCCCCCCCCCCCCCCCCAAAGTCTCAACATCCTTTTTGTAATGTTATGCAGCATTCCGGGTGTGGCCTTAGTAAGGATTTATAAAGCGGTACTAATACTTCACAAGGTTGTGATTCTGTGTCTCTGTTATGCAACCATGGATTGTATTAACTTTTTTGGCTGAACAGTTCATGCCCAAGGCACGTCTTTTTTTAGTCAGGGGGGGGGGGGCAGATAACGTGGAAGAGGAATTCTTTTCTGAAAGGGAGGGGCCACGAGGAGGGGCAACCTCCCCAACCTTGCCCCGTTCATCTCATTAAATCACTCGGGGTTCCCGGCACATTTTCCATTAAAAATGTGACCCGTTCTGAAAAAGAACCAGCAGGTTCTGAATTTGTGACGGGTTTTAGATTCTAAAAAAGTCTTGCTTCTTTTCGCCCCCCTGCCAGTCCCCACCTGGGGCCCGTCTGCGTTTTGTGCGAACAAATTATTGATGAAGTTCAACGTCCCTCACTTTCGTCTTTGACTCATCTTTTCTGATAACTCACCTGCAAATGAAAGAAGAATCACAAACAAAAGTATAAGGGTGCAGATGCATGGAATTAGAATTAGCAGTAACAGCCTGAAGTATTTTGCAGAGGTCAGTTTCTGAGAACACCCATCGTCCATTTTATCTTCATCTGTTCCTGGCACCTGAAACACAGAGAGACTGAAACTTATATTTCTATATGTACTCTGTAGTAGAAAACTGCCACTGGATCAAAAATACTTTCTTTTCTAGCAGAAATGGCTGAGACTGTAGTGTAAAAAGCTGGAGCTCTCAAACTCTATTTGCCAGAAGCCACTGAATCTTCACACAAGTAGTCCTTGGCTTACCACCGTTCATTTAATGACCGTTCGAAGTTACAATGGCACTGAAAAAAGTGACTTGGCAACTGACTCATATTTAGGAGGGTTGCAATGTCCCGGAGCCATGTGACCACCTTTTGAATAATAATAATAATAATAATAATAATAATAATAATAATAATAATAATAATAATGATGATGATGATGATGATGATGATGATGATGATGCCATTAGTACATGGGCAGTCCCAGTGATACGCTACCCAGCTAGAATTATCAACTGGACTTTGGCTGAACTGGAAAACCTAGATTGGAAGACACGTAAACTTTTGAACATGCACCACCGTCTACATCCATGAAGTGACATTGACAGGTTGTACCTGCCAAGAAAAATAGGGGGCAGAGGACTACTGTAAATCCACCAAACGGTAGAAGAAAAACGAAGTTTGAATGACTATGTGAATCAAAGTGCAGACAAACTGCTGCAGGCTGTGAAAACAGAGAACATTATAAAAATAACAGAAACAAAGGCAGAATATAAGGAAAAATGGCGGGACGACAGATTAAATGGATGGAAAACCAAAGCTTTGTATGGACAGCATTTGAAAAACATTGAAGGAAAATCTGATAACAACTTCGACATGGGCATGGCTTAAGATGGGAACCATCAAAAAGAAATGGAAGGCTTAATACCGGCTCCTCAAGAACAAGCACTACCAACAAATGCCATGAAAGCGAAGATACAAAAATCCACTGACAATCCAAATTGCTGACTTTGCAATGACAAAGTTGAAACTGTTTTCACATCTGTGAGTGCGGCAAAATCGCGCAAACTGATTACAAAGCTAGACATGACCGAGTTGCTAAATTAATCAACTGCACATTCTGTAAAAAATACGACTTGCCTGTGTCCGAAAAGTCGTGGGAACATAAGGTGGAAAAAGTTGTCAAGAATGAGAGGGTGAAGATATTGTGGGATTCCGAATACAGACAGATCGCCTTTTGGAACAGAACCCGCCAGATATCACAGTAGTAGAGAACCGAAGTGTGCGGCTGATTTGATATTGCTGTACCAGGAGACGCCAGAATCAAAGAAAAAGAACTGGAAAAAATTACAAAGCATCGCAACCTGGCCATCAAAACTGCGCGATTATGGATAAAACATGTAACAGTGATACCCACTGTCATCGGGGCACTGGGAACTACGTCCAAAAACTTTGCAAAACACATCAAGAAACTGCAGCTTCCAGCAATAACTCCAACAATGCTACAAAAAACTGTGTTACTTGGAACATCTTACATTTTAAGGAGATATCTAGTTGATACCTAGGATGCTGGCAGCAATCCGTGTCAACCATTAGTGCCAGTCAATTTGAGTGTTCAGTTGACTTGAGTTTCATGTTTTATGAATAAAAAGTTTTACATAATAATAATAATAGTGGGAAGGGACCTTGGAGGTCATCTAGTCCAACTCCCTGCTCAGGCAGGAAACCCTATACCATTTCGGACAAATGGCTGTCTAGTCTCTTCTTAAAAACTTCCAGTGTTGGAGCATTCACTGCTTCTGGAGGCAGGTTGTTCCACTGGTTAATTGTTCTAAGTGTCAGGAAATTTCTCCTTAGTTCCAGGTTGCTTCTCTCCTTGGTCAGGTGCCTCGCAACATTCATCCTCCACCTTCAGGGGATGACCAAACTAAGAAACCAACTCCACATAGATAAGATAATCTTTACTGTCATTTTTTTAATGTGGGCACAATGGCATACATCAAAAATGAAATTTAGTTGCCCGCTCTCAAAGGGAAACACATACATGACACACACCTAAAACATACTGCATACAATATATGTATAGACCCACACCCCTACATATACCTAACAATAAAATATTAAATACTGTCCATCTTGAATATATAATGGAAGGAGGAAGCCTGAGAGTTCACAAGGTTAATGCTGTATGGAATGGAACTATGGCTGAATCTGGATGTTCCGCCTCGGATACCACGGAGCCCCCCTCCTCCCAGAAGGAAACACGGAAAACAGGTCGTGAAGAGGATGTGTCATGTCCCAGATAATCTTTCGGACCCTGTTCAAGCAAGGCTTCTGTGCTATGTCCTGGATGGGGGCGAGGGAACTGCCAATGATCTTTTCGGCCATCCTCACCACTCTCTGCACCGCCTTCCTGTCTGAAGCAGGGATGCTTCCAAACCAGACTGTGATGCTGTATGACAGGATGCTCTCGATCGTCCCTCTGTAGGAAGTGGTCAGGACAGGGGAAGGAAGATGAGCTTTTCTCATGCGACGCAGGAAATACAGGCGCTGCTGTGCCCGCATCACCAGTGTCTCACTGTTGAGCCACCAAGCCAGCCTACTTGTTAGTTGCACACCCAGGAATTTGATGCTGGCAACCATCTCCACAGGTGAATCATTAATTCACAGAGAAGTGTGGCTGTGCCTGCCTTTTCTGAAATCGAGAATGATTTCTTTGGTTTTCAAGGTATTTAAAACTACGCTGTTTTCTTTATACCAGTTCACCAACTCCTCAACCTCCTTGCAGTAAGATCAGGAGTAGGCATATTGCAACAGCTCTATGAACAAGCTTGAATGTTCTTCCCCCTCTTCAAGTTTCTCCTTGTAAACTAGGGAAGGGCTTAGCTGACATTAAAATTAGTGCTGGTAATTATAAATGTCAGAGCTAGTTTTTTAAAAAAATTACATACAAAAAAATGTTGCAAGCAGACCACAAGATGGCTCTAGCTTGCTTCAACTGCCTTACTTCCAACCCTAAACTCAAAAGGCATCCGGAATTAAAATTACTAGAGCAAGAAGGGTCTACAGAAATATTGCAACTTTAAACATTTTAAATCGGCTACAGGTAGTCTTTGACTTACAACAGTTCATTTAGTGACCAAAGTTGCAACAGCACTGAAAAAAATGTGAATTATAACCATTTTTCACCATTATGACCACTGCAGCGTCCCCATGGTCACGTGGTCAAAATCCAGAGGGCTTGGCAACTGACTCCTGTTTATGACCGTTGCGGGGTCCTGGGGTCATCTGTTCCAATTTTTGTGACCTTCTGACAAGCAAAGTCAATGGGGAAGTAAGTCATTGTGTAACTAGAGCCAGGTTGGTCTAGTGCAGGGGTCTTCAAACTTGGCCCTTTTATGATTTGTGGACTTCAACTCCCAGAATTCCTCAGCCAGGCACGCTGAGGGAAAAGGGAGAGGTTTCCAAGCTGAGCCATGCTGGCTCAGGAATTCTGGGAGTTGAAGTCCACCAGTCATAAAAGGGCCAAGTTTGAAGACCCCTGGTCTAGTGGTTAAGACACCAGCTAAGAAAGCTGGAGATTGTGAATTCAAGTCCCGCCTCAGCCATGAAAGCCAGCTTGGGGGGGCCCAACTTTTACCTCATAGGGCTGTGGCTGTGGGGAGAACAGGAGAAGAATAGAGTATTGGATATGTTTGCTGCCTTGAGTTATTTGTGACGCGACATTGCTCGTTACAACTATACTCCTAAATTTATTTGTTTATTTGTATCCTGCCTTGTCTATTTCAATTACAGCCGTTAAGCAAGCAGGACCTGTAGTTATACATACGATATGTAACATGAGAGACTGGGATATCCAATTCTGGAAAATCAATAGGTCCAAATGTTAAGACACACAAAATGTATCTATTACAACTTAAGAATACAATAAAGTCAAGGTATGTGTTACTAATTATTTAAATATCTTTATGTTCTAAAAATAAAAAAATAGTATGCTTTACACTGCACACAAGGAATACACGAACAATGAATTCATATCACATGGATTCTTTTTTTCCCATTTGATTTACCCTTTTTAATTTAAAGTTTATTCATTTTAATTTATTGCAATTACTATATACAGAGATAAACGAAGCGGCACACAGAGAAGTAAATCAACTTAGTGTAGGATCCTTGTTAAACATTTTTGCTTAATCCTACAAAATTAGAAGGCTCTTCAAAGATTCAACAGTTTCCTGGAGATTCCAACCATTTGCCAGGAGCTGTTTGGGGGGGGGGGATACTAGCATTCCCCACTTTTTTCCAGCCTCCTCTCCATCAATATCTGCCTTGTTCTAAATAGAATCTCAACTGTCCTATCTCTAGCAAAGTGTTATTTTAATGATAAATGTCATCATTAAAATAACTGAAAATTAAATCCTCGGCAAGAAAATGAAAATTGAATGAGCATTTAAATTTTTTGGGGGGAAAAAAAGAGAAAAACTATTTTCAAGGCGTTTATGCATAAAGAGAAAAAAGATGTTTAAAAGCAAATGCTTTGTGTTTGCTAAAGGTCTATTGCAAAACAGAATTCTTGTATAATGATGGAGTGATATAATTTCCTTACAAACTACTCATAACAGAACATTATTCATGTTTTCCAGCCTAACCTCTTTGTTACACTGTAATTTTGAAAAGCCAAGTTTCCCAACCCCTGGTTGGGAACCCCCGATTTAAAACGAGTGAATAAAATAATCTGTAATAAGAGGTAGCATGGTTTAAATCTACATGCTTCTACTAATCAATACAGCTGGGAAGAAAGGTAGCTGAAGTTCTGAATTCTCAATTAACAGGCTAACCACCGAAGACTCTCCTCTCTTAACCTATTGACCTGCCCAGGAATTACAAGCTTGATAAATCTTTCTAGACCCCTTCCTCATAGCCAGAAAAGCTGACAGCCCGCCAAGAATATGAGTAGTGTTGTTATAAACCTAGAAGAGACAAGATCTTTACTCTGCTCATAGACCAGCATAGAGTCAATGTTTATAGCTTAAATATTCATTATCAGGTTTTAAATTATCCCAATCGATCTAATTTAATACACACTCATGCCAGACGTGCGTTGATAGAGAAGAATTTTTATTTTACTCATGCAGCTCTTCTTATACTGACTGGTTTCCAGTGGCTGCTTTGGTCCAAATACTGTAGGTGCCAAAATTAGCATCCATTCACATCTACTATTTCATTCCTGAT
>JAKJMR010000339.1:645058-655450 GCA_024449315.1 Daboia siamensis
TTGAAATTCCTGGATTTGTAGTTGAATTTATAGAATTAACAGGAATTAATAGAAGTGGAAACCTTAATTGTATGATACCTAACCTGATTAAAAGCATCTATAATTAAACTAATTCATCTTTGAGTGATACTTCAAGGACTGTGCTACAAAGTTCAAAAAACAATCAACATAATACTGTTGTATTTATTTGTATTTATATTTTTTCTCAAAACCTTAAATGCTTAATGAGGGGTAAAACCTATTTTATAGGTCACCTGGTAATTTCAAAGCAGTAGCTATTGTTAAGCCAGTGGAATTTATTTTAGGCAGTGAATAAGGGCAGCTAGCTTGGGTAACCCCATCTTATTTTTAGGAACAAGGAAGGGAAACATTCAGGAGTTCAAAAGCCAACAGGCAGAAATGGGAGACGGCTAAGCATCGTTATGGCAACAGATCTCAAATCTGGCCTTGTCAGAGTAGTTTTAGAATCCCCCTTCTCATATGAAGACCCCACCCCATTCCTGCTGTGCTCTGAAACAGCAACACAAAAGGGCAGGGGGACCCTTTTCTTTCCCTTTTTCCTCGCCACTGTGTCCTACTATTTCCTTCTGGATTTTTCTATTTTATTCTATAATCTAGTAAAATGTTAAACCGCTAAAAAAGGGGAAAAGTACCAGTTTTACTCCTCTTTATATCCGCTCCTCTCCTTTTTCTATCCTCTTTTCTCCCCTCTCCTCCTTCTTTATCAGGGGTCTTCAAACTTGGCCCTTTTTATGACTTGTGGACTTCAACTCCCAGAATTCCTCAGCCAGCGTGCCTGGCTGAGGAATTCTGGGACTTGAAGTCCACAAGTCATAAAAGGGCCAAGTTTGAAGACCCCTGTTCTATATACTCTCCTCTCCCCTTTATATCTTCTCTCTCTCCTTTTATATCCTCTCCTCTCTCCCCCTCCTTTTCTCTTCCGGTTGTGCTGGAAGTGCCAATCACCTGTAGTCGCATGCGCCAATCCTGGGCTCTCAGCAGAGCCCCAGCAACACTGCAGCTCCAGCTGACTCTTTCCCAGGCCTCTCTGCCGCTGACGCCGCTTCAGCTCATCCACTTTTATACAATATTTTTTACACTTTTTTTTTTTTGCAACACTTTTTAATCCGTCGTATGCAGGCCATCTGCCAAAGTGCCACCAGTGCTACGCGTACCACAGGTTGAAAAGCCCTGGTATAGGGCACCAGAGAAATTATTTGAAATGCATAAAGGTACTTTGAATTTGTGCTGGAAATAGAACACCATGAAGGGTCATTCTATTTGGTGGACCTCTACCGAAGCCAGTAATTTCTGAATTCAAACACATGTATTAATTCATATGGTTTTAAACACTAATATACAATTGAAACCAGGGAGTTTTCTTATGGGACAAATGGATGAACGAACAGCTGGGAGAAAAATCAGGGAACTCTGTTTTTGCATTATTGCAGTCAGATTATTATATGCACAAAACTAAAAACATTCAGCACTCCTCACAATGGATGATGGTTGATAAAGATGAGGGAACTTGCAGAGATGGCTAAAGCGACACCCTTATTAGAGAAAGGGCATTTATTGCTAACTGAAAAACCGTTACAGACTTTTTGATGAAACAGAATAAACTTTTGATTTGTGGTTTTAATGCTTAGAAAAATATTAGATTATAGAAAGGAGTGAGCTTTTTATGACTATAGGATACAACCAACCCATTTGCTGCAACGAAACCAAAAGTTTCTATTTCTTTTTACCTTTTATTTTTTGAACCTTTGTCTTTTCCTTTCTTTCTTTCTTTTTTCCCTTTCTTTGCTTTACTTTGCATTGGTTTTCCTTAAGTTTTTAATCTTCCTTTTAAAACATTTAATAAAATGATACAAAAAATATCACCCCTGAAAGTTTTTTAAGTGATTTCACGTCATGACA
Source organism: Daboia siamensis (assembly GCA_024449315.1). Lineage (NCBI taxonomy): Eukaryota > Metazoa > Chordata > Lepidosauria > Squamata > Viperidae > Daboia > Daboia siamensis. Next base: position 646,979 of record JAKJMR010000339.1, read on the forward strand.
TATTTACTATCTTTTTTTTTTCTGGGAGGATTGGGCCCCATTTCGCCCTAAAAAAGGAATCTCTCTAAAAAAAAAAAAAGGAATCTCTATTGTTTGGGGAGTTAACATGTAGTTGCTTTTATTTGCATTGCTTTTTTTTTTTAATACGTATAACAGACATCCAAACATTTCAAACTTTTTCAGACGCAAAGAAATGGAAACTTCGGCTACCAAATTTCTATTTGTTGTACAGTTGTTATGGCGCACGTCTCCACATATTTTTTTTTTAAACTGCGGGGGTCTCTAATTGTTCCTTGTTGAAATCTGCCCTGATGACAACCCTTTGCTTACAGCTGGCCTTTGATATCTCCCTCAAGAGAAGCCAAAGCCAGCGACAACTCTCCCAGTTTCTTTTTCAGACGTTAAGCTGAACCAGGAAAACCATTCCCCTTCTGGAATTAGACAACCAACCGTGGAGCTGCACGGCTTTGCTTCATGCCAACATTGACTTGGAGCCTCCAACGGACTTGAAGGACCCCAATAAGTGTGAACCTTATCAACTATGGGGATCTACTCTGATAGGCAGACTTTGTACTTACTGTCAATGCTGTACTAGATTGCTTTCTCCAGTGTCCTGGGGTTTAATTTTTTATTGTGGTATTTTTTTTTCCTCAGACTTTCCGTTGCTCAGGGAAGCACTGAGTCCCGAGAATCTAACAGAGCTGGGCCACAGCTATTTATAACTTCAGGATCGCCTTTCCAACTGCTTTAGACTTCCCTTGGCTTTCACTGGGAGAGGGGGAAAAATACCGTCAACAATGTGAGGCTGGTAGCTCCCAAGGTATTTTAATTTCAGCTGACATCTGTGAGGAACTCTCCCAATTTTGTCGTTTGCAGTCCCCGAAATGGCAGCGTTCCATATCCACTGAGGTTCAGTGTGGCTTTTTCTGTTCCTGGCAAACTTCTTCTAAACATTACATCTACTTGAGAAGCCGCTATATATAATATTGATGCGGGGGGGGGGGGGGGAACCTCTCTCATTTAAACATTCACACCTAAATATAAGCAAGGGGACCCAAAAAGCTGCTTTTTCATGAGGCAACTGGACTTCCTTGTTTTTCCTTGAAGACGTTTCGCTTCTCATCGCAGAAGCGTCTTCAGCCCTCAGCTGAAAGCGAAAGGTGAAAAACAAGAAACTTCAGTTGCCTCATGAAAAAAAAAAAAAAAACACCTTTGGGATAACTATGACCTGGATGATTGAGAATCTCCATAGACATTTAGATAAGCAAGGGAAATCAGGATTTTATTCCTCAGTGGAACCAACTCCAAACACATCTTTGAAGCTTGGGTGTTTTTTGCAGAACACAGCAGGAAATAACAGCTCCTACCCTTTTTTCACAAGATAACAAATTCCAGATTTACAAAGACACACTATTACAATTCACACCATTTCACTCTGATTAACCATAACTTATTGCAAAGTCAGAGCGCGCAAATTACTTTCATTTCTCATTCTTGAAAAGGACATGCTTAATTAAATCACATAATTTGGAGAAATTTTATGCTGAACGGATTCATAAACTACCAGATATAAATCAATGTTCACACTACTAATGATTCCTATTTGCACTTCTGTAATCTATTTCAGGGAAATATTATTCACATTCTCTACTTGAGGAGACTGCCTAATAGAAGACACCAATCATATAACTTTTTTAAAAAATCTTTTCTATTTATTTTGACTTAGGTATTTGTCACTGGACTACTACATTTACTTTATTGTTATGCTTGGGGGAACGTACTGTTTGGAGAAGCATAAATTTTTACTTTTTCATAGACAATAAATATTCCTAGTTTATTTGAAATACCAAAGGCATATGGAAAAACAGTCGAACACATTTTCAATATTTCAATTTCCCTATACATCAGGAAACAGTGATTAATTCAATAGCGACGCCTCGTTTCTTCAGAGCTGCACAAATTTGCCACTATTCAGGTAGTCCTCAACTTATGACCACAATTAAGCCCAAAATTTCTATTGCTAAGTGAGACATTTGTTAAGTGAGTTTTCCCCAATTTTATTACCTTTCTTGCCACAGTTAACTGAATCTCTAAAGTTGTTAAATTAATAACAGGGTTGTTAAATGAATCTGGCTTCCCCAAAGATTCTGGTTGTCAAGAGAGTTGTAAAAAGGTGATCATATGATCCTGAGACACTGCAACTGTCATAAATATGAGTCAACTGCCTGAATTTGGACCATGTGACCCTGGAGATGCTGCAATGGTCTTACGGGTGAAAACGGTCGTTAAGTCACTTTTTGTAGTGCTGTTGTAACTTTAAACAGTCACTGAATGAACTGTTCTAAGTCGAGGACTATCTGTACTAGGAGAAAAGTTAGGTCAGTACAACGAAGCATTTTTGCTTTTACTTAAAAGCTGCTGGGATTGTACAGGCCTCAGCAGGTGGCAGCATGAAGCCAATCTTGAAAAAATAATAAGACCCATCAAACCTGGTTAGGTTTCTTGCATGAAAGATTACTGGGGATGTCAGGACTATAAAACAAAATGGCTAGTCGAAAAATATATTTCCTGAAGCAGCAAGCTACTGTATTTCTGGATTGTTTTGAGAAAATGAACTGACATTATCTGGAAAACCTTACCTTCTTAATTTCTTGAGTTCACATAATGGAAAAAAAACATAGAAGTAGAAGCTGAATGAACACACCGAGACTACAAATTATGAATGTTTTCAAATCAGACCCATGGCTATATTCCTCCTAGGGGCTTTGCACATCAGCACAAAGAATTGTGGGATAATGTTGTGTGCCACTAATGATAATAGGCTTTTTCCTCACAACGGGTGCACAAAGTGCCAATGAATCATTAGTGACTGAGGAAATGGCTTAAGATTCAAACCTCTGTACCCCCTTTAAAACTCCAGGTAGAAGTTTACAGCTTCTTTATCATCTCAGGTATTTTAGCAAATATTTGGATGCTTTTTTTTTTAATTGAACAGAGATTCAAGAATCTGCCACCCTGTACACCTGCCATAGTTTGCTTTTTTTTTTTTTTTGCTGCTGCTCTGTTCATTTTTTTTGCTGGTGTCTTTAAAAAAACACTGAATTTGGGTTTCCAGGCATGGCATAGCAGCAAAAGCAGAATTGGGCCGAATCATGAGAATTATTTGAGCACTTTAGTGGTTTGCTCTCGTTTGAGAGTGAATCCATATTTACCCTGGAGGGATAATCTCAAAGGAAAAGGGCAAAGTAGGAATACAAAACACAACGCAAAAATTGTGGGAGAGAAATCATAAATTCACAATGTCAACTGCGTACAAAGAAAATTTGTGTAAAATGTTTTATAGATGGCACTTACCTCCAGCTAGATTAGCAAAAATGTTTAAAAATGTTATCAGGTAAATGTTGGAAATATAAACATAACTTAAGTACATATTATCATATCTGGTGGACATGTGACAAGGTAAAGGCTTATTGGGAAAAAATACATGCTTGGCTAGAAAAAATATTAGGAGAACATGTAGTATTTAATCCTGAATTTTTTTTATTAGGTATAGTACCAGAAAAGATCAATAAGAAAAACTTGTACTTGGTTTTACATATTGTAACTGCAGCAAGAATAATCTACGTGCAATGTTGGAAAAATGAACAAATACCATCAGAAGAAGAGGTAATAAAGAAAATATTGGAATGCGCAGAGATGGACAGATTAACTATGAGACTGAAAGATAAAGAAAAAACAGAATATTACCAAAGCTGGAATTTATTCTACAAATGTTTAGAAGAGATAACCAAAGAATAGAACTTGATTATGTATTAGCGTTTTATGAATCCAGATAGCACGCTGTTTGAAAAACTAACATATGTATGTAGAGGTTAAAAATAAAAATAAAAATAAAAAACTTTATGATAAAAAAAAGGAATACAAAACACAACATCCGAGAAAAAAAGTTGGGGGTGGCCAAAAATAAATATCCAAGCTCCACATACCTCTTTGTCCAACTGTATTATTACCAGGGTCTCCGACATACAAAGAACATACCAAATAACTTGGATATCTACCCCACAGAAGGGAATGAATATTCTATCAACTCCCCATTGCAACGCCTGCCCCCCCAAAAAATACAACACCCCCCCCCCAAAAAAACTAGAAGATGAAATTACGGTTGCATTCAATGTCACAGGACTCTTTACTTTCACGGTTCCAGAACTAGCAAAAGAATCCATGACAGCGGTACTACACAACATACCAGACCTGTGTAATGGCCTTCTGGAACAGTTATTGCCTAACAATATAACTGCTAGGAGAATCAATACTGCTGAAGGAATCTATTGTTACTGATTTATCATTTATAGCCAAATACTTTAAAATGGGAATACCCAGAATCATGGACCTCCTCAACCCCCTGCCTCAGTTTGAGGGACGAATATGGTCAGAAAAGCAGAGGAACGCCAGAGAATCAACACTTTCCGCATTCACTGCAGAAGCCTGTACCCAACATCTAGAAACTATAGCCCCACACATATACACATACCACTGAAAAGTATGGATCCAATATTAGACAGCACCTTTCTTGTTTTAAAGAAGGAACAACTAGTGAAGGCTCATGAAACAATTTGTTTTCAAAGAAATAACGTTCACGAGGGAAGAAGTAAACAGTCTCTCTCTCTCTCTCTCTCTCTCTCTCTATATATATATATATATATATATATACATATACATATATGTATGTATGCGTATGTGTATGTATGTATATATATGTATGTATATATATATATATGTATGCATGTATATGTATAATATGTATAAAGGTAAAGGTAAAGGTTCCCCCGCAGATGCGTGCTAGTCGTTTCTGACTCTAGGGGCCGGTGCTCATCTCCGTTGCAAAGCCGAAGAGCCAGCGCTTGTCCGAGGACGTCTCCGTGGTCATGTGGCCGGCATGACTAGACGCCAAAGGCGCACGGAACGCTGTTACCTTCCCACCGTAGTGGTCCCTATTTTTCTACTTGCATTTTCACGTGCTTTCGAACTGCTAGGTTGGCAGAAGCTAGGACGAGTAACAGGCGCTCACTCTGCTACGCGGCACTCGGGATTCGAACCGCCAAACTGCCGACCTTCTGATCGACAAGCTCAGTGTCCTAAATGTTTGTTAAGTATTTAGAATACCTTGCTAGGCCCCAAACAAGGGGCAAATCTTATTTCCTGTTTCAGCCTAAGCCAAGGCCATCCACAGGTTGTAGTCACAACAATGACAGCTCATATTTGTGAAAAAAAAAATTGGATTACCCTTTAACTCTGTTACCAATCCAAAAAAAAATTTTCTCTCACACACACACATACCTATATACATATATACATACATACACACACACTGCTCAAAAAAATAAAGGGAACAGAAAATAAGACATCCTACTATTAAATACAGTACATTGTGTTGCTTAAAGTGTTCCCTTTATTTTTTTTGAGTAGTATACATCCTTCCTAGAGCTGAGAGTCTGTTGAAAAAGAAACCGCTCAAATCCAAGGATCCCAATTACTGAAGTAACAACCCAACCCTTCCCACGAGAGGAGTTGTGCAAGAACAGAACTCAGACCAGTACAAGTACACACGCAGCAACCCAGAGCGCGGCGGAATATGGGGAAACAGCCCACCTCCAAACAACGTCCCCCAAAATGGATACCCCACACAACTCTTTTTATCAAAAACTGCCTTGCCGACTGAATCCCGTCACAGCGAGTCAACGCAAGCTGTGAAAAAAAGAACAACAAACCACACTGGCGGGGTTAAGTTCTGTATGTCTAAACCAGGGGTAGGCAACCTTGGCTCTTTTATGACTCATGGACTTCAACTCCCAGAATTCCTGAGCCAGTCAAGCTAGCTCAGGAATTCTGGGAGTTGAAGTCCATGAGTCATTAAAGAGCCGAGGTTGCCTACCCCTGGTCTAAACCCCCCCCCCCAACCACCACCACCACCGTTCATTAGCACTGATGATGTCACCTAGTCGGGTAATGAAACGCCTGCAAACATCCAACCTCAGAAAGCATCTCCATTTTCTCTCTCTCTCTCATCTTTTCCTTCCCGAGAGGCACATTCCTTCTTTCTTCTTCAGGAAAGCGGGACTCGCAGGTCCCAAAAGCAAGCTGGGGGTGGGGGAATGAGGCTGGATCTGAACTGTGTCTTCCCCCTCCTAGTCCAAACTCTCGCCACCAGTTTGCAAATCGCCACCAGTTTGCAAATTGCAGGACGCGGCGTCTGCGGCTACAAGGTACCTCTCGGCCCGGATTGCAAAGGCGGGAATTCGGCGTCCAGGACCAGGCAGGCTTGCTGGCTTTATTTGCTTCCACAAACCGGTTTGCAAAAAAAAAAAAAAAACCCACAACCCTGCCCAAATCAGTCCCCATCTTACAAAACAACAAAGCTGCGAACTCGGGTTCTCCCTTGGTGATGGAAGTGGCCAGTTCCCTACGTTACACGCAGTCGTGTGAGTCCCCCCCAAAGAAAAAGGGGGTGGGGGGGAATCCAACGGGCTTGATTAGCCCAGTATACGCAACCAAAGTCACAAGAGCTAAAGGCAGCGCTCCCGCTAACTGTAGTTAAGCTACGGGTCAGCCTTCGTCACGATTTGGATTTCGGAGCGTGTAAGCGAGCCAGCGGGTTGGCTGCCCAAATTTACCTTTCCCGAAGCGATCTGCGGTTCCCGCAACAACGAGCGCGGTAAGGCGCTTGTTGTAGTAGCCGATCGGTTTCGAGTTGCTGGAGATCTCGGGAAAAACCTGCTTCGTTCGGTAAACCCCGAAGGAAATCTCCCGCTGAACCTGTTCCCGAGAAATCCAATCGAATCTTTTTTTTCTTTTTCTCTCTCTCTCTCTCTCTCTGCGCGTCCGGAGCAAAAAGGGAGGTTGAGTCCCGCAGAAACTGCTCGGGCGTCGGACGGCGCCAGCTGAACAATTAACCAGTGGCACGACTTGCCTTCCGAAGTTGCGAACGGTCCGGCAGTTGGAAGTGTTTTAAGAAGAGACCGGGTAACCATTTGTCTGAAATGGTATTCCTGCCTCAGCAGGAGGTGTGTGTGTGTGGGGGGGGGGGGGGGGGGGGACTAAAAGACCCCCAAGGTCCCTTCCAACCTTATTGCATTATGAAGTTACGGGTGGGTTACAACTCATGTTATTGCATTGCATTGCACTGCACTGCACTGCACTGCACTGCATTATCCCCCAAAGTCGACGAAAGGGTCCGGCGGGCAATCCGGCCGGGCAATCCCAACGCTTGAGTTTCCGCGCTTCTCCCGGCTCTGCCCAGCCGGGCTGTTGCGCGCAAGCCGGAGAGCCTTGCAACGATTTCCCCGGCTTCCTGCTCGCTTTTCCAACGCCTCCGTTGCTTTCTGGAACCGAAAAAGCGCAGCCGGATTCGGCTTAAGCAGAAAAGAAACGCAACTCAAGCCGGGCTTTTTGCAACCACCAGATTCCGGGGAGACGGTGCCCAAGAACGGCGGCGCGGCGTCCGCCCGAGCGAGGTCAACCGTCCCCAAGACCATCAGTCCCGCTTTGGATTCCTCTCTCTCCCATCCCAACCCACCCCCCCACCCACCCCCGGGACAAAACCCCCGTGCTCGTTGCCCCGCCGCCGAGCGGGCTTCCCACGAGCCGCGGGGCTCCCGAAGCGGCCAGCAGCCGCCTGGTTTCGCCAGAGCTTTGAGCGCCCTGCGCGATTCCTCGACGGCGCCGTCTTCCGGGTAGGATCGGGCTGGGGAAAAAGCGCGCCAAGTAGAGGAGGAGCCGCGCGGCTCTTACCTGCTCGGTGGGAAAAGCTGGCCGGGCTCGCTCGGCCTCCGGAGGGAGCCGGTCCGGAGCAGACATGCTGTGTGCCCTCCCGTCTTCGCCGCCGCCGCCGCCGCCGCCGCCGTTTGAGCCGACTGGCGGGCTCCTGACGCGGCGGGGGCGGCGAAAGCCAGCCCGTCCACAACCTCCCCCCCCCACTCCCCGCAGGCGGCTCCCGAGCGAGGGCGGCTCCGGGATGCGGCCGTTCGGCGACTCCCCGCTCGGGTCCTCGTCGGAGCGTCCGGCTGAAACCCTCAGCTCTCCCCCCCCCCCCCCCCCCCCCCCCCCCCCCCCCCCCGAGAGGCCAAACCCCCCCCCCCCCAAAAAAAAAAAATAATCAGGGCAGCCGTCGAGGCGGCTTGAAGGGGACGCCCTCTTTGAGTTCGACGCCCGGCTCTCCCCTGGCGTTTCCTAAAGGAAGGCCGCGCAAGCGCTCCAAGGGCGCCCTGAGGCAGCTTATTTAACGAACAAGGACTTCGACCGAGTCCCCGTTTCTTTTATCAACCGCCCCCCCAAACACACACACCGCTCCCCAACACGACCTGAGCCTCCTTACTTTGCATCCATAAAACTAGGTGGCTGGTTAGACGAGAGAGACGGGGAACCTCGGCTCTTTTATGACTCGTGGACTTCAACTCCCAGAATTCCTGAGCCAGC
>JAKJMR010000339.1:669431-691154 GCA_024449315.1 Daboia siamensis
CCCCTGAACCAGAGGAATAGATAAGAGTTAAAATCACTGCAGCCTAAAATGTGTCCTGCCATATAGCATTGAAGAGCAAGGCAATGGAATGTGGGTTATGTTACATTATACCAAGGCAGACAACCCTACCCCACCTTACAATATTTCATCTAATTCTGCATTGTTCTTGGCTCAGCTCTGTTTCAGACAGAGCTTTATTTGCACTACATACAAACGAACTAAATTTAACATGCAATTGCTGTTTAATTGGCCTACCCAACAATCTTGGTAAGTAAACTTCCAGACGTTTTCATCACTCAAAATAGCAATAATATATTGTAACCGCAAAGGGCAAGTTACCTCAGAAGCTTTCCGTTTCATTTCTTTGCATACCGCATCACATTCTAAGAAACACTGGCCTTCGCGAACTTCATTGCACAGAAGTTCCTAGGAGAACAAGTTGATTTTTTAAAAAAACAAATCCTTACTTTCCCCCCCAAAAAGTTCTCTCTATATATATATTATAAAGTTATTTGCTACAAAGAATGTTCCAAATAAACTATTTTATTCTCCCAACAAACAAAAGTACACTTATAACTATTTCTTTATATTTCATATTTCTAAACTGTCCATCTCCCTTAAAGAGGGGCTCTAAGTTGCTCTAAGTAATTTGATTAAGATGAGCAGTCATATGCAAGGAAGGAAGGAAGGAAGGGAGGGAGGGAGGAAGGAGGGAAGGAAGGAAGGAAGGAAGGAAGGAAGGAAGGAGGAAAGGGAGGGAAGGAAGGAAGGAAGGAAGGATTGATTCTATTGCACTCATCTGCTAGCTGGATGAATGCCACAATTCCCCTACTTTGTACCTCCCATATCACTTAACAGCTATTCCAAAAAAAAAAAAGGTCATAAAAAGGAACAGAACTCACTGAACAAATGTCTCGCTTAGCAAAAAGAAATTTTGGGCTCAATTGTGGTTGTAAGTTGAGGACTACCTGTAGTAAATCCTAAGCCGACTTCTCCTCATGGAACAAGGTTTCCCTTGTGAGGTCTCCTAAAATGGCTCCAGAAAGTCCCTCAGCGGTAAATCACATTTCACAAATAAAATCATACAAAATACAACCACCCTGTTTATGATACAGTTTATCGCATCAACATAGCTTACCTTTTTGAGTCTCTTACAAGGGCAACGGATCTTAACCTTCTGATTACAATTCTGACAACACTCCCCTAGGTGACATATCTCTTTACATCGATGACCGCAAGGCAGCTGTAAAGTCCGAGAGAAATATATGTGTCTGGCACGAAACATAAATGCTCCGTTTTGCTTCTTTGCATTTGTTGGTTATACGGTGTACTTAAAATGCCTTGCCCTTTGAGCCAAGGATGCTAAGAAATTTTCTACACAATTCATTTTAATGCAAAAGTCTTTCCAGGCGAATACCAAGGTAACAATGTAGATTCACCCACGGAGTCACCAGATGTTAAACATTCCTTCAGAATTCACTATTCAAATCGACCCACTGATTCTTCTTCCCCATCAGCTTTTAGAATTAAAGTCACTGGACGCATTTGTCATTGGGCATACATGGCTTTGGCCCGTGGTGGCGAACCTATGGCACGCGTGTCACAGGTGGCACGCAGAGCCCTCTCTGTGGGCACACGCGCCATCGCCCCAGTCCTAGGCCTTCAGCTGGGTTTTATGAAACCTTTTTGCTTTAGGCCTCCACTGCTGTGTGCAAAAAAAAAAAAAAAAAAAAAAAAAGTCCAATCAATCAATTTCAACTTCTCGCAGGAAAGAAAAGTTCTCGCAAAGTTGGAATTGATTGATTGAACTTTTTAGTCCCAACCAGTCTGCTGTTACCACCGCAGCCATGCCCACCCAATGGGCCTCACCCACCCAATGGGACACGCCCCCCTGGCACCCGATGATACATAAGTTTGGGCGCTCGGTTTCTAAAAGGTTTGCCATCACTGGTTTAGGCACTTCAGATGACTTTTGAAGTCTGCCATGACGCTACTTAATCAATTTCCAATGCTACATCACTGACATCAAATGCTTTTTCTTTTAGGATTTACCTCTCTGGGGCACTGGTTTTTGCATGAACACAGCTCTTCTTTTTCTTCTGCATCGGCATTAGTGATTTTTCTGAAGAAATATAAACCAATGGTCATTCATTAAAAAAATAGAGAGATAAAATAAACAGCAAGTCAAGTCATTATCTTATTTTCTATCAACATATCAATGCTGAGCTGAGAAAGCAGATGTAAAACAGGTGAGGATAAAAAAAAAAGGAGATTGATTTTGAACAATCAAATAAATCCGATGTAATATCGGATTCAGTGATACATCTCATGAGAATAAAATGAAGGAATTCTATAAGGCAACTCACGAAATGCCCTCTGTATCTCAGAGACGTTTGGTAAAAATGCTTTGATTCCATCTAGCCTGATAATTAGGATAAATTGACCGCTAACCCTGCGTGCCAAAAATAATAGTCCTGGATTTAACCTTTAAACCTAGTTTTTCAAGCCTTTTGTATCTGAAACGTAAGCTGGCAAGCAAAACGAAGTCAAAAAGCTAGATGAGCCAGACAGTACAAAGTTCTAGTACGTGGGTCTCCAACTCCTGGTCCATGGACCAATACCGGGCAGCGGCAGGCCAGCAACCGGTCCACACAAAGCCCCATCCGCGGGATGCAGGCAGCACACAAAACCACGCCCCCTCCGGTCCGCAGAAAAACCTCTCTCCACGTAACCGCTCCCTGGTGCTCAACAGGTTGAGGACCTCTGTTCTAGTTCAGTAAAACGACAGTTTGTTTTACTCCTACTAGTATATCAGTTTGAACCAAGTCTGAAGGAAAACCCTGGAAATTGGTACCTCCATCTACCATTCCAAACAGCACCCCCCTCCCCCAAAAAACCCAATAAAACCAATTCTTCTTTTTATTCTTCTCCTTCCTTCCTTCCTTCTCCCCCTCCTCCTCCTCTTTCCTTCCTTCTCCTTCTCCATCTTCCTCCTCATTTAAAGCTGCCCATTCTACGGGACTCTGGGCAGCCTACAAATAGAATATGATTCAAACATAAACAACCAAGATAGTTGGGACTAACCACAACTATTAAAATATCCCCTGGTGCAGCTGCCTTCCACCAGATGGTTCTGACTGTTTATTCAGAAAGAGAAGGAGAAAAGGAAGTGGGTGAAGCGACATCTTAAGCACAGCAGTGTAAAAACTAAATAAACATAGCTTCAGTACCAAAAGGTGAAACAAAACAAACCAGGATCCTTTGATTACGTACATGCATTCAACATACAGGCTTGTCAGTTTGCAGTGACATTTTATTCGGATCATTTGGGCACACGGCGGGCATTCTCCAGGGTGGCATGGCAGAGGGCACGCATGAGAACACCCAGGCGGTCGTGGCTTGGAACATCCTTCTTCACACTGAGAACATTCCGGACCTGCCTAGTAAAGACAGCAAAGCATGATTTATAATTTATTTGCTTTTTGGGACAATCTTGTTCATTTAAACGTATGTAAAGAAGCTTGAGGGACGCGGTGGCTCAGTGGGTTAGGACGCTGAGCTTGTCGATCAGAAGGTCGGCAGTTTGGCAAGCATATACATAGAATGAAGGCTATTGCTAAGCAGATTGGTTTGTGCTTAAAACTGTAAGCCGCCCTGAGTCTTCGGAGAAGGGCGGGATATAAATGGGATTAAAAAAAAAAAAAAAAAGTGCCGCGTAACAGAGTGAGCGCCTGTTACTCGTCCCAGCTTCTGCCAATCTAGCAGTTCAAAGGCACGTAAAAATGCAAGTAGAAAAATAGGGACCACTACGGTGGGAAGGTAACAGCGTTCCGTGCGCCTTTGGCGTCTAGTCATGCCGGCCACATGACCACGAAGACGTCCTCGGACAAGCGCTGGCTCTTTGGCTTTGAAACGGAGATGAGCACCGGCCCCTAGAGTCGGAAATGACTAGCACGCATGTGCGGGGGAACCTTTACCTTTACCTTTCAAAGAAGCTTGGCTCTTTTGTCAAGTGACAAAATGTTAATTATATTGGCCTGAAACCTTAAAAAAAGAAAAGAAAAATACATATGCAGAAGCCATGTGGACTTCTGTTCTTCCTGCACCTGAAAGTCACTCCTAAAAAAGGATGGGTAGGGGAGGCCTCTGTGCAACCTAAATGAATCTGCAGTTTGACGAAAGATTCAGCTTGCTGAGTAGAGAAAGAATGTTTTCTGTTTGCTTCCCCCCCCCCCACATTAAGGATCACCTTGGTGTAAAAAGGGTACCCCAGGGTAACAAGGGAGAGGGCCAAAGCACTGCTTTCAGCAAGGGAAAACATCTTTTAGGTTCGCACTTAAACAGAGCTAGTCCGCGTTCAAACATTCAAAGAGATGATTAAACTAAGAGCTGGCAAACACGGGAGCCAGAGCAAAGAGTGGTTAATGGCACCAATGTTAATCTCAGAAAAAAGTTAAATGAGCGAACTGGTTGTCTGATTCTAACTGTGGCATTTAAGCACAAAGCCACAGCATTTGCACTGCTTTTTTACCCCTACTGAGCAAAGGCTGATTTGAGTCGTGAAGTTACCACTACTGAAATAATAAGGTAAAGGTAAAGGTTCCCCCGCACATGCGTGCTAGTCGTTTCCGACTCTAGGGGCCGGTGCTCATCTCCGTTTCAAAGCCCAAGAGCCAGCGCTTGTCCGAGGACGTCTCCGTGGTCATGTGGCCGGCATGACTAGACGCCAAAGGCGCACGGAGCGCTGTTACCTTCCCACCGGAGCGGTCCCTATTTTTCTACTTGCATTTTTATGTGCTTTCGAACTGCTAGGTTGACAGAAGCTGGGACGAGTAACAGGCGCTCACTCTGCTATGCGGCACTCGGGATTCGACCCACCAAACTGCCGACCTTCAGATCGACAAGCTCAGCGTCCTAACCAACTGAGCCATCGCGTCCCTCGTTGAAATAATACTGAAAAGAAAAAAAAAACGTCCACATGAACCTGCTATTTGCAATGTCTTCTGTTTTACACTACGGTAGCATAAGGAACCATTACTACCGGCTGCCCAAAAGACAGCCCAGCCACCCAGCCAGCAGCCCAGGGCTCAGAGAGTCCAGGATGGGCATTGAGGCAGTGGGGGGCCAGTTCAATGGTGGTGGCCCAGTGCAGACAGAGGCCAGCTAAGCAATGGCAGCATGGATGTCACAGCCTACTTCAAGCCCACATCTTAAGAAAGCAGAACTCTTGGGAACGGTTTCTTCCCAGCAGGAACTTTTATTAAGAATAGGAGATAGCAGGCATAATAGACAGGATCCGAGGGATTCCCTTGCAGATCTGTATTTTAAATTGTCCCTAAGCAACCGCTTCATACACACACACACACACACACACACACACACACACACACACAGAGTTCATCCGGGCGGTGGAGACTGGCAAATCCCCAGGTATTAAGTTCGTCAATGGGGAAAAGAAAGATAACATCAGTCTGGCTCCATTTGTGCCCCGATCTTTCCACAGCTCTTCACACCTCATTTTGAGGACTGAGAAATAAACCAGGTCCCAGAAGTTTGTATCTTCCCACACACACACACACTCCCTTTTCCCCAGCCACCTGCTTAAGGAGGACAAGTTCAGAGGGATGCATAGTATAGGAGGCAATTTGTTACATTGTTATGGATAGCAGACAGAAAGTGAACTAAGTTAATAGTAGTTAATAGAGGAAGTGAAAGCAATAAAACCCGCATGCATGTCCACCCCCCTCCCCCTTGGGGTTATAGCAGAACCCAGGGAAAGGTGAGATTTGGTTTTAGATCAGAGGAGATAGTTAGAAATGACATATAAATGGAGCTGGGTGGCAGTGGACCAGCCGCTGAGGGCGCAGCAGCAGCGCAAAGCGAATTGGCAGCGAAGCTTTGTACACATTTCACGGCAATGGCCGGGCAACCGAAGGGCAAGAAGGCAGGGAGGAAAGAGATATAAGTACACAACACTTCAAGACAGGGAGCAAAGGAATAAGTTTTCAAGGCAGAAAGTAGAGCGCTAAGAGCTAAGCACTTCCTAAAAAGCAGCCAGAGATTTCCTGCAAAAAAAGAAGGTGTCTTGTAAATCTCAGAATATTGTTAGGGGAGAAAGTAGCCCTTCCCTTTGTTACGCTGTAGAGAGAGCGAGAGAAAGCGGGGAGACAAATCACAGCAACTCGGCGTTTATTATCTCTTCTTTTGTATCGTGTCGGCTGTCCTCTTTTTCACTCTTCAATATAAACTGCACAGTCTTTTTCCTCTGGTAAAATTTTTGAAAACGTGTGCATATTATAACTTCCAAATTTATTTGTTTTTTAAATGAAAAAGAATCTTTTAAAGTTTTAAATAAATTTAAATACAATACCCAAGAACTTTAAAAATTTTAAATAAACTTTCAGAATTTTTAAACTTAAATTTAGATTTTTTTTTTAAAAAAAGGAAAAATCTTTTACGATTTATTTTGGGGGGGGGAACATTTTGTAAATTTTTAAAATTTTTGATCCTTAAATGAGCTGGAAAAAAAAGAAAAGAAAAAAGTCGTGGAAATAAAGAGACTGACACTGATTTGCAACATATGTTCCATGTATGTGCTCATGCCCACGGAGGACTCAAATGACACATGTTCCAAATGTAGACTAGAACAGGGGTCAGCAACCTGAAACAGTGAAAGAGCCACTCGGAACTGGTTCCCCCACAAAAGGAAAAACTGGGAGCCGCAAAAAATGTGTGCACATGCACGTATATGTGCGCATGCGCAGAACAGGGTTTGACTGAAGAGTGGAGCCAAGGCGAGATATGCACCTACCCTGCATATTTGAATTGATTGGTTGAACTTTTTTAGTCCCACTTTTTTTTTTTTTTGGACTGCACATGGCAGAGGACTGGGAGCTGCAGGAGACGGCTGAAAGAGCCGCATGCGGCTCCAGAGCCGCGGGTTGCAGATCTGTGGACTAGAAGAATTACTGGAAGAAAAAATAAATGGTCTAGATCAGTGATGGCGAAACTTCTAGAGACCAAGTGTCCAAACTGCAACCCAAAACCCACTTATGTATCATCAAGTGCCAGGTCGGCATGGCCCATTGGGTGTGTGTGGCCCATTGGGTGGGCATGGCTGCGGTGGTAATGGCAGGCTGGGTGGGACTAAAAAGTTCAATCAATCAATTCCAACTTTGCGAGAACTTTTCTTTCCTGCGAGAAGTTTAAATTGATTGATTGGACCTTTTTTTTTTTTTTTGCACACAGCGGCGGAGGCCTAAAACGAAAAGGTTTTATAAAACCCAGCTGAGGGCCTAGGACTGGGGCGACAGCACGTGTGCCAACAGAGAGGGCTCTGCGTGCCACCTGTGGCACGCGTGCCATAGGTTCGCCACCACAGGTCTAGATAGAAGCAATTTGAGCTATTCTGAGACTCAACCTACAAAACAAGAAACTTCATCCTAAGCAAGAAGACTATATCCAACCGAACGTATTAAGGAACAAACAACTAGAAGAGGTGAACCGTACATAACCTTTAGAGATTGACCGATGGAAACCAGTCACTCATAGAAGAAAAAAACAACCCAAAGCA
Organism: Daboia siamensis; assembly: GCA_024449315.1. NCBI lineage: Eukaryota > Metazoa > Chordata > Lepidosauria > Squamata > Viperidae > Daboia > Daboia siamensis. The sequence goes on from JAKJMR010000339.1 coordinate 677,005, forward strand.
ATGCCCTTACTGTCTAGTTCAGCTCCACTAGTGCTGAGTAATCAATTTCTTAGCCTCCCCGTGGAAGAAAGCATGAAGACACCTGGAAAAAGGACATCATCAAGTGTCCCTGGATAGAAGGAAAGTAGCTCAGATTCTCCCAAGGGAAAAAAGGCAAGTGTTGGTGATAGGAGACTCAATTCTGAAAGGTACAGAATCAGCTGTCTCTAGATCGGACAATCTAGGGAGGTATGTTGTCTCCCTGGAGCAAAAATCAAAGATATGGCTGAGAACCTTACTAAAATAAGTCCACAGATTACTATCCCTTTCCCCTCCTTCATGTGGGGATGAACGACACGACAATGAACCTAAAAACAATATCAAGAGATTATGAGCAGCTCGGCAAGAAAGCTAAGGAGTTAGGAGCACAAGTGATGTTTTCATCTGCACTTCCAATAAAAGATCAACATCCAGTGAGGGAACAAAGGATTTTAGAACTGAACCATTGGCTCAAGGGTTGGTTCCACCAAGGGAACCTTGGATTTCTAAATCACAGTCTACATTTCCTACAAGAGCTTCTAGCAAGGGATGGGCTGCAACTCACAAGAACTGGGAAGAATGTATTTGGAAAGCAAACGTCTCAGCTTATCCAAAGGGCTTTAAACTAAAACAGAGGGGGGAAGATGATCAATCTTTAGGATTTTTAGGTCCTAATCCAAAGCATACACCCCAAGACAACCAATCAAATAAAGAGGTAGAAAGTGATGGGAAGGAAGAAAAACTCAGGTACAATCTAGAACAAGGATCCCCAATCTGTGGGCCACGGTCCACTACTGGTCCGTGGCCTATTCGCAACCAGGCTGTCAAGTTTCCAACATATGGGCTTTTCAAGTGACTCTGAGGCATTGTTTACCTTAAAAGTCCTTTATTAGCCTAATACACTGGCAAATGCTTGCTTGAAAAAAGCTGGAATCTGAAATCTCTGCCCCCTTGCACAATAGATTAAAATACAATTCTCCACCTTTCTAATTTTATCATTAATCATATTCTCCAATTAATTTAAAGAATCAGTTTCCCTTCCGTTAGAAAACCAGCCAACTTCTTTAATTTCAGATGGCCTTGAGGAACAATCCTCCTCTTCTCCCATCCCAACCTTAATCCAATCTCTTAAAGCAATACACAATACACATATGAAATAGCTACTTCTTCATCTCTTGTCAAGCAATAACATTCGATGTTAGCAGCATTGACACAGGCTGTGTGAGTGGCTGGCTGGTATGTGCATATGCACATGTACACACAGCCCCACTCACACAAATGTTGCGGATGCTCGGGGCCTCACTCGTGCAAGCGTTCTGGGTGCTCAGGGCCCCACTTGGGCGAGTGTCATGGGCTCTCAGGAACTCACTTGCGCAAGTGTCATGGGTGCTCTCGGCCCCACTCACGTGAGCAATAAGATACTTGTATGTGAGCATGCACCTGGCCCTCAACAAAACCATCTCCTTTCCCCACCACCACTTCCCCCAGGCAGCCAACCTAGAAAGGTTGGGGAACTCTGATCTAGAAGATGTAAGAAGTATATCCAAGGTCAGTCACAGATGCCTATACACTAACGCACCAATTTTGGGGAACATACAGGGTGAACTTAAAGTACATGTAGAGAGTAGATATGATATAGTTGCCGTTACTTCAGTCATCTACTGCAATTATCAGGATTTTTCCTAAAGCAGAAAATAAACTACCACAGGTTTGTAAAAAAAATACTACTAATGGCTTAGTGGTGGGCCAAGGCCTTAAATTTATTTATTATTTATTTATTTTTGGGACTTATATGCCGCCCTCTCTCCCGAAGGAATCAGGGCGGCTAACAACAATAAAAACCACAACACAAAAGTTCAGAAAGATTAAATAAACAGCCCCAAAATAAATTAACTAAACAATTAAAAATTAAAACATTTTAAAAACCCGTCGTCAGTCCAGGTCAGCCTGATGAAAAAGGAAAGTTTTGAGGTCGCGGCGAAAGGACCGGAGATCCGGGGCCATCCAGAGCTCAAGGGGGAGTTGGTTCCACAGGGCTGGCGCTCCCACAGAGAAGGCCCTTCCCCTGGGGGTCGCCAGCCAACACTGTCTAGCCGACGGCACCCTGAGGAGGCCCTCTCTGTGTAAGGCCTTAAACAGGATAAAGTTTTATTTTAATATGAAAAGTCAGAAATCTTTAGAGCATTCTGTAGTTTTTGGCAGCACTGTGGAAGAAAACAGAAAAGAAAAAAAGCAGCACGAGCCCAAATAGAATTGTTGCAGCAAAATCTAAATACAGTTACGAGGCTCAACAATTATCAAGTAGTGTTCTATTATCATCTGCAAATCTGTATCGCCATTACTATTATCATCTACCAGAATACCCGGTAAGGAATTCAACAAATTGAACCTTCACGAGCCCTAACAAGCTATAGGTTTCCACTCAGCATAGACAGAGAGAGGGGTAGAGTTAAGTCGATTTACAATCCTATTTAAACTGCTGTGTAGAGCTCTGCCATTCTTAAATACCTAACTGATTCATGGGGTCCCTGTCTGATGCCACCACTGCATGACAAGCAAGACTGAATAACATTATTCCAAATTTTTTATTACTATTAGAAAGAACTTTACATTGAGAGGCTCCGTGCAACACATATATACCCTACTTATAATGTAATGCACCTGTGAAGAAAGCTTGGGGTGGGGTGGGGTGTCTTATCGTGAAACCAGCTGTTTGCCACTGAAAAGATTACTTACCTTTTGCCGGTCATTGTTTGCATCTGTTTTAGAAACCGTGTGACATTCTTTTAGGCAAGTATGATTCTGACAATCAAGCCACCTTCCACAGACTCTTTTGCAGGAATACGGTCCTGCACTGTGGCACGGCAATGGGGTTAGCTGAAAGATTGAAACAATTACTTGGGGGACACTATAAACAACCTTCAACATTAATTCTACGAGCTTTCATACAAGACAGATTAACCCATGAAATTTAATCCTTATTTAGGACATGTTGCTTCAATCATAGATTTTAAGCAGCTTACAACAGTAAAATCATATTTATTAAGGTTGATCACACAGTCAGCCAAAAGTTTAGACTGGATTTGACATTTTTATCCACTTATTGGGAAGGGCAGTTGTTCTTGGATGATGCTAAACATATCATCAAAAGATATAAATTGTTCGAAGTATTATTATTATTATTACTTATTAAATGCTGCCTAACTCTGACAAACTCTAGTACCATAGAAGGCAACCGTTATTTGTGCTACCACACATTTCATGCAACGATATCCAAAGATAGCTGGTTCAAATTTTGATAAGGATGTTACTATAGGCTTCAATAAACTAGGCAAACTATTTAGACCCATTTCATTGCTGACACAGAGCAGCGTAAAGAGACAGATTGAATTTTTAGCGCTCTACCACTCAGTTTCAGAAAATCCTATTGCTCATGAATAAATCTTTTACCTGAGCTTTTTGGAAAAGAATACAAAATGATGAATTACTGTAAAAAAAAAATCCATAGGATTTTGAGAAAATAAAAATTAGATGTTGGCAATAAATGGTATCAAAGTCTTGGTTTGTCATGGTTCTGACAAATGCGGTACTTCAAAGAACTTCAAGGCATTGTTTAAGAATCTTTTAATATAGTTGCATAGCTTTGGCAGGTACATATGGAAGCCAAAATCTGAATTCTCCTCCCCTGAACACATCGTACCAATCACAATTCCCTCCCTTAATTTAAACGTCATAAATCACATTCTCCAATTAGTTTAAAATGCAAACTTTCCCTTAACAACCTGCCAAGTTCTTATCTTCTCTTGTTACAAAAAGTCTTGAGATACAATCTCCCTACTCCCCACAGCGTCCACTAATTCTAGCTCTAAAAGTAACATACGAGTTAAAGGAAGGCTACGTCTGCCTATGTTGTCAAGCAAGAACATCCGATGTTAGCACCATTGACAACTGTGGGTAATGAAATAAGTGGTTTCATCCTCCTGCTGCTAGACGCTACAAGATTAATCTCAGATTATCAGGTCTTTTTCTTTGACCAGCAAGATGTATTCATTTTCCTGTTAATGTAATAGGATTGTGATACTCATTTGACTTTGGAATGTTAGTGATATAAGCATCATTAAAATAAACAGGCATAATATTAGATTCAAATATTTTATTATAAAATATTTAAAATTATGGGGATGCATTGTGAATTATTATTATTTCATTTATGGAGATGTTGAAGAGTGCTGGGCCCAAGACAGAATTTTGATATGTCCCACTGCATACTTCCCTCCCTATAGATGTTGTACCATTAAGGAATACATGCTGAGTGTGGTTGCTCAGCCAACCTTCATCAACACTTCAAAACTCCTTGTAAGGATCTGGAAGAAGTGATTATATTTCAGAATTCTTATAAAAATAATCTGAAGACAGAGTAGGAAAAAAAAAACAGAGACAGACACCAAACAGAGTTATTAAATACAGAGGAGGCTTATGAAGACAGAAGCCAATAGGAATTCTGATTATGCTAGAGATCAAATGCTGATCTGACAAGGAATAAGGATGAGAAGGAAAGGAGAGGACAAACTCTACATGGAGAAAAGAAATATAAATACCAGGAGCCTATTCAGAATATTAAGCAGGAAGAGAGAGACTCATCTATTAACGTATGCCTTAATCAGCTTTTATTTTGATCTCTCTCTCTCTCCATCTCTCATCTATCTCTATCATTTATCTATCATCTTATCATCTCTATCTTTATCTATCTTATCTATTTATCATCTTATCATCTATATCTATCATCTATCATATCTATCCATATCATCTCTATCTCTCTATCACCTGTCATCTTATTATCTATATCTATCATTTCTCTATCATCTATATCTATCATCAATATCTACATCTATCATCTACATTTACATCTATCACCTCTGTCTGTCTGTCTGTCTATCATCTACATATCTATCTATCTATCTATCTATCTATCTATCTATCTATCTATCTATCTATCTATCTGAATTTTACCTGGAAACTTTGTACTTTTATTTTTCTATCAATAAAAAAGTAGTATTACTATTATTTCCAGAGTTTCATACAGTTCCCTCCTTCTCAGCATTTGGAAGACAATTTTACTTTGTTGGGGTTTCAACTCTAGTTAAATATTAATTGGCATTATAGTCTTATAAATGGACCAGCTACAACAACAGTAAAACAATGTTCTCCATTGGCCATGAAAATATACTACAATAAAATTTTAAAAGCAGATTGAACAAAAATGCTAGAAATGTCTTATCCTTTCATAATTTCTAAAATGCCCTAAAATACATGTTGAAAGATTTAGTTCAAAATTATTGACCCCATTTCATCTTCTGACATTCTGAATGGACATTTCTGTAGAACGTCCTCTAGTTTGCTGCACCTGTGCATAATTTTTACTTACAGATAATCCTCAATATACAACAGTTCATTTAGTGACTGTTCAAAGTTACAGTGGCACTGAAGAAGTGACTTATGACCATTTTTCAAACCCATGACTGTTGCAGCATCCCCATGGTTACTTGGTTTAGATTCAGATGCTGGACAACTGACTCACGCTTATGACGTTTGCACCGTCCTGGGGTCATGTGATCCCCTTTTGCGACCTTCTGACAAGCAAAGTCAGTAGGGAAACCAGATTCAGTTAATAACAGTGTTACCAATTTAACCACTGCAGTGATTTCACTTCACAAATTTGGTGAGAAAAGTCATAAAATGAGGCAAAACCCATTTAACAAATTTCGCACTTAGCAACATAAATTTGGGGCTCCACTGTAGTCGTAAGATGAGGACTACCTGTATAGAGAAAGTCTTGGTGCAATATTTTTCTTCTGTGACACATCCTGCTCTCAACTCTTAGTGTCCACCTCCACTCATATGCCTCTGAAAAAAACAACATGAGCCAACAAGCTCCTAATCTTGCCAAGACATCACATCATCTGCAAATCTCAGCCTGCTGTAAAGTTGAGCAATAAGAGTTTCAATCCACACTCCTGAAACATAATCCATACTTGTTTTAAATTAACAATCTATGCCAGATGTTCTCGTCTATTATTAATGGTATTTTTTCCAAACCTTAGCAGTCTCAATACATGCAGTTGTTATTTTTTACTAACCAGGGTCCGTTTTTATTGATATTATAATTAAATTAGCCGTAACAGTTTACATTCCTGCCAGTCTACATATGTTTTCTAAAATATACATATATCAGAATGAGAGATCTTGTTTTAATCACCGAAAGCATAACATTTTGTATTAAGACCTCCCTATCATTTTTTTAATCCCTCTTGTTTTGCAATAAGAAATTATACTCGGATGACTGGCTGACTACAGCCTTACTGAATCTTGTTCATCAAAATAATCCCTAAAGGCCACTGATCATTATTTTACTATCAAAATTCAAAAACTGAAGCATGTTAACTTTAAAGTTTCCTTAAAGTTGTGTTTGTTGTGTAAAAGCTGCTGAGTTTTTAATATATTGAATTGGGAACTGAAATTTAGTCTTTTTGCTTAGCTTATGGAGTGGAATTACCCATGTACTCCTAAAAATATACATTTAAAAGTTGTTAAAGAGAAAAAAGGAACAAGATCAGAGATGTTGATTCTCCAGAATCCACATGAAATAAATAAAATTATTACTACCGTTTAGTATTAAAGCCACTCTTCTGGTCACAGATAGATAGAAAAGTGGTATCAGTCACATAAAAAAAGCAAAATAAGCACTAGCACAAACCAACTATGTAAGATTTTCTGCTATGAACTTCCAACAACTGGCAGTTCTAAGTATTCAGGATAATACTTCAAGCCTAAGCTTGAGTCAATAAGATGAAAAGCATTTTAAAAGGTACGAAGGAGAAAGGAAGGGGTGCCAAGACCATACTGCATTTTGAGACTTATTGCATAAAGCAAAGGTCCCCAACCTTTTGGGCACCAGGGACCGGTTCTGTGGAGAGAGGTTTTTCCACAGACCGGAGAGTGTGTGGTTTTGTGTGCTGCCTGCATCCCACAGATAGGGCTTTGCTTGATTGTGCGGCTTGGTTGCTGGCATGCCGTGGCCTGGTACTAGTCCACGGACCAGGAATTGGGGTCCCCTGGCATAAAGGACTGGAAGACTATTTTGTAAATTACATTAAATAGTAACCACAGTGAATTTCCATGGCACATCTAAAATCCATCATGGCATGAAACCTTACATCAGAGGTCTTCAAACGTGGCTCTTCTATGACTTGTGGACTTCAACTCCCAGAATTCCTCAGCCAGCATGCCTGGCTGAGGAATTCTGGGAGTTGAAGTCCACAAGTCATAGAAGGGCCACATTTGAAGACCCCTGCCTTACATATATTATATACCTTATTTGTGCACGACACCTAAATTCTCATCATTATTATATTCTCAAACTGTTCATAAGCACATCAGTCACTCCTAGTAGCAAACTTTGAGAGCACGCATAATTGTCGTTTGGTGATGTTTCATTCACCAACTGTCCATAGTTGTGGCAGTGATGAAAAATTCACAACTATTTCTCACATTTATGATCTTTGCAACTCAGTAAAGCAAAGAAAAACTGAAATAAGATCATAATCACAGTCACAGTTTCATTTAGGGACCGCTTGCCAGTCCTAATTCTCATAGCCAAATGGGGAGTACTTGTAGAGTAGATGAATTGTGGCCAAAACTGGATTATCAAAAAGAAAGGAAGAGGATGAAAATGCCTGTGGAAACTCAACTAGTTTCAGAAACAATTTTTTAAACCTCTTTAAGAAGTCTAAGGGAAAAAGGGAACTAATGCCCCAGAGGACAGATGAACAAATGGCATGCCCAACTTAGAAGGATGGAATATATTTGGCAGCAGTTTATTCATTCTGTTTATTATGTCAACTGGGACAATAAGTCATATTTATAAATTCTAGTTCTCCTACGTTCTCTCAAATCCCCTCCCCCTGTATTTTTTTAGGTATTTGCAGTAAGATTGAACTTTCCTCCAAACATCATCTGTCAAAGTTGCCTTCAGTTGCTCAGATGAAATTGTAAGAGACCAATTCATTCTTTACAAATCTGAAGCCATTTTAATGATGGAATATTCTTGTTACTTAAACATATTCTAAGAGCCTCACTTTTTTGTGTGTGCAAAATTCATGTACTCCGTTGAGATTTTTCCGTTTTAAAAAACCGAAACTCCACACAGACTGCATGCTGGTTTCCGTTCATACTACCTGATGCTAAAAAACCTTTCTCATCTTCCACCCAGATGACTTAAGGACCTCTTGTGTAATATTGAGATCAACACACACTATTTCTTTCATGGAACTGGAGAACTCTCAAATGCTACTTGACTAAACAACATTTGAATTCCATTTTCATTTTCAAAATATCATTTGCAGATTCTGTTTGAAACAGCCACAAAATATATCATGCCAGCAGTCATCAGCTGACAAGCCATTTAATGGTTTCCAAGAAAGATAGCGTGCAAAAATAAAAAATAATAAAGCCCCATAAAAAGAAGCGAACTAATTAAACATTCAGAAAAGGCTATTTCATCAACGTGCCCTGTTATTTGAAATATGTCCAAAGTTTGATCAAACGGGGACCTCATGCTTACAAATGCTTTAGAACAATTTTGCATTGTTCTGCTGATGAAAAATTATCTGTGGGTTTCAAACAAAAAAGCAAAACATTTCGGTCGCAAATAAACTTCATGTCAAGTCAATGATATGCTCAAGCTTAGTTCTGAGACCCTTAATTAAAACCAAGTTATGCACGGCTCAGTTTTGTTTCAAATAGTGGCAGCTATAATGACTCACCTCGTGTTTTCCAAAGCATTGCCTGCAAAGAGAAAATAAACAAGCTCAATTTATTTAAACATGATTCCATTTTGTTCATCTAAATGGTTCCTTTGGGAACTCTTTGTAGTGATCCTTCAGATAGGCCAGGGGTAGGCAACATTGGCTCTTTTTAAATAAATAAATAAATAAACAAACAAACAAACAAACCTTTATTGTCAAAGTACAACATGTGTACATTGAGATTAGCTGAGCTTCCCCCCATGCTCAGATGACTGGTGGGACTTCAACTCCCAGAATTCCTGAGCCAGCAGGGCTCAGCTTGGAAGCCTCTCCCTTTCCCCTCAGCATGGCTGGCTCAGGAATTCTGGGAGTTGAAGTCCACGAGTCATAAAAAAGAGCCAAGGTTGCCTACCCCTGAGATAGGCCAACTTGTTTGTCTTTGTATATGAGCAAAGAGAAGACTCCGGATTCTTAAGCATGGACAACTTGCTTCAGTCATCCTGTTTTATTAATGGGGCTCGTTCTAATAGGAAGAATCAAGGAAATACATTCTGGGCGGTTAAAACAATTGTAGCGTCTGTCGAGGAAAAGATATGGCAGGAGGCTGCAAGTTGGGTAAGTAAAGTATTTATTTGATTTATTTTTGTTCTTGTTGTGATTCAGGGTCAGCCTGTGGGTTCGGCAGTTGGGTCGGACGATTCAGAGGAGGAGGTGGGAGTGTTGGAGAACCTGCAGAGAACAGCCCTGAGGCTTCGCAGAGCCCTCAGCCAGGCCCCTCCCATCTGGTTACGATGCAGACCCAGCTGTGTGAACCTGACAGCGTGGATGAAGATGACCCACAGCTGGCCCTGTTCAAGGACGCCCGATGCAGGAGGCAGTCAATCAGGAGTAAACAGAGGAAGACAATGGGGCACCTCGGAAGGAGGCAGAGAGAAGCTACGCCTTGAACTGTTTAAAAGGGGAATGTGTGGGAGGGCTGGTTTGCTGAAGGCAACCGTTTGAATAGCTCCTGTTTCATGATTCGTGTCTTGTTTTGCTCTGTTTGCTCTGTTTTGTGTCAATAAATTTGGCAGGCTTAGTTCCAGACTCTTGCCTTTTTGTAAAGGGGTTATCCCTGCCTTTTCTGCAGGGCCGGTAGTAGGCTAGTACAGAACAGTTCTGCCTTTTATTACTTTTTATAAATAACTGAAGGTGGCCTATTGTCCTATTTTTCTCACAACAACAACCCTGTGAGGTGAGTTGGGCTGAGAGTGAGTAACTGGCTCAAAGTCATCCAATCCGCTTTCAAGCCTATGTTTTTTTTTTTAAAAAAATAAAAATAAAGAAAGTCACTGCCAACTGTAGGCCATGGAGGCAGTGCTGTTTCTAAGACCTTGCTGCAGTCATATGTCAGGGCATGGTGATGTCATGGTGCGCCATTACCTTCCCTCTGAAGTGGTACCTGTTCGTCTACTCTAACTTGCATGCTTTCGACCTGTTAGATTGGCAGGAGCTGAGGTGAGGACCCCACTGCGTGGAGCTCGGGTCTCGAACGTGGGCTGTCGGCTTTCCAGCCAACAAGCCCAGCATCTTAATCGTTGAGCTACCGGGCCATCCCATTCACGCCTAAGGAGAGACTAGAACTCATGGTCTCCTAGCCAGACCAAACTGGCTCTATGCTGCTTGTTGACCTTTTTTTCTTTTTTTCCCCCAGGCTGCAGTTTAACAGAGGAAGTCTAAAATGCCCTTTGTCAATTTTAAAGATCCTGCTTTTGCACACCAGGTAGTTGCTGGTAAAACTGACTGGTCTCTGGGCCCACCTATTCATCTGAACATTCTGTGTGATTGGAGCAGGGATCTGAAAGCACAGGAGCTGCCTGTAACTCCCACTGTCAGGGACAATTTACTCTCCGATTAGTTTTAGACTGGTAGCTCCTTATAAATTCCTGCAGAGGAGGAAGAGCAGTTACAGAGGTTGAGTAAGCCAAAACTAAAACCAGGAGAAAAAAAAAGGAGCTGCTGTTGGTAAGAGAAAACTGGGATTTATATACTTTGTCCAATCCGGTTTGGCCTTCGTAAATAGTGCCCCACTTAACTAAAGCACAAATAAGTTGCAATACAGGTAGTTCTCAACTTACGACCCCAACTGAGCCCAAACTTTCTGTCGCTAAAGTGAGAAGTTTGTTCGCTGCGTTTGGCTCCATTTTACGACCTTTCTTGCCACGGCTGTTTAAGGGAATTGCTGCGGTTGTTAAATTAGTAACATGGCTGCTAAGTGAAACTCAGCTTCCTCATCGACTTTGCTTGTCGGAAGGTCGCAAAAAGGTGATCGCATGACTCTGGGACACTGCAACCATCATAAATATGAGTCGGTTGCCAAGCGTCTGAATTTTGATCACGTGACCGCGGGGATGCTGCAGTGGTTGTGCGAAAAATGGTCACAAGTGACTTTTCCCGGGGCTATTGCTAACTTTGAACAATCCCTAAATGAACTGTTGTTAAGTCGGGGACTACCTGTACTGTGCATTTCCATGTACTGAAAGTTACAAGAGTTAAAATAACTCACGTTGGAATAGGGACGTGGCACGGAGGGCAAGGCAAGGCTGTCTGAATAAAAGCAGGTGCGGTGGACTGTTCCCATGGTCCTGCGGGCTGATGCTTTTAAGAAAAAGAAATCCACAGATAAGTCCAACAAAGCCTTGGCTTTACAGAAAATAGTACACAACAGTTACCGCATTTTCCCGTGTATAAGACGCTATTTTTTTCCTGCAAACACCCTGTTCAAAAATCAGCTGCGTCTTATACAAGTTCAGCATCTTATACACGGAAAAATAACGGTAACCTCCCCAGCCCAGGGCATGCCTGTGTGGGTTGCCATGCCGCCTGGTGAAGGTGTCAAGCCCCTGTGGGGTTGCCACTAAAATGGGAGGGGGGAGGGGGCAAGATCGTCGGCCAACCAAACTTCCAGATTTGCCGGCTCAGCGGTTTGACGCTCCGCCGAAAAGCGGATTGTCACGGAGAAACTCACATGCCACAGCGTCTTATACAAGGGTGCGTCTTATAGACGGAAAAATACGGCAAGTTCAAAGCAGGCTGTGACGATTAATCACAAGTGCATTATTCTACAAGTTGTGATGCCAATTCCATCTGGACACACCCATGCTCCTTCAATAACTTAAGGGAGGTTTTCACTTCCCCTCCCACAGTTATCCATTTCAAACTCATCATCATCATCATTTTAGCCATTGTCTTATCCACTGCAGGATGAAGCCATCTCCAACCAACACGGTCTTGAGCTTTCTTTTGCCAATTGGGCCCACAATAACTTCCTGATGATGTTGATCCATCTTGTTTTAGGTCTCTTTCATGGACCTAGTGGGATCCAGAGGGTTCCCTTCTATGACTGCCTTGGTCCACCTGTCCTCGGTTCTTCTTGCTATGTGACCATTTCCGTTTCCATTTCAGTTCTTTCGCTCTCTTGAGGATATCGTATACTTTCATTTGTTCTCTAATCCTTCCACTTCAAACTCTTTCAAAATAAGTCATTATCTGACACGTGGATGAATAAAACCTCCATCAAAGTCTCAAGATTCATTACATCCTACAATCTAGTCAGCACCAAAACATCACCCGCCAAGTGGAAACCTATCTTGGTTACCTAGCAGAAATTAGACAACGTGGGTAAAGAGAGATCAACAACCCTTTTTAATTTCTAAAGTCAGCAAACCCCATAACATCTATCTGTAAGCATTTTTTTTTTAGCTTTTAAACCAGGGCTCTTCAAATTTGGCCCTTTTATGACTTGTGAACTTCAACTCCCAGAATTCCTCAGCCAGGCACGCATGTGCCTGGCTGAGGAATTCTGGGAGTTGAAGTCCACAAGTCATAAAAGGGCCAAGTTTGAAGACCCCTGGCTTAAACTCTCTTTGCTAAGAAGAGTAGAAGACACTTTTACGTTACACTTTTACATTCTGTCTCACCAAGCCAGTTTGCTTTACAAGGGCTTCATCATGGCAGGAAGCCGGGCACAAGTGACTGCATTTTTCTAAAACTTTCTTGCAGGCCTGGTGGCAAGGAGGGCAAGGCCCAAAATGGCAACTGTGTTTCTCTCGACTAGGATGATGGCAAGTTGGTGGCTGCCTAGAACAAGAAAAGTCAGACATTAGTCCAACAGTTGACTTATCCTTATAGTCATTTCGCACGATGCGTATTCGTGGTTAGAATCTATAGTTTGAGACCAGCTAATTGAAAGAATATTTCTTATTAAAACCTTGTCAAGTGTTCTCAGATCACATCTAGGTCTCAGGGACACATTTGGTGAATTCATGCATTCATTCACTTCTTCCTTCCTTCACTCCCTCACTAATTCATTCATTCACTCATTCATTCACTCCTTCCTTCACACACTAGCATTCATTTATTCAATCATTCATTCATTCACTCCTTCCTTCCTTCACTCCCTCACTAATTCATTCACTAATTCATTCACTCCTTCCTTCCTTCTTTCACTCTAATACATTCATTCATTCATTCATTCATTCACTCATTCATTCTTTCCTTCCTTCACTCACTTACTCACTCACTGACTCATTCATTCATTCCAATTATACTGATTTAGATAATCCTCGACTTACAACCACAATAGGGACCAGAATTTCTATTGCTAAGGCAGCTGTTGAGTGAAATCACTGAGGTTGAATCACCTGGTCACTAAGCAAAACTAGCTTTCCCTACTGACTTTGCTTGTCAGAAGCTGGCTTGGAAGTTCACGTGACCCCTGGGATGCTGCAACCATGCTGGTTGTAAGCACCCAAATTTTGATCATATGACCGTGAGGATGCTATGAAGGTGATAAGTGTGAGGACCAGTTGTAAGTCACTTTTTTCCAAATGGAGTAAAACTACAGAATTTGCCATCAGAAAATTCTGTGACAATTCATGGAGGATAAGGATACATTTTTCTGCAGTTTTCTTGGGAAGGTTTTCTAGTGGTTTGCCATTACCTTGTTTCTAGGACTGAGAGAAAGTGACTGGCAGAAGGTTACACAGTTGACTTCATGCCTAAGGTAGGACTAGAACTCATGGACTCCTGGTTTCTAGCCAATCTATCTAACCTAAGCCTAACCCTAACCCAGGAAGCAGGTGAGAGCAAGCTGGAGATCTTCCCAAGAAACCTGAAAGGACAAGTTGACAAGGACTCCCAGGAGTCAACACTGACTCAAAGCAACCCCCTCCCCCAAAAGGACAGCAATTCAAAGCTTTGTGCCTATAAGCTGCAGTTCATTAAAGTTTGGAATTAAAAGTTCCCAACTTTCGCAACTTCATAAAATGTGCTGTTATACTCTCTACA
>JAKJMR010000339.1:691164-705840 GCA_024449315.1 Daboia siamensis
GGGGGGGGGGAGAGAGAGAGGGAAAGACAGGGAGAGCTGCTGCTTTCTGCTTCCTGCTGCTTCCTGTGGAGACGCAGCAAAGGCAGGAGCCCCGCCAACAAGCTTGTCAGCTTGTCGGAGAACAGCGTGAGGCCACTCTTTTTTTTACACACACAGAGAGAAAGAGAGAGAGAAGGGAATGGCAAGTGCCTCTCTCTGTCTCTGTCTCTCTGCAAATGGCTGAGGACGACTAGAAGCCACAGGAGAAGGCTGAAAGAGCCGCATGCGGCTCCAGAGCTGCGGGTTGCTGGCCTGTGGACTAGAGCTTTTCTAAAGTTATATCTGGTTTCTAGCTGAATAGTTTGAAGACGTATTCCTTTGATCACTTTGTATTTCAAATAGAGGTCAGCTAAATTTGACTCTTTCAGCATGAAAATATTGATACTGTAACTAGGAAAATTCTCATCATTATAATAGTTGAAGAAGGGAAGGTCTGCAGATGGGAGATTAAAGGCCTGGAGATTAAAACATGAAGAACGATTGCAGGAGTTGGATATGGCCAGGCTAGAGAAAAGAAGGCCGAGGGGGAACATGGTAACAGTATTCCAGTATTTGAGGGGCTGCCACGAAGAAGAGGGAGTCAGTTTATTTTCCAAAGCACCTGAGGGCAGGATAAGACACAATGGATGGAAACTAACCAAGAAAACAAACAATCTGGAATTAAGGAGAAACTTCCTAACAGTGGGAACAATTAACCAGTGCAACGACTTGCCATCAAAAGTTGTGAGTGCCCCATCACTGAAGGCTTTTAAGAAGAGACTGGACAACTACTTGTCTGGAATGGTATAGGTCTCCTCCTTGAGCAGGGGGTTGGACTAGAAGATCTCCAGGGTCCCTTCCAGCTCTATTCTGAATTTGAGATCATTTCCAATTCACTGCAGGTATATCTCAACAAGCCACACTGCAACTGTCAGTATTGAGTTCCTGAACATCTGAACTTGAACAAAAAAATTTTTTTTCCTATTTCAATCTTAAAACCTCTGTTCTTAATGTTAATCCACATTTTTTTCTGGACAATGAAGTATGTGAGTTATTATGATCGTTAATAATATTGTAAACAGATCGGCTGTTTATAAAGAAACTTACCACATCACATTGCCAGAAAGGACTTGCACACTGCCTTTCTGTTATTTGTTTACCACAGACACAACTTTGTTTGCTGACTCTTGGACATGGCTGGCAATCTCCTAAAAGTGAGATGAAACTAATGATTAGAAACCAGCATGGAAAGAGAACATTTTAAATGTATGCCCGTTGAAGGGGGTACGGCAGGGGTAGGCAACCTTGGCTCTTTTTTATAAGGGGAAAGGGAAAGGTTTCCAAGCTGAGCCATGCTGGCTCAGGAATTCTGGGAGTTGAAGTCCACAAATCATGAAAGGGCCAGTTACCCCATGCTGGCTCAGGAATTCTGGGAGTTGAAGTCCACGAGTCATAAAGCGGCCTAGGCCAGGGTAGGCAACCTTGGCTCTTTTATGACTGGTGGACTTCAACTCCCAGAATTCCTGACCCAGCCAAGCTGAGGGGAAAGGGAAAGGTTTTCAAGCTGAGCCATGCTGGCTCAGGAAATCTGGGAGTTGAAGTCCACAAGTCATGAAGGGGCTAGTTACCCCATGCTGGCTCAGGAATTCTGGGAGTTGAAGTCCACGAGTCATAAAAGAGACAAGGTTGCCTACCTCTGGGGTAGGGCAAAGGGAAAACCTCTATAATAGAGAACTTTTATTTCTTTGATTTGTAAGGCATCAAATCTATTCATAACCCATGGCAACAAAAGAACCATAATGTAATATAACAAGGAATTCTCCAAACAAAGTCTTTGAACAGTACAATTTGCACCTGGATGACAAGGATTTCCACAGTTGTGTTGCCCACAGGGCAACTTTCGGCCACAGGGAAGTTGACAGGACCATTCTTTCATGCTGCATCTCTGTGGCAATGGCTTAGCCTTTTTGCAGTAGCAAGTTATTATGACCATCTTTGGACAAGGCGGACAAGGACCTAGGGAACAAAAAACAACACTGGGAAATTAACATATTAATATAACTGTGACTTCAATTTAATAGACATCACATGTGATGGGCCAGAATTCTAATACACACAGACACTGGAAATAACAGTCTATTGCATCAAAAGTAGTCCAGAGGAAGCAATTTTATACCACAACGTCATTTGTGGGTGATGTCTTATAGCAAATGACGTTGTAAAATTCCTTCCTCTGGACATCACTTATAAATGATGTGAGTAGCTATGACTGACGGCGTTTGCAATTTAACAGACATCTGGCAGTGAGAGGTGTTCCCATGCCAATTTGAGCTGCCTAGGCCTGTGGTGGAGAACCTATGGCACACGTGCCACAGGTGGCACGCACAGCTCTCTGAGGACACGTGTGCCGTCACCCCAGTCCTAGGCCTTCAGCTGGGTTTTATAAAACCTTTTCACTTTAGGCCTCCGCCGTCATGTGCAAAAAAAAAAAAAAAAAGGTTCAATCCATCAATTTCAACTTCTCGCGGGGAAAAAAAAAAGATCTCGCAAAGTTGGAATTGATTGATTGAACTTTTTAATTCCCACCCAGTCTGCTTTTACCACCACAGCCACACACACCCAATAGGCCACGCCCACCTGGCCACTGACAATACATAAGTGGGTTTGGGATTGCAGTTTGGACACTCGGTCTCTGAAAGGTTCACCATCACTGGCCTAGGCCCTAGATGCTGCTGTATAAATTAACAGAATGGGCCAAAGAAATCCCCGCAGCCGGAAAAAAAATTCATGATAAATATTTCACCCTATTCTAACCTGCGTAATTATTGCAAAGGACTTTTCGTATTTTAAGCTCATGTTATTACCTTGCTCTACAGCACTTTGTTGCACATATGAGATAAAACAGTTCCTCGAATGGCTATAATCTTGAAACTCTCAATTTACTGATGGCGTCATGTGTCATCTGTGGCAAACGGCATATAATCCTGTATTTGTAAGAGCTGAGAAAAAACTGCCTTCATATCACATACCTGGATGGCAAAGCAACAGACACCTGTGTCCACAAGGAGGTTTGAAAACTTTCTCACAGACCTGGCCACAAGAATGTGGAACCAGCCAAGGATCCAGAGGTGGATCTTCAATCTTCCCACAATAGCAATAGTATCGCGTAGGAATCTCAGATCGTTTGTATTCAAACCTGCATTTTGGACTGAAAAGGGGGGGGGGGAAATGTGACGCGTTCAGTAATATTTGGTTCCTGCTTAATCTGCTCAAATGGGTGCATCTGATGTGAGAGGAAGATAAGAGAGACGAATTCTGTTAATAATCGCTGTTCCACGAGAGGAAAGACACGTGCATTTTGGTTTTCCTAAAGTAAACTTCAGGTAGTTCTCTGAAAGCCCGCCCATCTTGGTCACAGGTCGTCTCACTTAATGACCGCCCATGCCTACTCTCCCCTGGTGGAGTCTTTACAGGTCACTAAATGGAGCACAGGTGCCTCAAGGGGAGAAGAGGTATTGGGAAGCCTAGTGCAGACCCTACTCCAAGGCCTCCCCCATCCCCTGAGCAGCTGTACTCTGCTTCCTGCCTCTTGGGGTCCCCTCAGGCCTTGGCTCTCCTTCTCATCCTGCCACGGGCCACGCACTTCTCCCATTCCCATCCCGGTCACTCTCTTACCTTTGACCACAGATTTGCTTCTGGAAGTTCCAGAATTTGTGTCAAAGCAGAAGAGCAAGCTGCTCCACCCCTTGACATCGGCAAACTGCATGGCTGCATCCCAGAAGCAACCACCATTTTTAGAATGGCCCCAATGAATTCTGGTCCCTGCAAAATGGCTTCTGGAATAGGGAAACGGCCTAGGGCCGTGGTGGCGAGCCTATGGCACGCGTGCGACAGGTAGCATGCACACCCCTCTCTGTGGGTATGCGTGCCGTCACCCTAGTCCTAGGCCTTCAGCCGGGTTTTATAAAACCTTTAGGCTTTAGACCTCTACCACCGTCTGCAAAAAAACAACAACGTTCAATCAATCAATCAATTTCAACTTCACGCGGGGAAAAAAAAAGATCTCGCAAAGTTGGAATTGATTGAAGTTTTAATTCCCACACAGTCTGCTGTTACCACTGCAGCCACACCCACTCAATGGGCCACGTCTGCCCAATGGGCCACGCCCACCCGGCACCTGACAATACATAAGTGGGTTTTGGGTTGCAGTTTGGGCACTCGGTCTCTGAAAGGTTCGCCATCACTGCCCTATACCAGTGATGGCGAACCTTTTAGAGACCGAGTGCCCAAACTGCAACCCAAGACCCACTGATGTATCATCGGGTGCCGAGTGGGTGTGGCCCATTGGGTGGGCATGCCCATTGGGTGGGTGTGGCCCATTGGGTGAGCATGGGCCATTGGGTGGGCATGGCTGAGGTGGTAACAGCAGACAGGGTGGGACTAAAAAGTTGAATCAATTCCAACTTTGCAAGATTTTTCCCCGCAAGAAGTTGAAATTGATTGATTGAACCTTTTTTTTTTTGCACACGGCAGCGGAGGCCTAAAGCAAAAAGGTTTTATAAAACCCAGCTGAAGGCCTAGGACTGGGGCGATGGCGCGCGTGCCCACAGAGAGGGCTCTGAGTGCCACCTGTGGCACCTGTGCCATAGGTTCTCCACCATGAGTATAGGGTCTCCAGCTCAAGCAGGTTTTTGGACTAGAAGACCTCCAAGGTCCCTCCCAACTCTATTATTCTATGGCCCAAGAAACATCAACCTTTCTGTTCCTAGACACCATTTTGCATTGTTACATTTGTTATATTCAGAAGGGTTACATTCAGAAGGATTGAAGCAATACAGTCTGAAGTTCACTTACCAAAGCCTTTCCTAAAAATATGTTGGATATACTGTGAACAGCGAACTAAATTCAACTCAACACTAGCTAACAGAGAAACTCACAAATTAGCTGCGTGCCAATTATAAACATTTTCAAGTTCCAACAATTCTGAATGGAAAGCAAAAAAGTTGTGCACAATTTTGGCTGAATTGGTCCCGGTGAATATATAACATAGGTCATATTCTTAACTTGTACAATATTCAAGATGTGCTAGATTAGCTAAACGTACTTCAAAATGAAAGTAGGATTTATCAGCTAGGGAACTTTACATGGAAGCTAAAATTGCAGCACTTACGGTATAGACTTCTGGCTATACCTTTTTCCCCTCGAAATGCACAGACCAGCTTTCAAAACAAACTCTTAAAAGCTTACCATGGCCACGGATAATCCTTCTTTCCAAAATCATCATCAGTCAGAGAAGATACTAAAAAAAGGCTATCTTTCGCCCACTTTTGTAGGCATGGCATATGAAATATGCAGAAACACCCAGAACAACTCCAGACCTTGAAGAAAAACGAGGGTATGTTTAGAAGCCCTTCTCAGCAATCTGTTGATCTCTAAACCGTAACATTTAATCCTTAAAAATAAAACAACTTAGAAAAGATTGTGCTTCCGCCTGAGGTGAAATACCAGGTTGTCTGATCACTAAATCAATGTCGTTTATCTTCATCTTCTGATAACATAGCATTTTTGTGGCTAGGGATGTCTTAACCACAAAATAATAAGATTTAACTTTCTTTATTTTTCCCCCCCAAACTTCTCTATCTCTACTTGTCTTTAATAAGGTATTTTAAAACACACTGTCCCGCCCCCTCATGGTCACATGGCTATATTTTGGTCCCCTGGCAACCAACCCGTATATATGGTATATTGCAGCATCCCCGTCAGGTCCCTCAAATCCTTATTGTTTGGGGCCTGCCATTCTGCTGGGGGAAGGGATAACTTTGGGATGACTTTCGCTTTCTGCTTTTCCTCTCCCGCCCCTATCCACTTGAGAAAAGAATGTGTCTCCCTTATCAGGGAGACGGCTAGGAAGAAATAAAACTGGAGAAGACCTTGAGATGTGAGCCAACTCTGCCACTCTGTGTGTCACCTGTGGACTGGCTGGATTTCAAATGGACACCATGATTTTGGTAGGAGGAGGAAGATTGCTAGTTTAACTATACCGTTTAGGCGGGATTTTCCCCAGATCTTGCCTTGACTTCCCTACTGTCACTAACCCCTAATAAAACTTTCCTTTTGAGACAATGCCTGTTTCAAGAGTTCTGCTTTCTTGGGTGGTCAGCTGAGGTGGGTCCTTACAATCCCATGGTCACGTGAACACAATTTACAACTTTTGCTAAAAAACGGATGATTGCTTCCACGTTTTCCGCAAAAACGGCCCCTAGCGAAAAACAGGTTCACTTAACAACCGCACTTGCTTAATGACCGCTGCAAAAACAATTCCGAAGCTACAACTGGTACAGCTGTGCAGGCAGAGCTGGAGGTCCCTAGGGTGGCGCATGTAACACTGCTGTGCACAAAATGCAATTTGCTTCCGAATCCAATTCAAGATGTTGGTTATTACTACAAGCATGTGTCCAGGGCATCTGAGGTGCCATCTTGCCCCAATGGGATTGGCCTACACTACAGCAAAAGGGGCTTGCTACAAACTCATCAGTCAAGGAGTTTAGGCTAATGGGGTTGTGATTCAGTGTCAGCCTGTGCTCCCAGCAGCTGAGTATGAGGAATCTGAAGAGGAGGAGGGGTTTGGAGAGCCTTTGGTGTCGGAGGGAGGCTCTGATGCACTGCAGGACTCTCAGCCTGGCCCCTCCCATCGTGTTCCTCATGAGGCTCAGCTGTGTGAACACGAGGTGTAGGACTCAGAGGAGTCACAGCTGAATCTGTTCAGAGACGCTAGAAGCAGAAGGCAATCCAGCAGAGCAGAGCAAATCTATGAGGCAACTCAGTGAAAAGAGGAGAAGGCATTGAGAAGCCATGCCTTGGGACAAATAATAAAAGGGGAAGGTGTGGGTGGGACTGGTTGCTGAAGGCAACCGTTTGAAGACATTCAAAGAGAATCCTGGTCTGTTCTTGCTAATCTGTTTGACTCTTGTTTCTTAACTCGTTTGATATTTTGAATCATTTATTGAAGGAAACATTCTGTTGCTTTTTTGTTTGAACTGTAAATAAATTTGGGTTGGGTTTTTCCAGCCTATTGACTGTTTAAAGGAAGAAGGGGTTGTCCCTGACACACAAACAGGGCCAGTCGTAGGCTAGAACAGAACAGGGGTCAAGGAGAAGGCCTTTTCTGCTGTGGCTCCTACTTTGTGGAACCCAAAGGTGCTAGACGAGTCAAATCCTTCCATTCCCCATCATCCAGTCAGAGCTGAAGAAGCTTCTTGGATGAGAAGTGAAACATCTTCCGAGAAAAGCAAGAAAGTCCAGTTGCCTCTTGAAAAAGCACCTTTGGGACAACCACGACCTGGATGACTGAGAACCTCCATAGATACCTTCTGGAACATTCTACCACTGGACATGAAATCTGCCCCCACCCTTCTGGCCTTCTGGAAGGGCTTTACAACCTAGTTTTGCCACTTAGCTTGGAGCCCTGCTGAGGGTGCTCTTTGCTGAAAATGGTTGATGGGTTAAGAGAGAAGCTCCTACTTTATGCCACTGGATTTTTTTTTATTCAAGTCTTATTAATGTTAAATATTTACCTATACCTCAGAACTGTTTGTATAAACTTAACAAAGAAATTCAGGTTGATACATTTACCCACCAGAGAAATGAGAAAAGGAGACTTGGAATGCACCAACTGGAGATTGCAAAAGCAAGAGTCACAAATAATTACCCTGATAACGCTGTTCTGTTTTGGAAGGCAAGGGTATTTCAAGAGATTAGTGAGTACAGATTGGGAAAAAAATCATGCAGCAATGTAAGATACTTACTGCTTGATTTCTCTTAATTGAAGCAATGCAAATCAGACACGTCAGCGCCCCAGATTGAAAGGCATCGTTCATATATTGCTTTGTGCGCTCCAACTCACTTGCATCTCCATCTTTGAACGGAAAAAGACAATAAAAAGATTATTATGTTAGTGGCCTTTATGGGCTAGAACAGACATGTCAAAGTCGCAACATGTGCCAGCAATGGGGTGGGCACGGTTTCATCATTACACATCCGGCCCATGGCCCGGCAGTTTGACACCCCTGAGCTAGAAATTGTAGAATCACAAAATCACGTGTGCTCTTTTGAAGCCTCTATCACATTAGGTGTTAAATATTTCTTTCACCTTCATCCTAATCAATTGTACAGAATGTCCTCTTTACAATTTTTTTAAAATATATTTTATTGATTTTTTTAGAATAACAGTCTTTAGTGCTTAGTAAACAGTGTGTTGTCTGGGTTCATATATTTAACAACAATCAATAATAGTTAATTTCTATGCTTTCATAACTAACATACTAACTAGAAATACCTTTACTTGGTCTTTCCTTCTTCCAATAGTATTCTCCTTTTACCAAGCAAATATAGTTCTTAGTACTTTCAATACATGCAAAGTTGAATATGAACATTTTTCTAGTATTTAACAATAACATCAATATGTAAGGTCTTTTTTAACCAGCTTATCTTACAATTGCATTTGCAAAAAAACATCTTATATAAATCGCTATAAGTCCTGTTTTCAAAACTTATTTAAGCTTAGTTTCTCCTCAGTATTCAAAACATTTCTCGTCAGTTATAATTTTCTCAAAATTGATTACATTTAAATATCCAAAACATTTCATACATTTAAATCATCCCAATATTTTTACATTTCCTATGTCATTAAAAAAAATACTATACTATTTATAAATCACATCTCTCTTACTATAGAACCCCTTCATATCCAAAATTTAACTATTCATTTAACCATACTCAGATAAATGTTTGATCATATGGTACACCATCTGGTATGTCAAGTCATCTGTCTTGAGTCTGGCTTTCATCTGTTCTTATTTAAGCTTAGTTTCCCTTCAGTATTTAGAACATTTCTTATCAGTTCTAATTTTTTCCAAGTTGATTCCTTTTGAATATCCAAAACATTTTCTTCATTTAAATCATCCCACTATTTTTACATTTCCCATATCATAAAGAAATACTATACTATTTATGAATCACATCTCTCTTACTATAGGTAAAGGTAAAGGTTCCCCCACACATGTGTGCTAGTCGTTTCCGACTCTAGGGGCCGGTGCTCATCTCCGTTTCAAAGCCGAAGAGCCAGCACTTGTCCGAGGACGTCTCCATGGTCATGTGGCCAGCATGACTAGACGCCAAAGGCGCATGGAATGCTGTTACCTTCCCACCGTAGTGGTCCCTATTTTTCTACTTGCATTTTTACGTGCTTTCGAACTGCTAGGTTGGCAGAAGCTGGGACAAGTAACAGGCACTCACTCTGTTACGCGGCACTCGGGATTCGACCCGCCAAACTGCCGACCTTCTCAGCGTCCTAACCCACTGAGCCACCGCGTCTTTTTATAGACCCGTTCATATCCAAAATTTAACTATTCTTTTAACCATATTCAAACAAGTGTTTAGTCATGTAGTACTCCATCTGGTAGGTCAAATCATCTCTCTTGAGTTTGGCTCTCGCCTTCTTCTTTTGCTTAGCAGCTTTCCAAGTCAGGGTATTCAGCTTGCCGAGGGATTCTTATAGGTGTTGTTGTTGTTGTTATAGGTTTTGTGTTGTTGTTAAGAATGGGAAAGACAAATTGAGTAAGGTGCTTTCAAGGGGAGTTTCACCCATTTATATTCGTTAAGAAGCTTCCACTTTCATTCTCCCTCGATTTCTCTTTTCATTCTCCTGACAGCTCTATTGTCCATTTTATCAAGTCTTCTTTCTTATCTTCAGGTTTGTTTTGAAGTTCTGAAAAATAAAATGTCTTTTCCATTTCCGATATTGTAGCAATATCTTGCAGATTTTTCTTTGTATGGGTTAAGCTGTAATTTTCTTCATTTGTGGCCTCCATCTTTGGGTCCTGTTCCTCTGGTTTTTGGTCTATTATCTGATTTATTTGTTCATTCTTTGTCACCATTTTCTGTGAATTTTTTAATTGTGAGCTTAGATCAAGGAGGTGCTCTTTTATATCACCAATATTATTTTTAATCTCATTATAATTTGAAGCAATTGTTGTTTAGATTAGTTGCAACATAGATTTCTGATGTTCCAGACTGGGAATTTTAGAAAAAAATATTGCATGTGGTTTCTTACCACTTTTTGTTGTATATGCAACCTCCTTTTTCATCAAACCAACCAGTCTTAAATTCCAAATGCTATAGTCTTATGTTTCTTATCTTTATGAACAGTCCAAAATTTTCAACCGCTTAAAAACAATCCAGTAATTTCCCCCCTAGAAGAATAGCCAAAGTTTTTCTTTCTCTTGCCAATTTCTGAGGCAGGACAGCTGTACTCTGTTCCACTAGATGTCAGTAGCTGTTTATATTCTAAATTTTAAAGTGAAAAGATTATTTTCTTATAATTTCATCAATATTTCTTTAAATAAAAAATCTTAACAATTTCCAGTTTTCACTTTTATCCAAAGTATAGTTTTACATTAGTCCATTTCAATGTATTTCTGCCCCCCCCCCCCCAAAAATGAAATCGCTGCTTCCGCCTGTGGAAGGGTGAGGTTATAGTCCCTTTCCTTCTCACTTTCGGAGGATATTTTGCTTCTTGGGGATCTTTTCCCGGAAATCAGTTTCAAAATAGAGAAGATCAATATTCTCACCCAGCTCCAACATGCTGTTCACAGTTGTTCTTAGTTGGTATTTTTAGACTTCGGATGCTGGTAGCTTGGGCTAGTCACCAAAATGCAGCTATCCTTTCTCCTGTTGGGTTGGAGGGCTTCCATAATGGACAAGACGGCCTCCTTCTTCGCCGCCTCTGGAGCGATTTTAGACCCATTTAGGGTCCCCAGGCAGGGCGAAACCAGTTGTGGGGTGCGGAATGCCGCAACCCCTTGGCCATATGAGTACGATGCAAAACCAGAAGCCCTTTACAGAACTATTTAAATTCATTAGTATTTCAAGGTTGTTTTGCATGGCCTATTTGCTTCAAGTCATGCAACATTTCAATTGGGGCAAGATTAGCTCTTTTTTCAGATATTCCAAAATGTGAAATTTCTCTTCCTCCAGCCATTCGATGGGAGAGTTACTTGTGTGTGATCATTCTCACAAAGAATATTCATTTAAGCTTCACTTCATTGACAAGTACCTGGACATTCCCTTATAGAATTTGACAGTACAATCTAGAAATCATGTTCCCTCAATGACAAAGAGCCATCCATATTCAGAGGCTAGAACAGGGGTAGGCAACCTTGGCTCTTTTATGACTTGTGGACTTCAACTCCCAGAATTCCTCAGTCAGCCATGCTGGCTCACGAATTCTAGGAGTTGAAGTCCACGAGTAATAAGAGAGCCAAGGTTCCCTACCACTGGGCTAGAAAGAGTCCCATATTAGTCCAGCCACCATGCTTCACGGAGAGAAGGACGGTCTTTTGTGAAAATGTAGTGTTTTGTTCTAATAAGCATCTAGATTATCCAGGTAATAACTGGCAAGCTGACAATATTTCTGGGGAACAGTAGTTGCCTCCCTCATATCCTTTCATGCATACATCTTTGGGTTCAATATTTTCATAATGTAAGAATCTTGAACACTAATGTCTCACACTGCAAGACTGGCTTGCAGATCCTTTTCCTTCATCACGGGAGTTGTTTACAACCTTGTTAGGTACAATACACTTGCTTTGAGGGAAAATTTTTGTTTGGCAATCAGTCCTAGGAAAAGTAATGAGAGCACTGCATACATTTTGCCTGTGAAATGATGAAGGCCAATATTTTGGCAATGATTTTTGCAGCCTTTGTTTTATGCTGACACTAATCCTTTTCCTGAAGTCTCTTTTTGAGTAATCATCATTCACTTCCCCAGACGTAGATCCCAAAGAGCAAATTTCAATTTTACTGACAGGAACAGCAATCTCAATTTAGCACATTAAGGCAGCAGATTCTCCTGAGATTTTACATACTTTTTCCAAAACACACAAACAAAGGTTGACACAATACGGTTAGCTTGCCAGGCAATGTGAACATAAGCGGCATCTTTCCAAATCTAGCAAAGTAATATTCTGTCACAAATATGGCAATTACATCTCTAAGCATTTTTTAAATGTAATGATAAGTTTTTCTTTGAAATGAAAGCTGAGAAGCCAATATTAAAAATAAAAATTACCAGTCTGATTAGTATATGTTGTAAATGTTTGGGCCAATATTTGTCCATGCTTTCCTTCAATTTCTTCTTCTTCTTCATCATCGGATGAGGAGCTAAATTGATTTTCAACCAGCCTCTTAACTGCAGCTTGATTAGCCTTCTTGATTTCATCAAATTTTTTCTGTGATGCAAGTTCTGTTAAAATAATAAAACTACACATTAGAAGAACCTAAAACAGTAATTAGCATCATATAATACACAAGCAAGAGTTTATTCAACTAATGCTGAATGAATCACAGTAACAATGTATATAAATATACTAAGGTCAAACCAAACAACTCACGTAATGGCTTAGCATGAAATAAGAATCCAGACCCTATTTTTTCAACATTAAGGTCAATAAACTAAAGTTCTGTGTAAATATTTATCTATGATAAATCTATATAAAGATCAGAAACTTTAAAAAGTTTTGGATGTGAACTTTCCTCCAGATACTGTTATCTCAATTGTCTTTAAGCATGTATGACTAGGAAAATTAAGGTTACTCTCTCCTTATGGTTAGATTATCTATTTCTTACTATACTTCAGTAATACTGCCCCAAATTCTAAAATAAATCATCTTTTTAATATGGTCTTTCGCATGAAGGCAGATCTGAAAGCAGTCAGTCAATGATAGCTTGAATCCAGGATTTTAACTAAGCATTCACACAAAAGTGCATGAAACTCTCTTTTTTCCAAGAAAGGCTAATTCAGAGCATAAAGAAACAGGGAAAATCTTTCTTCAGACTCTTGGCTTTCCTTTCTTGACATATTTCGGAGAAAATAAAACAGGAATCAATCCTGGCTTACCCATTACAAGAATCCAACTATAAACTTGCTGACAAACGGAACTAAGCTAGATTTATTTATTTAGCGTACGACTGGTCACACACAGAATTAAAAGCACTCCATATTTACAAGTTAGAACAGTTTTTTTAAAAAAAGAAGCAATTATAAAACCTAAGAGGAAAACAGAAATAACATTTTAGAGTATAATGTCAAGTTTCGAGATCCAGTCAGTAGCTGCCGTTGTTACGCAGAGGACGTCCTTAAAATCTCCTGGGTATCTTCTATTAGTGCATTCCCTCACTATATGTTGGATAGTCTGTCGGGGAGCCCCGCAATCACATTGTGCTGAAGGTGTCTTTCCCCATTTATAAAGAGAATTGGCACACACCCCATGAGTCATTCTAATTCTATTGTATGTCACCCATATGTGTCGGGGAGATTAAATCCTGGAGGTATACTATTACGATTAATATGCTCAGAAATATCTTGTGAGGTATAGCTACTCCATGCTTCCATCCACTTTTTTATAGTGCTCTGATGTTCAGCCAGCAGCTTAAGCACTGTGAGGAGTGGTGGATTTCTTGACTTTAATCGATATCTTAAGAGATCAGAGGTATAGGCATGAATGGGTAGAGAGGAGTTTAGCAGGATCTTACTATACTCCTGAATGAAAGCTTCTTGTCGTCGTAAGTGCGGGGGAAGTATGTGAGGGGCAAAGTTACTCGCATCCGTGGCAAACCTTAAGCCACACGTGCCTCCTGGGTGGTGCTAAATGAGTAACAGATGGACTGGTAGCCAGACATCCCCGAGGATCTCCTGGCTTCACACACAACTCCACAGTCCTTTTAAGGACTAAAAAATAGCAGAAATAACTAAGCTAGAATATTTAAGTAGTACAAATTAGAACTCTGCTGATTTGCACCAGAAGTACATGTACCCAACTATTACTTTGCAACCTGTTTCAAAGTGCTATTTCTCTTCCTTTATTAATGCTTCTGTGCTCTTTGAGAATCCAAATTCAGTTATATTAGTATCCATAAATATTCCATTAACATGTTAGAATTTGAGCCCCTTTCCTCAGAGGAAAGGAGCCAAGGGAGACGTGCAGGTCTGAGGGTTCAGGCGCTCTCATAATGGCATTAGGCACCACACTGCATAGTAGTAAACATCACTGTCTTTGCTGCTGAAGACGGGGCGCAGATGTGTTGTCTGCATCTCAAAAAAGCACAAATGCAGACAAAAACAGACTCATCCCCAACAGCCTGTCTTCAACAGCGAAGGGACCCAGGGCAGGAAACACCCTGCAGCCAACAAGGCTCCACAGCCATTTGCACCGCTCAAGAGGATGCAGGTTGTTGAGGCCACTGTAAAAAGCCATTTTGATAAATGTATCTGCCCAATAATTTGTCAATTCCTCTCTAAAAGACTGCAAAGAATTTATCCTATGGGTGTCATGCTATTCTTCCATTTTCCCCAGCTATTTCCCCCCCCCCCAAAAAAAACATTTTTTTTATAGATCAATAGGTTCACTTCAAACAGCCAGAAGAAACTCGTTCAAGGCACTTTCTTCTTATGCAGTTGCCTCCTGTAGCATCCTCACATCTAGTTCAGGACGATCTTTTAGACCACGGGTAGGCAACCTCGGCTCTTTTGTGACTCGTGGACTTCAACTCCCAGAATTCCTGAGTCAGCTGACTCAGGAATTCTGGGAGTTGAAGTCCACG
>JAKJMR010000339.1:710840-729763 GCA_024449315.1 Daboia siamensis
GCCACAGCTGCTACAATACAACAATGTGGGAATGGGCATACTTTAGTAAGCCCATGCATCAGTACTGCTGGTTACCGGTAGGCATCTGGTTGCAATTCAGGATGTTGGTTGTCATCTACAAAGCGCTTCATGGCACAAGGCTTGGATATTGGAGGAACTATCTAGCTCTGATTATCTTTGCCTGCCCAATAAAATCAGTTAGGCTTGGCGCACTGCAGTTCCTATTACACAATGCCCTCTGGTGGGACCGAGGAAGTATCTCCAGTGAGATCTGGATGGTTTATCTGATGACCTATAAAAATAAATACAGGTGTGAAGTACAAATTTGGGGTCAGGTCAAAAAGCTCCTTACACAAATATGTCTTCCCAGGCAGAAAGAAAATGTCAGCGATGTTTCATGTTTCACTTCAGATTTTTTTTTAAACTGTTACATAAAGGACTCACACATCCTGTGGTAGGTGGCTGCTGTTCAGCTAATCTAGTTTTTTCTTGGGGTGCTAGTTGCTTTGGGTTGGATCACTGGGTAAGTAACCTAGCAGCAGCTTATGCTAAATATGGCTATTATGCAAATAAGCTATATATTATGTGAATCTGACCAGTATGCTTAGTTTATCATTCAGTGCTATATCTTTATTATATTTTGTGCCTTCAACTCAGTGTTGATTCCTGGCTGCTGAATCTTGTCCTGCGTAGTTTGTTCATTGGTGTTGTGTCATGCATTCCTGAAATGGTTGTTTAGTCCTCTTAATGTGCAGGTCTGTCACGTCTGCAAACCTCACGAAAAGCACCACCACCACCACCACAGGACACAGAAGAGCAATGCAATTCAAGATAGGCCAGGGGATGATCCGAAGGTGCCTATCCGCTTCAGACCAGTTCATATCGGCGGAAGTAAATGGGTTACTTCCCAGAGTTCTGAAGGAGCTCGCAGAATTGACCTTGGGAGACCCGGAACGTAGTATTTCACTGTCCTTACACACTGAGACCATCAGAGGACTGGGAAAGAGCTGTGGTACTGCAGATTATGGCCTCCTTTGACAAAATCCAGATACTTGGATGTATAAGTAGCATGTATTAAACTTCTAGCATCTTTTTTTCCCTCCAATCTTCTATAGCCTAGATCATGGGTGTCAAACTCGCCACGTTACGTGTTGCAATATATCGCAACTCTTTTTGCATTTGCCAGCAATGGGGTGGGTGCAGCTTTGGTATGATGAAACCGGCCCACAGGCCAGCAGTTTTGACACCCCTGGCCTAGAGCCTAGGCCAGGAGTAGGCAACCTCAGCTCTTTTATGACTCGTGGGCTTCAACTCCCAGAATTCCTGAGCCAGTATGGCTGGCTCAGGAATTCTGGGAGTTGAAGTCCGCGAGTCATAATAGAGCCGAGGTTGCCTACCCCTGTAGGCTTTCTCCCGTCCAAATAAACCATATCCAAGACTGCTTAGCTTTTCTGAGATTACTGTGCTCTGATCCTATTTACAACTATCTATTTGCAAATTTTGTTCAGCATCCGGAATCACCAAACCTTTACGTTTAGTGGCGACCCTTTTTGCAGATTAGCAGGTCTGGAAATGATCACTGGATTGACCAAAGGGCATCTTATTCGTTCTTCTCGTTGCAGAAGGAATTGGTTTTAAGTTTTGTACATCGTCCAGACTCCATGGGAGTCGCGAAGCCGATAAAATTTAAATAAACGCATCCGAAACACTAAAAAACCAGCCACCGGAGCCATTCCAGAACCAGCATCGCACACACAAATCTGCATCAGATCGGACAGGGGCGAAGCTCTGCAATTATTCTTCTCTTTGTTTCTCCTGGGTGCACACTTTTTTTTTAACTTTTTTTTTTTATTAAAGGGTTTTACAAAAACAAAATTTTACAATATATCCCCAAATCCCCCCCACCCCAAACCCACCCACTTCCCCCCCCACTTCCCAGAGCTAAAGACAGGATTATAGTTATAATAATCACATTCTAAATAAAAATTATGCATAATATACAACTAACCAAATTCATAATGTGCTTTAACTCCCCTTTAACATAAATACATACAGAGTACCAATAACAATATCCCACTAAAATCTACTCATAAGCTAAATGGAACTTTTTGGTCCCATATTTGTTCTGAATATAATCTATCCATCTCCTCCAAACTGAAATATATCGTT
Source organism: Daboia siamensis (assembly GCA_024449315.1). NCBI lineage: Eukaryota > Metazoa > Chordata > Lepidosauria > Squamata > Viperidae > Daboia > Daboia siamensis. Next base: position 713,010 of record JAKJMR010000339.1, read on the forward strand.
CCTGTGAATGATCTTTCAAGTAAGCAGAAATCTTAGACATTTCTGCAAGATTCGAAACTTTAAACACCCATTCTTCTATAGTAGGCAAACTATCCTTCCAGTATTGTCCCACCAGTAACCGTGCTGCTGTTATCCTATTCAACATCAAATTAGTTTCAACAGCAAACATTTCAAAACGAATCAAATCGGGTGTGCCAGGCGACGCGGGCTGTCACGCTCTTGCACCACCAACGCCGCTTGCTTTTTCTCCATCTCCGAAACCACAAGAACGCAACCCATCGGAGGAAAAGCACAAAAACACACCAATTTGGCACTTGGCCCAAAAGCCGCACCACCGAGTTCACGCCGGCACAGAGCGGTCGAGTTAGAGGCGGTCTTACTCTCAGGTGGGTAGGACGGTTCTGTCTTTCGGTTCTGATAGGGCCCCCGCAGCTCCACCCCTGTCCTTCCATTGGCTTCCCCCGCCGCCGCCCCGCCCCCCCCACGACTGCTTCTCCAGATTGCTCTGGCACAGGGGTAGGCAACCTTGGCTCTTTTATGACTTGTGGACTTCAACTCCCAGAATTCCTGAGCCAGACAAGCTGGCTCAGGGATTCTGGGAGTTGAAGTCCACGAGTCATAAAAGAGCCAAGGTTGCCTACCCCTGCTCTGGCATAAAGTAATTGAGCGGGGAAGTGGGGGGGAAATAAACGGCGAGTTCTGCGTCTGCGTAGTAGGGGGAAATGCTGGCTGCGGTGTGGCTGGCGTTGGCCGCTTGTTTCTTCGCCGCGCTGCTGGCTCTGCAAGCTCCGCCGTTGAAAGCCTCACGCGGGGCTCCCTCGCTGAACCTCGCCGGGATCTTTCAAGACCTGATCCGTTACGGGAAGACCAAGGCAGCCCGTGGGCAGCGTCCTGCCCTTCTGCAGACCTTTGATGTTCCCAAGAGGTAAACCCAAAGAGGTCGGCAGTTACTTAGGAGCGGAGTGCAATGAGAATAGAGCTGGAGGGGACCTTGGAGGTCTTCTAGTCCAACCCCCTCCTGCTCAAGCAGGAGACCCTGTATCGTTTCAGACAAGTGGGCTGCCCAGTCTCTTCTTCAAAAATTCCAATGTTGGAGCATTCACAACGTCTGAAGGCAGGTTGATCCACTGGTTAATTGTCCTCACTTGTTAGGAAGTTTCTTCTCAGTCCTAGGTGTCAGGGATAGGCAAACTTGGCTCTTTTATGACTTGTGGACTTCAACTCCCAGAATTCCTGACCCAGCCAAGCTGAGGGGAAAGGGAAAGGTTTCCAAGCTGAGCCAGGCTGGCTCAGGAATTCTGGGAGTTGAAGTCCACAAGTCATGAAGGGGCTAGTTACCCCATGCTGGCTGAGGAATTCTGGGAGTTGAAGTCCACGCGTCATAAAAGAGCCTAGGTTGCCTACCCCTGCCCTAGGTTGCTTCTCTTCCTTCATTAGTTTTCATCCGTTGTTTCCTGTCTTGCCTTCAGGTGCTTTGGAAAATCGGTTGATCCTTTCTTCTTTCTGGCAGCCCCGCACATATTGGAATACTGCTATCACGTCACCTCTGGTCCTTCTTTTCTCTGGACCAGCCATACCACTTCTTGCAACCGTTCTTCATATGTTTTCGTCTCTTAGCCCTTTAATCATCTTAGTTGATCTTCTCTGCATTTTTTTTCCCCCAAAGTCTCAACATCTTTTTTGTAATGTGGTGACCAAAACTGGATGAAGCAGAACTGTTCCATCTTCCGGGCCACTGCTACGGGTCCTGCTCCGTGCTGGGGTTGGTATAAATCCGCATTCTGAAATGCATCCAAGCGTGAGCAGAATGCTTTTCCCATATGCCCACTCGCGTCTGATTTTCTAGGGTTTACTAACCCTTGCTCAGGTTAAGTTCTCCCTCTCCTGGTACAAAAAATGTTGGCCCCTCCAACACAAGAGTTAGGTTGAGAACTGGAATATTAAACTACAATTTGCTTAATTACTAACTCTAAAAGCAAACCAACAACACGGTAGTTCAATGCAGTGTGCAGACGAATCCTAAAGTAGGGCTTTTCAACCTTTTCACCCATTGTACCACTTTTAGGATATGGCAACATCCGAGTACCACCAGTCGCCTAGCAAGGTGTCAAAAACTTGATGACCAAAAAAAAAAGAAGGAAAAAAGTGAAGTACAAGTAGTCCTCAACTTACAACAGTTCGCTTAGTGACTGTTCGACGTTACAATGGCGCTGAAAAAAGTGGCCCCCAAGCCACAGCTGAGCAAGACGCCTGCCTGCCTGCCCGGCGGCGCTCTTCCTCCTGTCCGAGGTTTTCATTGTTGTGAGCATTTCAATTGAGGATTGGCTGCGGGGGCGGGGGGGGGTGTTTGGTTTTTATTCTCCCCATCTGCTGGGTGGTTGCAGCAGGTTTTGGTCACCTCACATGACCCTGGGACACTGTGACCGTCATAAATATGAATCAGTTGCCAAGCATCTGAATGTAAATCACAAGACCCTGGAGATGCTGCACCATTCCAGCTGATCGGCGCTTCTTCTGGGCTCAGAAGTGCAAGGATCAATGCCGAGCTCCAGCTGGAGCCTGGCACTGATCCTGGCGCTTCCACTGAGCCCTGACAGCCCTGCAGCTCCAGCCGTCTCTCGTTCAGGCTTGTGCGGTGCTGCCACCGGTTCAGCTCATTTCCCTCCCCCGCTACCACCTTTCTAGGATGGTCGCGTACCACCTGCCAGGTGCCCATGTACCACAGGGGGTACCTGTACCACTGGTTGAAAAGCCCTGCACTAAACTGTCCCTGTTTCCTTCTACAGGTGGTTCTACCATTTTTATATTGTGTCTGTGACCTGGAATGGCTTCTTGCTACTGCTCTTTATGCAATGTGTGCTCTTCTCTCGGCCATTTCCCTTTTGGATTCAAGATTTGCTCGACATTCTTGATGAGGCAAAGGCAGACAGGAGTGTCCACCACTTAGAAAATGGTATGAATTCTTTTAGATCTATGTCTATTATTTGGTGGAGGGGGGGGTCCCAATATATTGTAGACTTTGCAGCAATAGCTTCTCCACTAAAGCTGAAATTATTTATTCTGTGCATAAAATCGGTGGACAAGCACAATAATTTTCACTACAGATTTTCCAAATATATGTACCCCACCTTCAGTTGGGGTTGGGCAGGGGAAGAAGAATAGGGCTACAGGATATGGAGAGATCCAGAAAACTGAAGTAAAGAGTAGAAAAGAGGTATGATAGTAATAATAGTTATACTCAAAATAATACTAGAGGTTGAAAGGTACATTTTAGTGTATTTTAATATATTGGATACAGGTAGTGCTCAACAGTTCGTTTAGTGACCATTTGAAGTTACAACAGCACTGAAAACAGTGACTTATGACCATTTTTCACACTTATGACCCTCACAGCAGAAGTCTTCAAACTTGGCAACTTTAAGATTTGTGGACTTCAACTCCCAGCATTCCTCAGCCAGCCAGGGCTGGCTGAGGAATTCTGGGAATTGAAGTCCACAAGTCTTATAGTTGCCAAGTTTGAAGACCCCTGCGTTACAGTATCCCCATGGTCACAGGATCACAATTCAGACACTCGGCAGCTGATTATATTTATGACGGTTGCATATTTATGACAAGCAAAAGTAATGGGGAAGCCAGGTTCACTGAAAACAACCGTGCTACTAGCTTAACAACTGCAGTGATTCACTTAACAACTGTGTCAAGAAAGGTCGTAAAATGGAGCAAAACTCTCTTGACAAATGTCTGACTCACTTAGCAACAGAAATGTGGGGGCTCAGTTATGGCCATAAGTCGAGGACTACCTTTATTGAGCAGATGCCTTCCCCACAGCTCTGCTGAAAAGAATTGAGATATCTAAACCGGAGAAGCTTCCTAAACTCTTGACTCCTGTTTGAAAAAGCCAGGAGAGGTTTTGACAAATGCCAGAAGCTATGGGAACTTCTCAATTGTTGTTAATTACGAAGTTGTGTCCGACCCATTGGGACCCCATGAACAACATTCCTCCAGGCCTTCCTGTCTTCTACCATCTTCTAGAGTCCATTTAAGCTCACAAAAAATTCAGTCTTGTCATCTCTTGTTTGACCATGTCCAGCTTTCCTTGATTCATGGATCTTACATTCCAGGTTCCTATGGAGAATAAATCTTTACAGCATCGGACTTTCCTTATAGACTTTCCTTATATCCAGACACATCCACAGCTGAGCGTCCTTTCGGCTTTGGCCCAGTCGCTTCATTCTTTCTGGCGCTACTAGTACTAGCCCTCTGCTCTTCCTCAGTAGCGTATTGGACGCCTTCCGACCTGAGGGGCTCATCTTCCAGCATCATATCTTTTTGCTTTTTGGTACTGTCCATGGAGTTTTCATAGCAAAGATAACTGGACTGGGTTGCCATTTCCTTCTCCAGTGGATCGCGTTTTGTCAGAACTCTCTGCTACGACCTGTCCGTCTTGGGTGGCCCTGCACAGCATAGCTCATAGCTTCGTTGAATTACCCTTCGCCACGACAAGGCAGTAATCCGTGAAGGGGACCGTGTCAATGTGCTCCCATTAACACGGCTAGAAAATAAGGTGCACTGCTTACCCGTGGGCCCTCCAGGTGGAATTCAAGACGCTGGTGGTCACCCATAAAAGCCTTCAGAGCAGAGAGCTTGGAGAGTGTGAAGCCAGCTCTGCTTCTCTAACACAATTGGACAAATCACCAATGTCTCTCCAAGGAGATCAGCAAAATTGGCATGATCTGGGTCTTATCAATTCATCAATGTCGACTGACAGGAGCCAGGACCTTCTTTTCACTATGTCTGTACTACAGCACCCTTCCTCTGGATTCAGATGGCCCTGACTCTGCTGGCATTCAGAAAGACCTCGAGGACCTGGTTTTTTCTCCAGGCAGATAGCCAAGATGCTATGTGAGCCTGTTTTAATGCGTAACATGTGAGTGGCTTCTTCCGATCTGGTGTGTGTTTGTTTTTTTAATCGATGTCTGTCATATAAGTACAACCGAGCCCCAAATTTTTGTTGCTAAGTGAAACATTTGTTAAATGAATTTTGCCCCAGTTTGCAACTTTTCTTGCCACAGTTGTTAAGTGAATATCACTGCACTTGTAACGTAGTAACGCAGCTGTTAAATGAACATGCCTTCCCTATTGATCTAGCTTGTCAGAAGGTTCGCAAAAGGGGATCACATGATCCCAGGACATTGCAACCGTCGCAAATACGAGCCAGTTGCCTTGCATCTGAATTTTGATCGCATGACCCTGGGGATGCTGTAATGGTTGTTAAGTGTGAAAAACGGTCATCCATCACTTTTTCAGTGATGTAAGTTTGAACAGTCACTAAACAAACAGTTGTAAGACGAGGGCTACTTGTATTTTGACATCCAAAGTCATTTGGAGCTTGATGTCTTTTATCTGAGGTGGAAAAAATGTAGAGGCTGGTCCCATATTCTTTTTCCCACCAACAGAACTCTGTATGTTAACATGGGTAATATCTCTGAGGATTTCTTGCCTATCTTGTGATTCGTTTGGGCTGAATTTGACACAACTAAGACAAGGAAGCGGTTGTTTATACACACTTGTCTTTGTTGGATTTCTAGGTGCCGAATTCCTGTCAGCCTTCCTGGTCTGTTTTTTGGTCTGGGTAAATAGCTGTAGACGGCTAAAGGAATGTCTCCACATTAGCATCTATTCTGGAGGTGTCATTCATTTTGTACACTACTGCTTTGGCCTTTTTTACTATGTTTTGGTGGGGTTCACAGTGTTGTGTCAAGTGCCAGCAAAGAGTAGAAAAGGTAAGCGTCTTCTTTTGCACTCCTGCAATACACTGTAGGAGGAGGACTGGCAGAGCCTGGGGGAGGAGTAAAAAGAGGGGTTAGCCTAAAATTGTTAGGTAGCCAGAAATGAAGTAAGTTCATCCCCTCGCTTTTGAGTCCTGGTGGGGCAGTGGTTACAATGCAGTATTGCAGGTTAATTCTGCTGAGTGCCAGCAGTTTGATCCTTACCAGCTCAAGGTTGACTCAGCCTTCCATCCTTTCGAGTTTGGTAAAATGAGGGCCCGGCTTGTTGGAGGCAATACAGGTTGGTCCTCGACTTGCAACAGTTCGTTTAATGACCATTCAAAGTTAAAACGGCACTGGAAAAAAGGGACTTATATGACCATTTTTCACTTTTATGACAATTGCAGCTCCCCACGGTCACGGGATCAAAATTCAGATGCTTGGCAACTGATTCATACTGATGACGATTCCAGGTATCCTGAGATCATGTGATCCCCCCTTTTGCAAACTTCTGACAAGCAAAGTCAGTGGGGAAGCTGCATTCACTTCACAACCGGGCTACTAACTTAACAATTGGAGGGATTCACTTAACAGCTGTGGCGAGGAAAGACGTAAACTGGGGCAAAATTCAACTTAAGCAAATGTGTCACTTAGCAACAGAAATGTTGGGCTCCATCCTGGTCGTAAATTGAGGACTACCTCTATGCTGACTCTGTCAGCCGCTTAGCAAGAGCTGTAAAGCACTGTGAAGCGGTATATAAATCTAAGTGCTATTGCTATTGATTGTCATTACTCTTTTTTTTTAATAAGTTTTTTTAATGATTTTTCAATGTTACAATAGTATCTTTGAAAAGCAACGTGGTGTCTGGGTTACAATAGTTCCATTTCATACAAATACATATTATTACAAATCTAATTAATATACTTGGATGTAAGGATGCACTGAATGTTAAAGTGGAAGAAATTTCGGCTAATTTTCAATATGTGGAAATCATAATAATAAGAGCCTTGGTGGAGCAGTGGGCTAATGCCTCCTTAAGTAACACCAGCTGCCTGCAATTAGTGCAGGTTCGAGTCCCACCAGGCTCAAGGTTGACTCAAGCCTTCCATCCTTCCGAGGTAGGTAAAATGAGGACCCAGATTGTCGGGGGCAATAAGCTGACTTTGTAATAATGCCCTTGGGGGTGTGTGAAAGCCCTAATAAGCAGGCATATACATAGAATGAAGGCTACTGCTAAGCTTGTAAGCCGCCCTGAGTCTTCAGAGAAGGGCAGGATATAAATGGAATTAAAATTAAATAAATAAATAATGAAAATAAGAATATTATATTGGACTACTAACTTGTTGATATGGAAATCAGGTAGATAAGAAGTGTACTTATATTACCAGGTATTGGAGGGAGGTCACCCAGAAATATAAAAATGAGAACCTTCAAACATTTAACTTTAATATCAATGCAAAACTAAAGCTGGAAAAATATATAAGGTGTTAGATGTTTTAAAGATGGAATGTTAAAATATACAGTAACATATACAAAAGTATTGGCAAATGTAAGAAAACTACTAAATAACTAAATAACAATAAGAAGTATGTTAATTTAGATAAGAGATAATATGTATTTAAGGAAAAAAGAGAGGAAATACTGGTCACAATAAATTGGAGACTGGTAATGATTGTCATTACTCTTACTTAACTATTACTTAACTTACTCTTACTTAACTTCAAGTTCTGATCATGAGTTGGGAAAATTGCTCTGCATAGGCTTTCAGCAATAAATCAGTTAAATTGAACCTTTACATGTGGACCTGGTCTTTCACATCTGACATAAGCATTGTTTTTCTTTCATTCAGGAATAGATGAGTATCAAACACTCATAATAGCACATAAGCGCACAGGGCGCAGTCCACTATGAAATGATGCAGTCATGGTTCTGACAGATGAAACTCTCCAAAGAACTTTGAGGCATTGTTTACCTTAAAGAATCTTTTATTTGAGTAGCATAGCATCGGCACTAACATAAATGAAGCCAAAAATTTGAGTTCCCCTGCTCTGAGCACATAGTATCAAAGCACAATTCCTTCCTCCAGTTCACAGCCATAAATCACATTCTCCAATTAGTTTGAAATGCAGGCTTCCCCTCCAGCTCTCCAGCCCACCAATTCTGTATCATCACTTATTTCAATAATAGGGATGCGGTGGCTCAGTGGGTTAGGACGCTGAGCTTGTCGATCAGAAGGTTGGCAGTTTGGCGGGTCGAATCCCGAGTGCCGCGTAACAGAGTGAGCGCCTGTTACTCGTCCCAGCTTCTGCCAACCTAGCAGTTCGAAAGCATGTAAAAATGCAAGTAGAAAAATAGGGACCACTACGGTGGGAAGGTAACAGCGTTCCGTGCGCCTTTGGCGTCTAGTCATGCCGGCCACATGACCACGGAGACGACCTCGGACAAGCGCTGGCTCTTCAGCTTTGAAATGAAGATGAGCACCGCCCCGTAGAGTTGGAAACAACTAGTAAACATATGCGGGGCAACCTTTACCTTTATTTCAATAATCTTCGTTCTTACACTAGGTTCAGCATTTTTTGGGGGGGTAACTTTTTATTAGTTTTCCAATATTACAATAATATCTTTAAAAAGCAACGTGGTGTCTGGGTTACAATAGGTCCATTTCAGACAAATACATATTATTACAAATCTCCAAGTTATTGTAACCAATACTTCCTCTTTTTTCCTTTAATACATACTATCTCTTCTCTAAATTAACATTCTTCTCATTGCTATCCATCAGTCATTTAATAGTTTTTTATATTTATCAATATTTTAGTATATTTTATATTTTAACGTTCCATCTTTAAAACGTCAAACACCTTATGTATTTTTCTAGCTTTAATTTTACATTGATATTGAAATTAAACGTTTAAGATTTCTCATTTTCATATTGCTAAATAACCACCTTTCCCTTTACACAATTTTCTCCAATACCTAGTAATGTAATCCAGTTCTTATTTATCTCATATCCATATCCGTATCAGTCATACAATATTTAGAATAGTAGTCATTAAAATACCAATTGCAAGGAGGAGAAAGGACAATATAATATTCTTGTTTCTCATTTATAGTTTCCACATATTAAAAATTAACCAAAATTTCTTCCATTTCAACATTTAATACATCCTCTCATGTCTCTACATCCAAGTATATTAGTTACATTCTATCATTTTTAGCATATATACATCTTAACCCATATCATTTAAAGAACTTAATATTTCAATCTTAGTATTCATCTGTATTTTATTTTTATTTTATTTTTATTTTTTTAGTTAGTATTTTTGTCTATTTATCAAAACAATCTCTCATAATCCCAATACAATCCTGTCTATTTTGGTATTATCTATTTCAGGCCTCTTAAAAATGTTCGTATTTCTTTAATCTTATTCTTGCTTTCTTCCTTTGCCATGTCATTTTTCGCTTCTTTGCCTCAGGGTCATCAAAGCATTCTTGTGTTGCCATATCATATTGAAGTGGCCCTCCAGTCTCCACTCTTGAAGGACCGAAGAGTCTGCCAACAGCACCAAATCTTCTCATCATCTTCACCTCTTGACATAATTGTCCTGGTCTAAATAAATCCTTTTCCATCTGTTCTCCGTTACAATCTTCAAAAGCCTGTTGAATATTTAATTCTTCTGCCAATGTATTTGACCGTTCAATCTCTTCTGTTAAGTTCTGTCCCAATAAAATACTAGTTTGTAGTCACAGTTTGAGTTTGATTCATCGAGATGCTTTCTAATTCTTTTCCAAAAGCTCTTATTTCGTTGCTAGCTGTAGAAAGGAACTGATGAGTTTGGTAAGATATTTTCCACATAGCATGGATTTGTTTTTGAAACTCTTCCATAGTGAAGTTTCATATCTGGTATTCAAGGTTACTCTTATCTTGTTTTTCTTAAATATTTTCTTGGTTTTTTTAAAGAGAAAGTCAGATTGCAATTTCAAGTTTAGCCACTGGGTGTCCCCCAAGTACTTTGGAAATTCTTTTCTTTTAGTCCATTTCTTTCTTCAACTTTTTTTTTAAAAATACCCCTGGGCTTGCTCGCCGCTTATTTGAAGGGAGGGTTGAATTTCCCCCTCCCTTTCCACAGGGGGGAAAGTACTTAGCAGCTTATTTAGGTGAAAAGAAGAAGATTAATGTATAAGAGAGGAATCTTACCCCCGTCTCTTCCACGCTGCTTTAAAGTTGCCTGATGGTAAGTTTGACTTCGGCTGTCTACAGCCTAGTAACTGGCCATATTCCTATGGCCAGTCTTTCGTCCACTGGTACAAAGGGAATGCAGGCACTAACGAGGGGGTTGCGGCTCCCCCACGTTTCTGCAGAAGCCCCTTCTGTCTGGTCACCCCTCCAGGGTGACTCTTTGATCCTTTTAGGAGACCCCCCCCCCCCCCCCCAGCGATGCAAATCTGGACGTGGAAGACGAGAGCTGTCCTCCAGACGTCCATAACGGCTGACTTGGCAAACCGGAAGCCCTAGGTTTAGCATTGTTATGTCTAGCTAAACTCTCATGCACATTCCTCCCCCCAGCATCATCTGACTCTAAAAGCAAAAGAAGAAAATGGTTGCATCTCCATCTGTTGTCAATGCAAAAACATCCAATGTTAGCAGCGTTGACAGATGCTGCTATTAGTTTCTCTCGTTTGAAATTGTTCCACTGATAGCTAGTTCTGCAAGTTTTTCCAGATGCAGAAATGCCCGAAGCCATATCTAGGGCTACTGAATGCAAGATCAGATTTGCTACCATAGTACTATGGTCATTCGCTTCCAAATCATTCAGTGGAATCAGGGACAGCTTGAAATACGGCGTACGTGTCTCATGCCCTTCCATAGAAAACAGATCAAAGTTCCCTTGAAGCAGAAAATTATTGTGTCAGGAAAAGTATTACAGTCCATTTGCATGTTTTGGGATTGCACCCAAGGCACGTCTTATTATTGGTACCATCTTTGCTTTCTTTTTCCACAGTCGTTCCACTTCTATTTGCACGTCTTTTTATGTTGTCATTTTCACTAGCTCTTTCTCTTCTCTTCTGATGTCTCCATGGTCTGCAAAGTCCACTATCCAGACTTGAATTTTGTCTTTCTTATTGACAGTTGTTAAGTCTGGCCTGTTATGTGGCAGATGCCTGTTTGAATTCTAAAATCCCAGAGCATTTCTTCCGTTTCTTCTCCTTTGTCTATTTTCCACTTGTTCCTGGCTTGCAGGCAAATGGTTTCTTGCAGATCTTCCAGTGCACCATTGTAGCACTTTGTCATGCCATTGTGGGTAGTCAATCTGCGCAATCTTCTTGCTGCAGTTAACCAGGTGACCCACTGTTTCTTCAGCTTCTTTGCAATCTCAGCATTTATTGTCTGTTGCTGTCTTCTGACTTCCGGCTTTATATACATTTGTTGTTGTTATATAGTGTTTCTGAATAGCATTTTAAAAATTCATGGATGATATTTTGCTTCAAATGTGTTAAAATTCAGGGTGATGTAGAATAAATAACAGTAATATCAGTTTACTATAGACCACATTGAAATTAATTTAATAAAGCAGATGTTCAAAATATTTTAAATGATTAAATACGTTCTGTTTCTCTTCATTTAGGCAAAGATCACTCACTGATAGTCTGCTGGTACCATGTTCTAGGACTTGTGATGTTCTGTTGGGCTTCTGTTCATCAACACAGATGCCATGTTATTCTTGCTAACCTTCGAAAAGATAAATCAGGTAAAAGAATTGCTATTACAGACAACATTTTTCAATTTTCCCCTGGTCAAATATATTAGCATTGCTCTTATTGCAACCCTTTATTTATTGTTCAAAGAACATTGGTGATATTTAGGTAGAAAGCATTCAGAACAAACAACTTAGGTCTTTAAATCCAGATTAGGAATATTAGTGCTTCAAATGAAGAGCCTTGGTGGAGCAGTGGGCTAATGCCTCCTTAAGTAACACCAGCTGCCTGCAATTAGTGCAGGTTCGAGTCCCACCATCTTTCCGAGGTAGGTAAAATGAGGACCCAGATTGTTGGGGGCAATAAGCTGACTTTGTAATAATGCCGCTTGCGGGGGGCCGAAAGCCCTAATAAGCAGGCATATACATAGAATGAAGGCTATTGCTAAGCACATTGATTTGTGCTTCTTAGATTGTAAGCCGCCCTGAGTCTTTGGAGAAGAGCGGGATATAAATGGGATTTTTTTAAAAAAATGCCAAGTCAAAAAGGTCCTTCAGAGTGAGTGGATATCTCCTTAAAACATTGGTTATTATCCTGAGATTGTATGGTAACAAACAATCCCAGGAAAAGTTGAGCTTGAGTTAATAACATGCCAACAATCATGAACCCATACCTGCTCTATAGCACCTTCTTATTTATTTATTTATTTTATTACATTTATATACCGCCCTTTCCTGAAGGACTCAGGGCGGTTTACAGGGTGATTAAAAAACACAGATACAAAAGTTAAAAACAGATTAAAAAAATTATATTAGTCCCCTCATTGGTAAAAACCCCAGTTAAAATTAAGATTAAAACTAAATTAAAATTAAAATTCTCAGCCTGGGTCAGAGCTCGAAGAGCCAGGTCTTCAGGACCCGGCGGAATGAACGGAGGTCGGGAGCAGTCCTCAGCTCCACTGGCAGCTGCTTCCAAAGGGCAGGCGCACCCACTGAGAAGGCCCTATCCCTGGGTGTCGTCCGCCAATCTTTTACTGGTGGCACCCTGAGAAGACCCTCCCTGTGGGAGCACACTGGATGAAGGGAGCTTGATGCCGGCAGCAGGTGTTCCCTCAGATATCCCGGACCCAAGCCATTTAGGGCTTTATAGGTCATCACCAGCACCTTGAATCTCACCCGGAGGGCAACCGGGAGCCAATGCAGCTCGCGGAGTAGAGGTATTACATGGGAATATCGGGAAACCCCCATCACAACTCGTGCGGCCACATTCTGCACCAGCTGAAGCCTCCGAGTGGTCCTCAAGGGCAGCCCCATGTAGAGAGCGTTGCAGTAGTCTAAACGGGAGGTCACGAGCGCATGAGTGACTGTGCGTAGGGCATCTCGGTCCAGATAGGGTCGCAACTGGCGCACCAGGCGAACCTGGGCAAAAGCCCCCCTGGTCACGGCTCCTATATGGTCTTCAAAATTGAGTTGTGAATCCAGGAGGACGCCCAAGTTGCGAGCCCTATCAACGGAGGGTAACACCTCACCCCCCCCATCGTTAGAGATGGAATAGTTTGGTTGACCCGAGATGCCAATAAGTGAACAATGTTGGTATTTCTTTTAACTCAAAACAGTATCTCCCTGTGCCTGAGTAGATTCCATATGAGCCCAGAAGACACAGCTTTTAAGAAGGCTCCAAGTATGGTACGCTTATTTATTCCATCCAAACCATCTTTCTTGGCCTGGGTTCCAAAATGCTGCACATCCCTAATACATGAATATTCTGATCTTGCATGCAAAGAGCAGGGGTTCAACGTAAGGAACCAAACTTTTGTGCGATTAAGGATTGTTGAACCCAATCACTCCAAACTCTGCTGCCTTGTGGCCCTTCTTAGCATTTTCCTTCAAGATGGAGACTTAGACTGAGGCTGAAAGAAGAGTGTTGTTGGGAGGCAAATGGTAGAAACACATGTTTTGAATTGAGGGATTTCTTGACACCTTTCACTAGCATCCTGGTTTTGCTCTATGTCAAAGGCCACTTGGACAAGATCCAGTATTAGCAATAAAGGCATAGGGAGTTTGGGTTGTAGCTAAAGGGTTACAGCAAATTTCATTCATTGGCTGTGCTACCTGGGATGATCACTATTGATGTTGAGCACAATTTGAAGCCTGATGATGGCAAGATTAAGCTAAAATATCTACTTGGGAAAAAATTTTAAATGTAGTTATATAACTACAGCCTGTAACATGTGAGACAGGAACATATTTGGATGTATCCAGAGATACAATTATATAATCCAGGAAAACAGGTTCTTTGGCCTAGCTGGATGTCCTGTCACTCACATTAACCATGGAGTAGAGAAAACTTGTTGCTGAAAAAAATAATAATAATGAACAGATCTGATCAGAGTGAAGGTGATCCTTCCAACTGATCAAAAATAAGCATGTAGTTTTGTCTTGGAAAGCAAATACATTCACTTGTTGATTATCAACCACCATGGTTAGTAACAATTCCCAAATAAGGCAGTATTTATAAACAATTTATGAACAGGAATAAAGTCAGAATAAAACAAAATATTGTCATTTCGGTATGTGCATTTATGACCGAATTTCCCGCAAACGACAGCAATGTGAAACTGATTAAAGTCTGGTCAGGTTCAGGCAGCAACTAAAAAAAGGGGGGAAAATCAGGTCAGGCACATGACACTGTACAGAGAACTTTATCTGAATGACAGAGCAACAGTTGAGGATCTTCATAGCATCCCTCCCTTACTCTCTCAGACACATATTCACTTAGCAACTATTTTGCTGAATGACAAAGTCGCTGGACCAGATTACAGTCACTAAACGGAAAAAAGGTGTGGTTGAGAAAAGGGCCAAATAGAGGCAATGGATTTATTAAAGTTGTAGCCTGACTGCTTTCTTCCCCCGCCGCCCACGTCACTATCTAATTACACTACTAGTTCTGCTCACCTTTCTAAAATTCAGCTATTTTTTATTTTATTTTAGGAAAGGTCTTCAGTTTGGATCATAGCATTCCTTTTGGTGACTGGTTTGAAATGGTATCCTGTCCTCATTATTTTGCAGAATTTCTCATATATACATCAAAGGCTGTCACTTTTGGATTTTATAATTTAACTTGGTGGCTAGTGGTGACATATGTCTTTTTTAATCAGGCGCTAAGTGCTGTTTTGTGCCACGAATATTACTTAAACAAATTTAAGCACTATCCAAAATATCGGAAAGCATATGTACCCTTTATTTTTTAAACTTATTTATATTAAACGGAGTATGATTCTGCATTTGAAGCAATTAAAAGATTTTGAGATCTTCTGGGATGAATTGATTATTATAATCAAATAAATTTTGTTGAAATTGAATTGCTGCTTATCGTTCTGTAGGTCATTTTCTAGACTCAGCTGTGTGTATGAAAACGTGCCCCTGTTCTATTGAGATAACCAGAGCACTTTTATCTAGTATACTAGAAGAAAGTTCAATTGAGTTTAATATGCCTTATCCCAAAAAGAATGCTCCCTAAAATAATATCATAGCCATAGCATACTATATATGCTTGTTTGGCGAAAGGCCTCACTAATCGTGGGACTTGCTCCTGAGGAAACAGCAAAGGAATGCACTTTTAATTAACAGATACTGATGAAAGAGGGGGTTGTTGGTTTTTTTTTCCTTTGCACAATTTTCTCGCTTTGGATCAGTATAGAACAGAACAAAAGAAGCTCTATAACTTTGGTCGGATTCACACAAGGTCTGCATGAATGATGAAATGAAACGTTCAAACTTGACTGGCTTATCCCTGTGCAATCAGAAATATGCAAAGCTTGGATGATCTCAAAAAAAACCTCAAGGCTGAACTTGTCTAGTATTTGCATAGAAAAGCACCAGATAATTCCAGGATTCTAGAAAAAGCCAGGCTAACCATTTAGAAGAAGGAAATGCAATAAGTCCAGGAGTGTAGGTCCTGGGGCAGATGACGCTATGTTATAATCTGCAATATTTCTGTTATAGAAATGCCAGGCTTCCTCCAACAAAGGACCAACAAATGTGTTGGCTTGAAGCTAGCTGGGAATACTGGAAGCATCAACCAACACATCTGGAGGGGAGATTTGGGGGAAATTATCAATATAATCTCTCTTTCATAGCTACAATGGGAACCAGGTGCCTAAATTATCTGGAGATGAAAATTTTGCAGATGTATTCTCTGTAGTGCCTGTGGGTGGGTCAAGAACCAATGGGTGGAAGCTTACAGAGAGAGCAAAACTGAAAATGCATAACTTTATGACCACGGGAGCCACAAAGCAGTGGAACAATCACATGTGCTCTGTTCCTGGGGATTTTCAAGCCAAGGTTGGAGAGGTGTTTGATTGGGATGGTCTGATTATTTCCAAGATCCCCATTATGATGTCATGACACAAATCCTGATCTTTCATATGACACACAGATATACCAGTTCTACGGTTTATGTCACAACACTGTGTGCAATGCATATGCACAATGCATATTTCATTATCTGTGCCCCTCTCCTGGAAGGAAGGAAGATGTTTCACAGCAAGATGTTTCACAACTATTGCAGCTATCATTTGCTAAAATAGGGCTAAGTACGGATGTACTTATAAATGAGTATACAGAAAATATGGGTACTTTAAGGAAGTATTGTATATATTCTCAGATGAGTCCATCCCCATGTAAGCTGAACTGGGGGAACCAGTTTTATATTTGGGCACTTAAACCTCTTGGCTTACACCTGGTAGTAAAGAATTTGTAGGGCCCTTTTAGACACTCTCCAACGGATTGCATTTTTCTTATGTGTTGGCGTGATAAGGAACTGATTTCCTTAGAACTGAAACTTGGAATGAAGAATATGTTATTTTTCTTTTCAGAAAGGACCTACCCTTGTTGTTCCCGTCCATTCTGTTAGCGAAGATTCTTCAGATAAAACTAACCTAGGATTTATCCATGCATTTGTGACTGCAATTTCTGTCATCATCGTTTCAGAACTGGGCGATAAAACTTTCTTCATTGCTGCTATTATGGCAATGCGTTACAATCGCTTAACAGTGTTGGCTGGTGCAATGCTGGCCTTAGGGCTGATGACGTGTCTATCTGGTTAGTGCTTTGTCTTCGATTTCCTGGTCTGAAAACCTTGGTATATGTATGTGGGAGAGAATAGGGATATGTAAAACATTTCGGTTGTGAAAACGTCCGGTTAAAACTAGGTTGTTTAATTTTATCACAAGTGGCCCAACGCCATTCTGACTTGATGGGAAGCATTGGAACACTTTTCTTTTGAAT